>CAVLJG010000006.1:28097822-28697822 GCA_963669975.1 Acanthoscelides obtectus
GTATCGCCCAAAGGATCTACAAAGAGAATATGATTCAGCGGAGAAAAGTATATACAAAAAGTAGGAATCGCTCGGGTTACCTATCCCATTTTCGCTCGAATCCACTTTTCCTTTTTGCGGATTTGCCCATTATTTTCCTACTTTTTGTTATATACTTTTCCGCATGATCATATTCTCTATGTAGATCCTTTGGGCTTGAATTACCACAGCAAGTGGCATAAACATATATATATATATAACTTGAGACGTGGTCATTGTCGTCTAGACCAGTTAGGTGAAAAATTAAAGCTTCCGCCTTTTGTTGGGTACTTCGACAACATTTAAGCAAAGAGGACCTTTATACTTTTTTAATATCTCTCTAGCGTTCAATGGACTTTGCCATCATCATCAGGAGCTTGCATTGCAATGATAACAGTAGCAACAAAAGTGTAAAATGAATTTAAATTGACTCAACTTACAGTAGTATGTGAGGATGTTGCTAATTGTTTGTTTACGTATAGGATGAGGGAAACGTCCAGTAACATGGTGAGAGCTGGATACAAAATGGTACAATGGTCAAAATTATATAAAATATGACAAGAACAAGTTTAAAAACAGATTAAAAAATTATTTAAAAACATTAGAGCATTACATCGTGAAGCCACTTGATGATGCACAAAATGGTGGTCATGGAATAATGAGTGAGATGACCCTTTGACAGAAGGCCGAAGGTTGTCAATGTCTGTGTTGAAAAGATGGACGAACATTGTAGGCGTGTGCCAACGTTGCCAATCACTTCAGATGAAGTGATTTTCAGAATGTTCTGTAAAAATTTTTAAACCGACCAGAGGCAGTTTGAATAAACTATATTTTAATTAATGAGAATTTAAATTAACATTAGTAATAAATCGTGAGAAGAGAATTATTAGATTTTGAGTGGAATGAAATTTACTGGTGGAATCGCCAAACCACAGATTCTATCTTATGTTTGTGAAGAGTCGAAATTTGGGGGAGATATGTAAAGTTCTCCACTTTCGCAAGTTTAGCAAATATGAGTAATGACACTCAGTTGTTTAACATCTGTCTTTTCGTTGATACAGTTGTTATTCATGAAAATGTGGGGACATTTCAGGAATAACCGTTTGAAAGGTGTTTTTCTCTATCAAGAACTTTGATACTTGTGTAATTCATAGAATGCCCTGTTGTGTTAAACATGAGATGCTAGAGCGCATCTTCAGGATGAAGCCTAGCATCGCTTTTGTGTTATGTAATAGTAGATGTCTTATGGGGATTCGGTCTCAAAACTCCAAAATCCGCCACCAGAGGCGCTGGCGTCGCGCGCCATTGACAGGTTGTTGGACGGAATCTGTATTCAATGAGTTGGGTATTCCGCCGCTTAGATGGCGCTGTCAAACCAAACGGAATCTGTGTGTCATTGGACACTGTCATGCGTCATTGGGCATCTCACGCATAGATGGCGTTAAAACGTCATCTGTTATACGTCATTGGACACCTGTCATTGATGGGTTGGGCATCTCGCGCATAGATGGCGCCGATTTGTTTGGCGCTGTACAAACCAAACGGAATCTATGTGTCATTGGACAGCTGCCATTGATGGGTTGGGCATCTCGCGCATAGATGGCGCCGATGTCGCACCTGTCTGGTGTTGGCGTGGATTACGGGGGGCAACGTGTATACAGGGGTGCATCGAAAAATAGCGGATCGATGGACCGACGGTATATCGTTAAATCGTATATAGCAAGGCGTGACCTAAATAGCGTGGTGGGCTCCTCTGGTCGGTCGGTCGGTCGGTCAGAATGTCTCATAACCTGTATACGATGTACTGTTATTATTATACAGGATGATACCGTTCAAAATGAAAATAGTATAGACATTCTGACAATTATTTCGCAAACCAGAGGTATTTTCAATAAAACTACAATAATACGTTTAATATTTTATTGAAAATAGAAAAAACTACATAGGTAATATGATATTTGAAACCAGTGGCGTAGACGTTCAACATTTCTCTGGGTACAGGAAAATTGTCCGTTGGTGTGGCATGGATTGGAATCAGCAACAAAGTTTCCAGTAGCACACGGTGTACCATCATACTTGCAAACATCAATAATGTTGGGAAAAACACCAAAAATGTGACATTTCTTGAGTAAAAAGTTTGCTTTCTGTTCTCCACGAACGTAGACATAGTCAGCCGCATATATCACCCTTATTTTAATTATTTCATTTAACTTGGAATATTTAACGTCGCCGGAAGAATATTTAAGCCCATGGAAATTCTTCTCCAAGTAAGCGACAGTTTTCTTGTCTTTAGTATTTAATGTAGAAAAAGGTTGCGGAGGTGTAAGATGTAATGACTTTTCTTGAAACCAATTTCGATACATAGTTCTTTAGGTACGAATAATCCGTCAACTGTAAAGCCTTGAATGTCAACAAACGCGATCCTCATGATGTCTGATGCGGAACTGAGAGTCCTTCGTTGCTTACGAGATGGTTTTAATAACTTCGGTGAGGGGGAAGTACTCGATTAAGCAGTCATGTATAATGATGCAGTAGGCCTTGGTGTTGGTTGGAAAGCCAGTATCGCTTCGATATCCAATCTAACATCAACAGTTGATGATTTCCTGGTTTCCTCTTGTTTGGAACAGTCAATAACAAACAAAGCGCGATTTTTAAAGCGGTATAATCTAAAAGACATCTCTTCAGAGGAGAAGAAGAAGTTGTATAGCTGGTTTGAAAGTCGCTATAGTTGAAATGAGCTTCAGTAAAGTGATTGTTTGCAAAGTCCAATTGCATACGTTCGTTGGGATAGTATTCACCATTTAAAGATACTCGAATACTAGCGCATTCACGTGATCAAACAGGGTAGGGTCTGAGGTTGCGACGTCACGTTTACCGGTTTGGAAACATACTATAATGAAACGTGGTCTTTCGATTGCGGTGCTAGTTTTAACTGACCATATTTCTCTTCTCGCATCTGCGGTAATTGCAGGCAGTTCATTCAGATCCCATTTTCTAAACTGGTATAAGTATCGGCTTATCAGTTTTGAATAGCTTTCAAAAGTTGTTCTTTCACATCATCACTCGGGTAAATATGTTTGATTTTCAGTTCCATGCTTTTCAATAGTTATTTTCGCTGTCGTCTCGTCGTTCCAGTTTTTTCCTTGATAATGATACAATCGTTATCGTTTCTAGCTCTCACAAATCTGAGAGTTTGTCTGCCACACGTAATCATAGGATAATCATTGAAAATGTTGAAAATATGTTTAAGCGGCATTAGCAAGCTAAAAGACTTGTTATGTGTTGACGCCATTATAGGTGTTGAAGGATAGTTCCATCCAGCTATAGCCATATGATTTGAGTCTTCCTCACTGTAACATACGTAAGCTCGGACAGTACTTACAATACCAGGATCACGTACTGTTTCAACTTCTCTAGCGGATTCACTGTAAGTGCAAGAGTCAAATAGGAAGGCACCAAAGTTTGGAGCTAAAGATACATCTCCTGCTCCTCCTCCTCCAGTTATTTCAACTTTTCCTTTGATAGATAGAAGGGAAGCGTTCATTGCAAAGAACGAATCTACTTGATTGATGCTAAATTCCACAACATCATTACAATTAAATGACTTGATGAACGGCGTATAAGATCTATACTCAGCCTTGCGAATAGATTCATCGAATGCTGGAGATCGATATAGATCAAACATCGGAGAAGTATGTGATGCTGCTGCTGCTGCCTCCTCAGTTTTTCTCTTTTTGTACATGATTCTTGTTGTTGTTGACATGATATCCAAGTGAGCGTAGAAACAGGATATTTGATGTAGTTAGTAGTAGATGTCGTCGCTTAGGTGCTTGGGGTAATACTGAAGTTGCCTTGGAAGCACCACTATGTCTTATAATCACTAATCCCATCTGCGCTTCGCTCTCAACTCCAACACAAGAGTACTAGTTTCACCTTGAAAGTTTACAGGACGACCGTCTTGATCTAAAGCCAACACTGTGATGTTGGTTATTTCTTGTTTCGGTATAACAGGTAGATATAGTAAATTTACAGGTGTTTCGACTATAGCGTATCCAGGATCGGCTGTCACAGCAAATTCGTAGATCGTGTGTGCAGGCGTGTCTCCGTCAAAGGCTCCCGACGTAATGTTAGCATCAAAGTGTATGGTTGATACTTTTATTATGTTTACAGGTAAATCAGAAGAATGCTTTTGACCAGGATTAAGAACTTTTTTCGAGAATCCCAATAGATGTCCAAGATTATTCGGTTCTGTAAACACTATTTTATAATACTTGCTAAAGATTTCACATTGCAGTGTATTATTGTTAGGTTTTAGAGAAAAATAATCATCCGGAGGAGCAACTTCATTTCAAGATTCATTTGCGTTCGTATAAATGTTTCTCTGTCGGTAATTTCATAACAAGCCTGTCGGAAACTCGATGACTTTTAATTGACCACCACCACCTATCCGGTCGATATAATAAAATTTATCTCCTTTTTCAATATTCGGTATGGAATTGTATGAAGTAAAAGACCTAAGCGCCAATTCATAATCTTTTTCGGATCCAACACTATCGGTGTTGAAGGACGAAATGAAAATATATGAGTAGTGCTATTGACTCTCAACAACTGCGACACATGATGAATGAAAAAATATAGCTGTGTACTAAGCATTTATTCAAGTTTTTTTTTTTGTTTATTTTCGAATGGATAATTTACAGAAATAACAATTTGCTTGAGCAGTAGCCGGTCCATCCCAATGTGTTGTCCAATCAGGTCTGTTGTAGTGAACATAGCATGGAAGTCGTATTTGAAGATCAAAATTGGATGTGTATTCTGCAGGCAGTTTGTGCCATATACTCAATAATTCTGCAGGTCTCACATTGCTTATTAAATATTCCAGCGGCGGAATATTCTTCTCAAACTCTTCTAATGTAAATTCCGATAATGTTTTATTATCCATCGTTGTTGTTGTTGTTATTGCTTAGAAATTTCAAACACAATTGTCCGCAATTAACTTGATTATAAGTTTGGTAAGGATCGTTGTTGTAGAAAATTTTAGCGTTTTTCAGATATCGAACAAGTTCCTGTGGAGGCTTCAGGTTACCAAATGAATCGAAATACTCAACGTTGTTGTTTATCTTTTTATAAGCTACCCAATGAGTTCCGTTGTTTTGTGAAATATCTAAGTTCACGACGGCGCATTCTCTTTTACGTGGACCGTCTCGTGGTAAAGTGTCACGCATGAAGACACCTCGGAAATGAGGTATGTTCAAGAGCTTCGCATATTGCTTTATTTCATAATCATAAAGCGCTTTCTTGGGTAGCTTGATGTTTAGTTTTTTTGACTTTTTTTTTTGAGGTACAACCCATAACCACCTTTAGCATTTTTTCTCAAATACAATCCTTTGCCCAAAGACTCCATAGCTTTGTTATGGCGATGGTCTTCCTCCAATTTCTTTTGTGCATTCTTGGCATCAACGACCGTTTTGGCCACACCTGCAGCTCCCCCTGCGAGCGCCCCCAAGGCACTTAATCCGGCGAAAAGGGGGATCAAGGTAGGAATCCCCCAGATTTTCCTTCGATCGGAATTATTCTCGGTAGTCGAACTTTATGTTTTCCACCTGCACTCTTCACCGCTAATCTTGCCGCTTTAAGAGCAACCAATGCAGACTTTTTTAATGTCGTGGTGGTGGGAGCATTTTTCTTCAAGGACTTTGTGATTTTCGTGAGAACACCTCGTCGAAAAGATGATTTCTTCTGCCCCATACCCAATTTTCGCTTAACTTTCATTGCGGTAGTTGTTAGCCAAGCTGCAGTCTTTTCTCCTAGTGAAGCGTCAGGTGCTTTTACACGTTCCCAGGCTCGGTTCTCAAGAATCCAATCAGCTTTGTGTCTGTCTTTCAAATTTTTGTATAAGGCGTATGCAATATCGTGGTCTCTTGCAGCACGATCCAATGGGTTCTTTCCAGGATCTCCTCGTGCTAACCTCTTCTTTAATTTAGTCCCCGCTGAAAATATACATATACATGTGTGAGAATGAAAAAAAAATATCCTAATCTGTCGCACACTTACGTCCCAGGAACTGATACGAAGGTACGTGGAGTTCTATCGGAAGATTAGTTTATCAGAGAGTTTACAACACCTTCACCCTTGTACGTTAACATGAGAACTGTTGATGATGCGTTAGCAATATCTACATATATACTTTTACACATTCCTTATTCGAACGCCACACGATGAAGGTTGTTCAACAAGAGCAGTCATTACCCATTGATAACTTGGATTTTACAGCAAAAACTCAACATAGTAAACATGGTAAATTGTTACCGAATTCGTTTCGCGCTATCATCTGCGGACCAAGCGGATGTGGAAAAACGAACGTAATGCTGGCGCTGCTTTTCCATCCAAACGGTGCTAAGTTTAAAAATGTTTACGTTTATTCAAAATCGTTGTATCAACCAAAGTATCAACTGCTTCAAGAAGTGATTTCCGCTGCTAAGGGTGTTGGCTATTTCCCATTTAAGGATAACGAGGAAATTATAAGTCCAAGTAAGGCTAAAAATAGCTCTATATTTATATTTGACGACGTGTCGTGTGACGGTCAGCAGAAAATTCGAGAGTATTACTCCATGTGTCGTCATAAAGATATCGATGCTGCATATCTCTGCCAAACATACTCTAAAATTCCAAAACAGCTCATACGAGACAACTGTAACATTATAGTACTATTTAAGCAGGATGAAATTAATCTAAAACATATATTTGATGAGCATGTATCTCCAGATGTTACTTTGATGAATTCAAAAAGATGTGTTCGGAATGTTGGGCAGAAAAGTACGGTACGTTAGTTATTGTTAAAGACTTTCCTCTTAATTATGGTCGATACAGAGTAGGATTTGATAAGTACATAAAATTGTAGGCTTATCATGTACGCCATCATTCAGTAACATGATGTCAAAGGACCAAGTTGCCGTTGCTAGTCATAAAAGAAAGATCGCAGAACTTGCTCGAGCTATACGTAAAAAGTATCTTACTTTAAAGTTAGGTCGAACTGCAGAAGATGAATCTATTAGAAAACTTTTCAAACCAATATCTGAACCTCTTAAGCAAATAGCTAAGACTCAGCAGCATCCTTCATTTATTATTAAAAAAGAGGAAAAATTGAAACAGGATGATGATGATGATATGATGATGATGATGTATTCACACAGAACCCAAACTATCTCAATTTAGAAGACGTGGCTTCAACTGATGAACAAGGTAATATACCGCCGAGACCTGAAACACCACCACTACCTGAAGAAATGCGTCCTGCTGATTTTTCACAAGAAGCAATAGAAGAATACTTAGATCAATATCCCCCAATAAGCCATAATTATTTACAAGATTTTTGGACACAAAACGATAAAATTGATAAAAATTATGGACCTATATATACCGACAACATTGGTTGGATGTTAGGTAAACGCCGAATTAAATTTGATAGAGCGACTGGCCAAATACAGATATTACCTGAGGGGACAAACTTAGCAGGTACATGGCTTTCGTGGCACACCTGGGCTGTATCAACTTTTATTCTATAATGACCCAAACTATGCAGATGCAGATTTACAACCCTATAAAAATCTATTGCAAAGTACCGGTGTTCATTTAGATTCGCTTGGACGCCTAAAAGGTTCGACAGGATTTAAATATAATCACATTATTAAGCCTCTCTTTAAAGATGTGCAGAAAAATAAAGGTACAATTGTCACACGATCAACATCTACAAAAATACGTAGTCCACTTAGTCGATCATTAACAAGATCCACTCCCTCAACAACAACAACAACAACAACAACATCATCAACATCAAAACCGCCAACAGGAAAAGGTATCGGTGATTACTTGACATACAACGAGGAACCAATCGAATACGTGTACTGGGATGATCCCAATGAATTAATCGATCGACTTAAACTCCTTATGGCATCTCAGGAAGCTGGCAATACGTCGCATGATAATGAAATAGTAGCCATCCTCAACGAGCTAAAAGAAGCTAATATAATACAGTAATCTAGTTCCTTGGTCTTTCATTTACACGATGAGTCTTGATAAATTCGGACGTCGCTTTGATAAACAAAAGACACTTCCGTATATGCGTACACCGCCAAAGTTAACACTACCCCATACTTCTGATGGAAATGTTGACTTCAAGAACGTAAAGTTGTGTAATATAAAAGATCCCACAGATAATTCAGATGCGGCAACTAAAAAATACGTAGATACTTCAGTGATTGATTTAAAAAAAATAACAGCAAAAACAGATCAAATAACAGAGTTTATTTCGAGAAATCCGCCTACTTCTGGTAAACATATGGCAACAAAAAAATATGTAGATGACTCTATTGCAAATATAACAACAAGAATAGAACAGGAGTTGGCTACAATTAAGTCTCATACCGATTTGACTCCAATACGGAAAAATATCATTGATTTATCCTCTGAATTACAACTTTTGCAAGGACGCACATCATATATATCATTGAAAACATTCGATCTTGCTAAGCGTATAAAGCCGATGGAACAACAATTTAAAGCGTTAAAACATGATGACGTACGCCAAGGAGAAGCTACAACTAGTTAACGAGCTGCACAAGCCTGCTCGAAAAAATTATCTAAGACGACGTACCATCATTAAAGGCTTAGACGATTTATGGCAGACGGACTTGGCTGAAATGCGACCTTATGCTCATCAAAATAAAAATTTCAAATTAATTCTCGTCGTAATCGATTCTTTTTCCAAGTTTATGTGGACTAGACCGTTAAAGACAAAGACGGGTGAGGAGATAACTCGTGCGTTTTCGGATATCCTCGCACTACGGAACGTACGCCGAAAAATCTACAATCTGATCAAGGTAAAGAATTTTACAATAGTAAATTTCAAACTTTAATGAAGAAGCATGATATTAATCATTATAGTACATATAGCATCAAGAAAGCGGCCATTGCTGAAAGAGCCATAAGGACGTTGAAAAATAAACTTTACAAATACTTTAGCTTAATGGGATCGTATAAATGGATTGATATATTACAAAGCATTACCAATGAATACAATGGAACACGTCATCAAACCATCGGATGTAAACCATCACAAATTAATAAATCCAACGAAAAATGTATCTTAAATCGAAAATATACTCATTTAAAAATCGCGGGCCCGCGTAAGTTTAAAGTTGGTGACATTGTACGCATCAGCAAAACCAAAATGCTATTCGACAAGGGATACGTTCCAAGCTGGACAACGGAATTATTTAAAGTTACTAAAATTAATATTACCAACCCTGCAACGTACATGCTCGAAGATATGCAAGGTGCACCGATCAAAGGAGCCTTTTATGACGAAGAATTACAGAAAACAGCCAATCCAGATGTTTATTTACTTGAAAAAGTTTTACGTCGTAAAGGTAAAAAAATGTACGTCAAATGGCTTGGCCTTGATGCAAAACATAATAGTTGGATTGACAATGATGCGATCGTCTAGGTGTATGGGGTGGGGGGGTTTCTGCTAAAAGTGAGTTCTCAGTCGGTTGCAGTCAGTCAGTCAGTCAGTCAGGCAGCTAGTAAAAAAAAAATGGATACCAGTGCTAGTGGTTCAAGTTGCAGCGAGTTTGACCTCACCACCAGCAGCTCACACGAATCATCTGTAAACTACGACCGTGAGCTGGATGCTATTCTGGAAAGGTACGAAGAAGCGGCCAAGAACGAGGACCATTATCTGCTGTACACGCAGTTTCCAAATGGATCATACCAAATTGGATGCGGTCTAAGCCCAGCGAGATCATTTACTCCTGCTGTAATTGTGTGGAACTCATCACGGTTGAAACTATCTTTCAGTTCCTATGAGTGGGAACAATTAATCACCCAGCTCAATGTGGTAACGGTGAAGGAGACGGAGGAGCAGGAGGACGAGGAGGAGAAGAACCTTCCTGACAAGTATGATCCTGTCGAAATCGAGTGCGGTGACTATTGCAGAATTCGACGACTAATCTATGATAGTACGAAAATTCTCGAAATAACCAAGCACAACATTAGTTTCTACCTCTCAGAAATGGACGTGAACGCTCTTTTAGAAGCAAATAATGAACTTTTAGTACCGTATATGTCTATGCTAGAAACTGTTGAATTTCCAAGCTATTATTATAATGCGCTTAAGATTGTTCGAGCTAGTTTTAATGATCAAAATTATACGTTTTCAGATGCTATTCAAAAATTGTATACATTTAAGCTCGTAGGCTGTACTTTACAACATATAGCGTTAGGACAACATATATTTTTCTATAGACATAGGATCGCTAATGATCTTGAACGATTTTAATAAAGTTTTTGTAAAAATGCATATCTGTCGTTTCATTATGATATACGTCACGTAACGTGACACGTGACGTGACGTGACGTGACACGTGACGTACGTGACGTGACACGTGACGCACGTGACGTGACACGTGACGCACGTGACGTGATACGTGACGCACGTGACGTGATACGTGACGCACGTGACGTGATACGTGACGCACGTGACGTGCACACTTTGTTCATAAATACCAAAAAGATGTCTTGATAGCCCGAAGAACCGCGCCACAACATCAGAAGTAATGTTAGTATTATGTGTGTGCGTGTTTTTTTTTTGTTTTTGAACACGCTAAGTTTTGAACTCCAACCACGCACTAACATTGCTTCTGATGTTGCACACCTCTGACGACTCAAGCTATCAGGACATCTTGTTGTTGTTGTTGTGAACTCTTCTTACTAGAAAAATCTAACGAAATCAATAAAACATCTTTTTATAAATATTCATTTATTAAATCTAATTACATACATGTTTGAAAAAATATATATATATATATATAAATGTTAGTACTACATACATGTTTGAAAAAAAATATATATATAAATGTTAGTACAATAGATAGAGAGAAACTGGAGGACGGATGAACGCTTTTTATATATTTTTTTGTAATTTGTTTGCTGTGATGTTTTTTTTTTAAAACTCAATATCGCTGTCTACATCAGATTCATCAAATCGGATTCGGATGTTATTTCTAGACCTATCATGTAAGGCATCTCTGCAAGATTCCTGGTCTTTTAGTTCAAACACTACGCTTTTAAAGCAGCTGTGACACCAATTATACTTTTTTTGGTATACGTTCAAAATAATGTCATGTGCATCGTGAACCTCGTGAGAATGGTCATAGCAGGCAAATAAACGTTTATTTAAAGTTTTATGTATTTCTTTAAATTTAGATAAACAATTTTTACATACGTGTAGGTAATATTGGTCCAGCCAATATCCACTTGTCCATAGACAGTAACTAGAATAATCTTCAAAAACATAACCCCAATCTGATTTTCCTAATATAGTGTGAATTAAATTTGGATCTATTTCTTTGTGACATCTAATAAAGTTAATTCCTGTATATGAAGAATCAAGATCATTTTTGGCTTCTTTAATCATAGCGTGCTATTTATATAAAGGAAATTGTTTCACAATTTCCGTAGTTAATTTCCATGGTAGTGGAGACTGCTCCATGAATTCTACTGCTGATGATGTTATTGATTCGCAAATTTTTCTAACAGCTAACTCTGATAATGTTGGGGCATTCATCTATAACAAAAAAAAAACGCTATTATAAGATACTGTAATGCCCCCACGGAAGTGTGTCAAAACTGTTCGGAATTAAATAACGTTTGTCGTCATACGGACTTAAACTAATTTTTGACTGTTCAACAGAATATACGTTGTGTGCATACGACCTGATACAGCATTGTGTAGCTGTTTTTTCCTTAAATTCTTTCAAACATTCAACATAATCCTCAAATGCAATTTTATTTTTAACAACATTGTACTTAACCCCTTTAGATTTTTTAACCACCTTCCCACCCTGCACCTGTAACTATACATTTTGCTTCGAAGTCCAACAAAATGTGTCATAATTTTACCGTTATTTTCATCTTTCATTAGACCCGGTACCTTTTTGTTCTTACGCAGTATTTTATATATGTTATTTTCAGGATAATCCGAAGTATCAAATTTACTGGAATCAGCTTAATGATCTCCTCATATGCATCCTCACATTGCAATTCGTAGATAAAACTGTCTGTGTCTATGTACATGAGCTTACACCTTTCTGCACCCATTTTTGGTAGCATATAGGTGTAATGAAAATCATACATGACTAGTTTCGATAGGTCTAGAATTGCCTGCCCTACATACAGAGGTTTGTTAAGCGTTATTTCAGCCTTGTTCAATTCGATAACCACCAGATTTTCCTCTAAAATTGTGCGACTGTGGAACCGAAAACTCGAAATCAAGTTTGCTGCCCCATAGCGACCACCCCAAGATTTAACGATTTTACATACGCGGTGCTTACGTATATTTTCCATGGTCTTACCGAATACTGCATTATTCATTAATTTAAAAAGATTTTTTTCGAAATCATTCCGGGCTGCAGCTCTACATCGAGTATTCAACTCGATGTAGGGTTTTAGCCAGGCTGCTTGTTTAAATTGTAAAATTTTATGGATTTTCGTTAACTTTAACCCATTAGCTAGCATTTGTTTTAAATTTTTATAGTGAACCGTGTACTCTTTTTTATCCGTAAGTGTTGTCATTAATTTCGGCAATTTTACCCCGCCGTCGCTGGGTGGTACGCTACGTTCTGCCGCAAACGGAAAATCTTTGTGTTTATCGTGCAGTTCTTGTGGGTACGATAGATCGACTTGTAGCACGTACCCTACGTCAGAGTCGTCGGGTATTGACATCACATCAAACGATGTTACATCATCTACCCATTTGAACCCTCCGTAGGGTAAGGGTTGCTGCATAGCATTCCCATATAAGTTATTCACATCCAGGTACATAAGGTACTTGGACGGCTTTTCAGGATCATATTCGGGCATATATTTATTGTTGGCCTCCGAAAATCGGTTGCTACACACCGAAATTCCACCTCTTATAGCATTTTCGTAAAACATCACCATATCTAGATCCTTTAGTAGTTCTAACTTACACCCAGTGTATTTGAGCATACAGTCCCACGTATATCCGGGCATTGTATAGTACCACGCAGGATCCAGACCATAGGTGGAGAAACATTTTTTACGCAATTGCTCAAAAACGTCGGCAAGAAGCAGAATATCTGTTTTTAAATATATATCAGAATACTCTCCTAATGTTTTAATGTTAAACTGTTGCCAAACAGATTGCGCATGAGCATACTTCTCGTCACTTACACTTTCATCGTTTAATTTATTGTAAAATTTTTCAATTGGGGGCAAAGTCGTTTCATTTAATTTTTTCAACGAATCAATGTAATCGTAACAGAAAACTCCTTTCTGTGTTAATAATTTGAATTTATCTTCATCTAAATTTTGAAATTCCCTTTGTAAAATTTTCTTTTCTGATTCTGCTAAAATTGAAGCTAATTCATCAAGAGACGCCCCCATAAATCGAAAAGAGTCTATAAACCGCAATTTAATGTTATTTTCATCTGAGTGCAGCGTAAAGGAGATGTATTTATCTTTGTTGATGGGAAGTAGACTTAAGCGACCTTTTTTACATAAATTCGAAATCATAAAGTGACTATCGTACCCACTTAAATTATGGAATATAACCGGCACAACAAACAATTTTCTAAAGTTCAGATTGCATGCTTGGTGTGCGTAACCTCTGAACTCTCCACTGAAATGGTTGTGATCTCTAACGATTATGTCTTTTTTTGTTTTTGAAAATCTCTTACCGCAAATATGACATGATGTTGCCTTACATGTGTCTAATTTTTCAATCATAGGTACGCTTGTTTTTATTTTTGAGTTTACAAATTGCGCAACACCAGCCATACGATTTGCAAACCAATCCATACAATCTGCACCTCGATAGCTCTCGAAATAAGAAAGGCTATCATCATAGCTGCATTTTACATAGAAACCAGCACTATACGGAACGTGTTTTTGATATTTTATGGTTTTAGTTAAATTTACGACGCTACTTTCTTTATGATTTTCTAATTGACATTCAAAATCTGCATAAACAACAAAAGAGTATTTTGTTGGTATGTAAAGTTTTTAAATTCAACGCAGCTCTCTTTAGGAAGGTTAATTTTATATTTATTAAATTTAGAACACAGTTTTTCATGTTCAACTAATTTATTTTGCTGATGGAAATAGTTCAGACATCTATCGCAAATAAATTTTTTCTCACGATGTTTATTTAACTGGCTACTAATAAGACGCGAAAGATTTTTAATCCAACAATAGTGATATTGAATTTCATCGATTGAATCATTATCTTCATTCGCTAGTGGTGGAGGAGCATCATAATCATTTAAACGCGGATAATATTTATTTTGAGCTAAAAGTAAATTAACATGCGTATCCCGTTTATTTTCCGTTAATCTTGCTGGTACTACTATGTAAAATGATTTTTTTTCTGTTTCGATCAATTCTAAAGCGTAAACATTGACTGAAATGTTATTCATCTTTTCAAATTTTGAAATTTTTGTTAGCAGCATAGGACTATCTAAATTTTCTGTTTGTAAAACGTCAGTAAAGTGTGGATATGAGGAGGTTAGTTCTGCATGTCTTTTTTTGCTAGGAGTCCGAAGAGCGCTTACAATGGCCCAGTAAAAGCAATTTTGATCTATATTTTTAATGTTTATACAAGCATTTTTCTTTATAATCGGTTCTGGTAGTCTAATATAAGATGAACCGTTTCCCAATTGATATTTACTGATATTAACAACTAAGGAAATAATTTTATTTAACGCAAATCCCGAATCTTTTTCAGCAAATTCCGATAATTCGTTTAAAAGTTTATCTTTAACATATATCTTAAACCACTCGTCTATTTGAGTTGATGTATCAATAATATGATTTTTAGTATTAATATATTTAATTCCCAAAATTTCATTATCCCCCGATTTCCTAATAAACTCCCCGCAAAATGTTGTATTTACTTTGAGCGCACAATGGGTGTTCAAAATATTCCTAATTTTCCTTTTAAAAACAACTACACAATTTGCTAAAAATTGATTCAAGTCCTTATAACGCAAATTAGCTATGGAACCGGTTTTTATTCTACTTTGAAAGCTCGATTCTACATTTTCCCATCTAACCCTCTGACCCAATGTTAAGTGAAGTCCTGCCCCAATATGTCTAGTTAAAATCAACTTTCTAAAATGTTTAAAATGCCCCAAATTTGTTTCTACTTTTCTACAGGTCCCTACAGATAATTTATTTTGCCTTCTACTACGAATTACCCGTTTACATAATCTAATTTGTTTTTCTATTCGTTTCAGCCACACTTCCGCGTCTCTGATTGTAAAATTATCAAATAAAATTTTCCGTAGACTAACAATTGATAGTAGAACACCGTCTGTTTGTTTGATGATCTTTTTAACCTTATTTGAAGACATTTGAAAAGACGACATTTTTTTTTCAAGCAAACACATTACTCAAAAATATATAAAAATGCTCACCCTGTCCTCCTCCTGTTCTCTGCTTTGTTAATTTTCCACTATTTTGAATGATGCTAGCGGTCGGCTTTTCCCTACGTCCACTTCCCCTTGGAAGATGATCGAGTATTTTCCGTGAAAAAGTTCGTCGATGACCGGCTGGTACGTTTCCGTCACCCGCTGTGGTAGAAATAGCACTTCCGGTCCTAAATCTAGTAGCACGGCTTCCCCAAATTTCGACTTGACCACTTTAGCTGCTTGGATTGCAAATGGTGTCCCAACTGGTAGGTCCTTTAATTTTCTGGTAGGTTTGCGGTCTACAATCGAAGACGCAGCATTAATTTTTGATAAATCCATCTATAAAAAAAATTGAGTCGTCTAACTATTTTGAAGCATAACACGAAAAAAAAACAGTTGCATTTAGAGACATAAAAAAGAAAAATATTAAATAAAATAGCACTTACTTTTTTTAAAATTTTCGCTCTCTCGTCTCTCTCGAAGCACTAATTGTACTGCGGTCGTTGTTGCAGCTTGCAGCGTTGTGCGTTAAGTGTGAAACAATGATGACTATTGCATGCGCTCGCTCAATATAAGTACGTAGTAGAGATGACACACGCGTGCATGAGATAATTGTATCGTAAATATGCATATTATATGCATCATATTCTCAGTACCATTTTTATCGAGAAAACTGCATGCGCTCGCTCAATATAAGTACGTAGTTGAGATGACACACGCGTGCATGAGATAATTGTATCGTAAATATGCATATTATATTCATCATATTCTCAGTACCATTTTTATCGAGAAAACAACATTCATTGCGGTTGCAGTATTTTTTATATAATTTCTTAGTAATACATGAATGTATCGTTTGTCCGGCGGAAATTCCAATTACAAGTTGCACATGAGAGTAGAATTTTAGAAATATAGAAATTCGTGTATGATTATTGTATATTTGCTGCCTAATTTTTTTTCAGTCAAGATTTTGATTGGGGGGTAAACGAATTTATATTTGCTATCTGAGATTTTTGACATCATTCTCTATCAAGATGTTGATGTGGGTAGACGTATTATTTTTTATTTCAACTTTCACATACGTGCTTTGCAACGATTTCTCCGAAAAAGACGCTATAGTATACCTAACTCAATATGAACATATCATCGATAATACAACAGATCTCTCTACTTTGCTAACTAACTTGCAAGAAAAGTATAATTTACCAGTGGATGGATTGTTGAATAATGCAACAATTGAATTTATGAATCGTCCGAATTTAGAGCAAGTTTTCCATTTCGGAAACATGACCTGAAATGGTATTTCCCTCGAAACACACCTGCGGCCCAAAAAGATGCAGAAATGGCTTTTCAGATGTGGCAAAATGTTTCAAACTTAACATTTACAATGGTTACCAATCCCACTCTATATCCTCCTGATATTACTATAACCATGGTTAGCAAGACTCATTATTTTAGCGCAAACTGTATGGGTAATGATGAATGTCCATTGACATTAGATGATGCTGGCGGCGTTTTAGGACATGCATACTTTCCTGACTCTAGCGGCACCTGTAGAGAAATCCATTTAGATATAAATGAACGCTGGTATTTTGGAAATAATCCTAATATACCCAAAAATCAAACTAGTTTTCTTATGGTGTTGGTTGGACATGCCCTCGGCATAGCACATAGTGCTTCTCCGAATGCTATTATGTTTGCCTTCTATCAGCATGAGATTCGTGGTCTAGATGTTGATGATATAAATGCAGTACAATATCTATATGGAAGAAAAAACAAATATGATTCAATCCCAAAGTCTACCACCGCATCAGCAATACCAAAAACAACAACAACTATAAGATCTACAACTCGTAAGCAGCCGATCCTCAAAAATTTGTGTGATATTATTCCAGATTTTATGTTTTTAGCCATTGCTCCAGAGTTTTCAAATTACCGATTATATATTGCACATGATATGTTTATATGGAAACTAGACTTAAACGAAATGATTATCCCATCTCAGCCTGAACTTCTTGTCGATTATGTTCCTACAGAATTACGTCAATACACTTTACAACATATTTTCCAATCAACAAACGGTGACTTGATTACCATTGTGTCTCCAAACAACTATTTCTCAGCATCATTCCCTACCATTAAATTTCTTGATAATTTTTCAATTGATATACCCGATAGGGCTCGAATCAATGCTATTTTTCAATCAAACGCAGGACGGTCCTATACCTTTTATAATAATATGTCATATATAGAATTTTCTAACGATTTTACTGATGTGTTGAACAGAGGACGGATAAGAGACATATTTCCTGAATTACCTGAAGATATTTCTCTCGCATTTCGATGGATTGATGGCCATATTTACTTTTTCCGTCACGCAACTTACTATAAATTTAATGAATTTACAAGAAAAGTTGTTGCGACCGGACCATTTCATTGGACTCTATTTGGAGTACCATGCCCCAGCGAGGATTTGTTACATCAACTAAAAACTCTGTTATCTAAACTTGTATCTGTATATCATTAAAAAATACATTTTTCAGAAAGCTATGTTTATTTCGTATTCAGCCTGTTGTCAAACAAAAAAAAAACAGTCGGTTCCTTCGACTCCCCACCCCCCACCATCATTCTACTACATAAAGTTTCATTTTGAACGGTATCATCCTGTATAATAATAACAGTACATCGTATACAGGTTATGAGACATTCTGACCGACCGACCGACCGACCAGAGGAGCCCACCACGCTATTTAGGTCACGCCTTGCTATATACGATTTAACGATATACCGTCGGTCCATCGATCCGCTATTTTTCGATGCACCCCTGTATACACGTTCTGAATGCCCCCCGTAATCCACGCCAACACCAGACAGGTGCGACATCGGCGCCATCTATGCGCGAGATGCCCAACCCATCAATGGCAGCTGTCCAATGACACATAGATTCCGTTTGGTTTGTACAGCGCCAAACAAATCGGCGCCATCTATGCGCGAGATGCCCAACCCATCAATGACAGGTGTCCAATGACGTATAACAGATGACGTTTTAACGCCATCTATGCGTGAGATGCCCAATGACGCATGACAGGTGTCCAATGACACACAGATTCCGTTTGGTTTGACAGCGCCATCTAGCGGCGGAATCCCCAACTCATGAATACAGATTCCGTCCAACAACCTGTCAATGGCGCGCGATGCCAGCGCCTCTGGTGGCGGATTTTGGAAGTTTTGAGACCGAATCCCCATAAGACATCTACTTGTAATCCTTCCTTTAAGAGATCTGGAGGTCTGACCCAATGTATATTTGGTTGCAGTTGTTGCAATTGATGGAGTAGATTGTGTTGGTTAAGCCCAGCAGCGGGACTTTGTCTTTCATTTTTGAAAAAATGCAGTTTATAGTGAGGACGGATTTGCAAGCAATTCGAAAGTTCAAAGGACTGCACAATCTGATCAGCTTAGAGGTCAGTTCCTTGATATAGGGCAGGACAGCAAAACCAGGTCTGGAGTCCGGGTTGGTGCTTGTACTGTTTGGATTGATGCTATTATTGGGAATTACATCAGTTCCGTTATTAGGGGTTGTGCGACTATTACCTGCATCACCAGAGTTCGGCAAAATATTGGAAGGTGAACTAAATAAGATCTTGTTAATCAGACACTTCGGATAACCATTATTGATGAACAGTTTTGATAGTTTACGTAAATTTGAGGTGTGGAAAGTATTATCTGAGATGCTGATTACCCTTGTTTTCATCTGTTTTACCAAATTGATTTTAATCCCTAGCTTATGGTATGACCTAAAATTGAGAAATCGACCTGAGGCCATAGGTTTCTGGTAGCAGTCTACCAATAAACTGTTGTTGTTGGTGCGGATGAGTCTTGTGTCTAGAAAGGGGACAGACAGGTTCTCATCTTCTTTTTCAATGGTAAATTGGATGTAGGGGTCATAGCTGTTGAATTCTCTGACAATACCATCCAGACCTATGGAGGTGAGGCATAAAATAATGTCATCTACGTATTTTTTTATGAAGAAGAGGTTATAGGGTAGTGTCGGAATAACAGTATCAAGCAGATCATCCATGACATATTCTGCCAAAATTGGCGATAGAACAGATCCCATAGGACAACCATGTGTTTGAGAATATATTTTGTTGTTGAAAGAGAAATAATTGTTATGAAAAAGGAATGTTATAATGTTGGTGAAAGATTCTAGAGATATGTTGCAGTGTTGACTTATCTCATTCTAGTGTTTATTAATAGTTCTTGTACATGCATCCAGATAGATATTGCTGAATAGCGACACCACATCAAGACTGGCGATAATATGATCGGCTGGTATTGTCAATCTGACTGACTGACGAGAGACTTCAAATGAGTCTTTGGTGTATGCATGTGCTGATTTTAGTGTTGTCGATATTAATGAAGACAAAGCCTGGGTGGCTGAACCTATTGATGCAACTATAGGTCTTACTGAGAGTACAGGTTTGTGAATTTTCGGAAGTGCATAGAATTTGGGAGGGACAGAGTTATAAGTAGTCAAAGTTCTTCTTTGTTCGTGGGTTATTTGTCCAGTGCTGAGAAGTTCCTTAACAATGTCATTACTTTTCTTTTCCACTTTAAGTGTGGGATCTCTATTAATTTCATGATATGATGGGTCATCATTGATGAGATTGTTGCAAGGATCTAAATAGTGTTGTTTAAGCATTATCACTGTAACATTGCCTTTGTCAGATCTTGTAACCATAAGTTCAGAATGTTGTTTTGGAAATGTTCTAGTTTTGTTTAAAAGGTTGTGATAAAAGGAATGCTTTTTATTAAGATTGTTACTATGATAATAGTTAGTGATGAGGTTAGTGGAACGAGTTGTGAAAATGTTTCTTTCACTGTCATCACTTATGGAGGATGCTATTGTGTCTACATCAGCTAGGATTGATCTAATTGGAAGCCGATTGTTAACAATGACATTTCCAATATATATATATATATATATATATATATTAGTACCGTGAACTGCAAGTAACATGCAAATTACAACTTACGCATTCACAATAGATTTGGCACAAATAGAACAACTGACTCGACTGAGACTGACCAGAATTGACGAGATGCGGCGTGTATAAACCTTCGCGCGGACGGTTGAGAATGTTCAAAATAACTCGGAACTTCTCGCGAAGACAGGCATTGATTCCAGATTTGCCAATGCGATGCCAAATATCTATAAATTTACTTATCCTCGGTAAGTTGTAGGATTTGTAATTAAGGTTGTACTGTAAGTTTAGCGTCAAAATATGCAAGGTACATTATTATTCTATACACACATTGTTATTGTATGAGTTGGGAGAGGGGGGGGGGTTGCGGTAAAAATAATTATTGAAAATTGGGCCGCGAGTGGTGAAAGGTTGAGAAATGCTGAATTAGGTTGTTTACCCATCGCAATAGGTACATACAGACATATCATTTATTTTGACCCTTTTTGCCATATTAACTGAATACCTACTTGCATCAAATCAATATTCACAGTAGTACGATGTTTTCGAAAGAGGAAATTATATTGTACTTATCCCTGTTGATTACCGTGCATCACTTCCTTCTAACTTTTCCATATTTTGGCACAGATAAACATGTTTTTCGGGAGCTGATACGCATGTACTTGTACACCTAAGTAGTGTCCTTATGGGGATTGAATCTCAGTAGTTCTAAAATCGGCCACCAGAGGCGCTGGCGTCGCGCGCCATTGATGGGTTGGACGGAATCTGTATGTGAAATTGACGAGTTGGGGATGCCGCCGCTAGATGGCGCTGTACAAACCAAACGGAATCTATGTGTCATTGGACACGGGTTGGGCATCTCGCGCATAGATGGCGCCGATTTGTTGTCTGGCGCTGTACAAACCAAACGGAATCTATGTGTCATTGGACACCTGTCATTGATGGGTTGGGCATCTCGCGCATAGATGGCACCGATGTCGTACCTGTCTGGTGTTGGCGTGGATTACGGGGGGCATTTAGAACCTGTATACAGGGGTGCATCGAAAAATAGCGGATCGATGGACCGACGGTATATCGTTAAATCGTATATAGCAAGGCGTGACCTAAATAGCGTGGTGGGCTCCTCTGGTCGGTCGGTCGGTCAGAATGTCTTATAACCTGTATACGATGTACTGTTATTATTATACAGGATGATACCGTTCAAAATGAAAATAGTATAATGGATATTTTATTGAAACATATAGTATATATAACAATAAGGTTGATTGGTGTGTGTGTGCCATGTTTTGAATACCCGCGCTTGAACAACTTGAAACAAGAAATTCTGACAATTATTTCGCAAAGGGTATTTTCAATAAAACTACAATAATACGTTTAATATTTTATTGAAAATAGAAAAAAACTACATAGGTAATATGATATTTGAAAACCAGTGGCGTAGACGTTCAACATTTCTCTGGGTACAGGAAAATTGTCCGTTGGTGTGACATGGATTGGAATCAGCAACAAAGTTTCCAGTAGCACACGGTGTACCATCATACTTGCAAACATCAATAATGTTGGGAAAAACACCAAAAATGTGACATTTCTTGAGTAAAAAGTTTGCTTTCTGTTCTCCACGAACGTAGACATAGTCAGCCGCATATATCACCTTATTTTTAATTATTTCATTTAACTTGGAATATTTAATGTCGCCGGAAGAATATTTAAGCCCATGGAAATTCTTCTCCAAGTAAGCGACAGTTTTCTTGTCTTTAGTATTTAATGTAGAAAAAGGTTGCGGAGGTGTAAAGATGTAATGACTTTTCTTGAAACCAATTTCGATACATAGTTCTTTAGGTACGAATAATCCGTCAACTGTAAAGCCTTGAATGTCAACAAACGCGATCCTCATGATGTCTGATGCGGAACTGAGAGTCCTTCGTTGCTTACGAGATGGTTTTAATAACTTCGGTGAGGGGGAAGTACTCGATTAAGCAGTCATGTATAATGATGCAGTAGGCCTTGGTGTTGGTTGGAAAGCCAGCATCGGCTTCGATATCCAATCTAACATCAACAGTTGATGATTTCATGATTTCCTCTTGTTTGGAACAGTCAATAACAAACAAAGCGCGATTTTTAAAAGCGGTATAATCTAAAAGACATCTCTTCAGAGAAGAAGAAGTTGTATAGCTGGTTTGAAAGTCGCTATAGTTGAAATGAGCTTCAGTAAAGTGATTGTTTGCAAAGTCCAATTGCATACGTTCGTTGGGATAGTATTCACCATTCAAAGATACTCGAATACTAGCAGCATTCACGTGATCAAACAGGGTCGGGTCTGAGGTTGCGACGTCACGTTTACCGGTTTGGAAACATACTATAATGAAACGTGGTCTTTCGATTGCGGTGCTAGTTTTAACTGACCATATTTCTCTTCTCGCATCTGCGGTAATTGCAGGCAGTTCGTACAGATCCCATTTTCTAAATGGTATAAGTATCGGCTTATCAGTTTGAATAGCTTTCAAAAGTTGTTCTTTCACATCATCACTCGGGTAAATATGTTTGATTTTCAGTTCCATGCTTTCAATAGTTATTTTCGCTGTCGTCGTCGTCGTTCCAGTTTTTTCCTTGATAATGATACAATCGTTATCGTTTCTAGCTCTCACAAATCTGAGAGTTTGTCTGCCACACGTAATCATAGGATAATCATTGAAAATGTTGAAAATATGTTTAAGCGGCATTAGCAAGCTAAAAGACTTGTTATGTGTTGACGCCATTATAGGTGTTGAAGGATAGTTCCATCCAGCTATAGCCATATGATTTGAGTCTTCCTCACTGTAACATACGTAAGCTCGGACAGTACTTATAATACCAGGATCACGTACTGTTTCAACTTCTCTAGCGGATTCACTGTAAGTGCAAGAGTCAAATAGGAAGGCACCAAAGTTTGGAGCTAAAGATACATTTCCTGCTGCTGCTGCTCCTCCAGTTATTTCAACTTTCCCTTTGATAGATAGAAGGGAAGCGTTCATTGCAAAGAACGAATCTACTTGATTGATGCTAAATTCCACAACATCATTACAATTAAATGACTTGATGAACGGCGTATAAGATCTATACTCAGCCTTGCGAATAGATTCATCGAATGCTGGAGATCGATATAGATCAAACATCGGAGAAGTATGTGATGCTGCTGCTGCCTCCTCAGTTTTTCTCTTTTTGTACATGGTTCTTGTTGTTGTTGACATGATATCCAAGTGAGCGGAGAAACAGGATATTTGATGTAGTTAGTAGTAGATGTCGTCGCTTAGGTGCTTGGGGTAATACTGAAGTTGCCTTGGAAGCACCACTATGTCTTATAATCACTAATCCCATCTGCGCTTCGCTCTCAACTCCAACACAAGAGTACTAGTTTCACCTTGAAAGTTTACAGGACGACCGTCTTGATCTAAAGCCAACACTGTGATGTTGGTTATTTCTTGTTTCGGTATAACAGGTAGATATAGTAAATTTACAGGTGTTTCGACTATAGCGTATCCAGGATCGGCTGTCACAGCAAATTCGTAGATCGTGTGTGCAGGCGTGTCTCCGTCAAAAGCTCCCGACGTAATGTTAGCATCAAAGTGTATGGTTGATACTTTTATTATGTTTACAGGTAAATCAGAAGAATGCTTTTGACCAGGATTAAGAACTTTTTTCGAGAATCCCAATAGATGTCCAAGATTATTCGGTTCTGTAAACACTATTTTATAATACTTGCTAAAGATTTCACATTGCAGTGTATTATTGTTAGGTTTTAGAGAAAAATAATCATCCGGAGGAGCAACTTCATTTTCAAGATTCATTTGCGTTCGTATAAATGTTTCTATGTCGGTAATTTCATAACAGCCTGTCGGAAACTCGATGACTTTTAATTGACCACCACCACCTATCCGGTCGATATAATAAAATTTATCTCCTTTTTCAATATTCGGTATGGAATTGTATGAAGTAAAAGACCTAAGCGCCAATTCATAATCTTTTTTCGGATCCAACACTATCGGTGTTGAAGGACGAAATGAAAATATATGAGTAGTGCTATTGACTCTCAACAACTGCGACATGATGAATGAAAAAATATAGCTGTGTACTAAACATTTATTCAAGTTTTTTTCGTTTATTTTCGAATGGATAATTTACAGAAATAACAATTTGCTTGAGCAGTAGCCGGTCCATCCCAATGTGTTGCCCAATCAGGTCTGTTGTAGTGAACATAGCATGGAAGTCGTATTTGAAGATCAAAATTGGATGTGTATTCTGCAGGCAGTTTGTGCCATATACTCAACAGTTCTGCAGGTCTCACATTGCTTATTAAATATTCCAGCGGCGGAATATTCTTCTCAAACTCTTCTAATGTAAATTCCGATAATGTTTTATTATCCATCGTTGTTGTTGTTGTTATTGTATAGAAATTTCAAACACAATTGTCCGCAATTAACTTGATTATAAGTTTGGTAAGGATCGTTGTTGTAGAAAATTTTTGCGTTTTTCAGATATCGAACAAGTTCCTGTGGAGGCTTCAGGTTACCAAATGAATCGAAATACTCAACGTTGTTGTTTATCTTTTTATAAGCTACCCAATGAGTTCCGTTGTTTTGTGAAATATCTAAGTTCACGACGGCGCATTCTCTTTTACGTGGACCGTCTCGTGGTAAAGTGTCACGCATGAAGACACCTCGGAAATGAGGTATGTTCAAGAGCTTCGCATATTGCTTTATTTCATAATCATAAAGCGCTTTCTTGGGTAGCTTGATGTCTAGTTTTTTTGACTTCTTTTTGAGGTACAACCCATAATCACCTTTAGCATTTTTTCTCAAATACAATCCTTTGCCCAAAGACTCCATAGCTTTGTTATGGCGATGGTCTTCCTCCAATTTCTTTTGTGCATTCTTGGCATCAACGACCGTTTTGGCCACACCTGCAGCTCCCCCTGCGAGCGCCCCCAAGGCACTTAATCCGGCGAAAAGGGGGATCAAGTGTAGGAATCCCCCAGATTTGCCTTCGATCGGAATTATTCTCGGTAGTCGAACTTTATGTTTTCCACCTGCACTCTTCACCGCTAATCTTGCCGCTTTAAGAGCAACCAATGCAGACTTTTTTAATGTCGTGGTGGTGGGAGCATTTTTCTTCAAGGACTTTTTGATTTTCGTGAGAACACCTCGTCGAAAAGATGATGTCTTCTGCCCCATACCCAATTTTCGCTTAACTTTCATTGCGGTGGTTGTTAGCCAAGCTGCAGTCTTTTCTCCTAGTGAAGCGTCAGGTGCTTTTACACGTTCCCAGGCTCGGTTCTCAAGAATCCAATCAGCTTTGTGTCTGTCTTTCAAATTTTTGTATAAGGCGTATGCAATATCGTGATCTCTTGCAGCACGATCCAATGGGTTCTTTCCAGGATCTCCTCGTGCTAACCTCTTCTTTAATTTAGTCCCCGCTGAAAATATACATATACATGTGTGAGAATGAAAAAAATATCCTAATTTGTCGCACACTTACGTCCCAGGAACTGATACGAAGCTACGTGGAGTTCTATCGGAAGATTATTTATCAGAGAGTTTACAACACCTTCACCCTTGTACGTTAACATGAGAACTGTTGATGATGCGTTAGCAATATCTACATACATACTTTTACACATTCCTTATTCGAACGCCACACGATGAAGGTTGTTCAACAAGAGCAGTCATTACCCATTGATAACTTGGATTTTACAGCAAAAACTCAGCATAGTAAACATGGTAAATTGTTACCGAATTCGTTTCGCGCTATCATCTGCGGACCAAGCGGATGTGGAAAAACGAACGTAATGCTGGCGCTGCTTTTCCATCCAAACGGTGCTAAGTTTAAAAATGTTTATGTTTATTTAAAATCGTTGTATCAACCAAAGTATCAACTGCTTCAAGAAGTGATTTCTGCTGCTAAGGGCGTTGGCTATTTCCCATTTAAGGATAACGAGGAAATTATAAGTCCAAGTAAGGCTAAAAATAGCTCTATATTCATATTTGACGACGTGTCGTGTGACGGTCAGCAGAAAATTCGAGAGTATTACTCCATGTGTCGTCATAAAGATATCGATGCTGCATATCTCTGCCAAACATACTCTAAAATTCCAAAACAGCTCATACGAGACAACTGTAACATTATAGTATTATTTAAGCAGGATGAAATTAATCTAAAACATATATTTGATGAGCATGTATCTCCAGATGTTACTTTTGATGAATTCAAAAAGATGTGTTCGGAATGTTGGGCAGAAAAGTACGGTACGTTAGTTATTGTTAAAGACTTTCCTCTTAATTATGGTCGATACAGAGTAGGATTTGATAAGTACATAAAATTGTAGGCTTATCATGTACGCCATCATTCAGTAACATGATGTCAAAGGACCAAGTTGCCGTGGCTAGTCATAAAAGAAAGATCGCAGAACTTGCTCGAGCTATACGTAAACAGTATCTTACTTTAAAGTTAGGTCGAACTGCAGAAGATGAATCTATTAGAAAACTTTTCAAACCAATATCTGAACCTCTTAAGCAAATAGCTAAGACTCAGCAGCATCCTTCATTTATTATTAAAAAAGAGGAAAAATTGAAACAGGATGATGATGATGATGATAATGATGATGATGATGTATTCACACAGAACCCAAACTATCTCAATTTAGAAGACGTGGTTTCAACTGATGAACAAGGTAATATACCGCCGAGACCAGAAACACCACCACTACCTGAAGAAATGCGTCCTGCTGATTTTTCACAAGAAGCAATAGAAGAATACTTAGATCAATATCCCCCAATAAGCCATAATTATTTACAAGATTTTTGGACACAAAACGATAAAATTGATAAAAATTATGGACCTATATATACCGACAACATTGGTTGGATGTTAGGTAAACGCAGAATTAAATTTGATAGAGCGACTGGCCAAATACAGATATTACCTCAGGGGACAAACTTAGCAGGTACATGGCTTCGTGGCACACCTGGGCTATATCAACTTTTATTCTATAATGCCCCACACTATGCAGATGCAGATTTACAACCCTATAAAAATCTATTGCAAAGTACCGGTGTTCATTTAGATTCGCTTGGACGCCTAAAAGGTTCGACAGGATTTAAATATAATCACATTATTAAGCCTCTCTTTAAAGATGTGCAGAAAAATAAAGGTACAATTGTCACACGATCAACATCTACAAAAATACGTAGTCGATCATTAACAAGATCCACTCCCTCAACAACAACAACAACAACAACATCATCATCAACATCAAAACCGCCAACAGGAAAAGGTATCGGTGATTACTTGACATACAACGAGGAACCAATCGAATACGTGTACTGGGATGATCCCAATGAATTAATCGATCGACTTAAACTCCTTATGGCATCTCAGGAAGCTGGCAATACGTCGCATGATAATGAAATAGTAGCCATCCTCAACGAGCTGAAAGAAGCTAATATAATACAATAATCTAGTTCCTTGGTCTTTCATTTATACGATGAGTCTTGATAAATTCGGACGTCGCTTTGATAAACAAAAGACACTTCCGTATATGCGTACACCGCCAAAGTTAACACTACCCCATACTTCTGATGGAAATGTTGACTTCAAGAACGTAAAGTTGTGTAATATAAAAGATCCCACAGATAATTCAGATGCGGCAACTAAAAAATACGTAGATACTTCAGTGATTGATTTAAAAAAAATAACAGCAAAAACAGATCAAATAACAGAGTTTATTTCGAGAAATCCGCCTACTTCTGGTAAACATATGGCAACATATAAATACGTAGATGACTCTATTGTAAATATAACAACAAGAATAGAACAGGAGTTGGCTACAATTAAGTCTCATACCGATTTGACTCCAATACCGAAAAATATCATTGATTTATCCTCTGAATTACAACTTTTGCAAGGACGCACATCATATATATCATTGAAAACATTTGATCTTGCTAAGCGTATAAAGCCGATGGAACAACAATTTAAAGCGTTAAAACATGATGACGTACTCCAAGGAGAAGCTACAACTAGTTAACGAGCTGCACAAGCCTGCTCGAAAAAATTATCTAAGACGACGTACCATCATTAAAGGCTTAGACGATTTATGGCAGACGGACTTGGCTGAAATGCGACCTTATGCTCATCAAAATAAAAATTTCAAATTAATTCTCGTCGTAATCGATTCTTTTTCCAAGTTTATGTGGACTAGACCGTTAAAGACAAAGACGGGTGAGGAGATAACTCGTGCGTTTTCGGATATCCTCGCACTTACGGAACGTACGCCGAAAAATCTACAATCTGATCAAGGTAAAGAATTTTACAATAGTAAATTTCAAACTTTAATGAAGAAGCATGACATTAATCATTATAGTACATATAGCATCAAGAAAGCGGCCATTGCTGAAAGAGCCATAAGGACGTTGAAAAATAAACTTTACAAATACTTTAGCTTAATGGGATCGTATAAATGGATTGATATATTACAAAGCATTACCAATGAATACAATGGAACACGTCATCAAACCATCGGATGTAAACCATCACAAATTAATAAATCCAACGAAAAATGTATCTTAAATCGAAAATATACTCATTTAAAAATCGCGGGCCCGCGTAAGTTTAAAGTTGGTGACATTGTACGCATCAGCAAAACCAAAATGCTATTCGACAAGGGATACGTTCCAAGTTGGACAACGGAATTATTTTAAGTTACTAAAATTAATATTACCAACCCTGCAACGTACATGCTCGAAGATATGCAAGGTGCACCGATCAAAGGAGCCTTTTATGACGAAGAATTACAGAAAACAGCCAATCCAGATGTTTATTTAGTTGAAAAAGTTTTACGTCGTCGGTTGCAGTCAGTCAGTCAGTCAGACAGCTAGTAAAAAAAATGGATACCAGTGCTAGTGGTTCATGTTGCAGCGAGTTTGACCTCACCACCACCAGCAGCTCACACGAATCATCTGTAAACTACGACCGTGAGCTGGATGCTATTCTGGAAAGGTACGAAGAAGCGGCCAAGAACGAGGACCATTATCTGCTGTACACGCAGTTTCCAAATGGATCATACCAAATTGGATGCGGTCTAAGCCCAGCGAGATCATTTACTCCTGCTGTAATTTTGTGGAACTCATCACGGTTGAAACTATCTTTCAGTTCCTATGAGTGGGAACAATTAATCACCCAGCTCAATGTGGTAACGGTGAAGGAGACGGAGGACCAGGAGGAGGAGGAGGAGAAGAAGGACCTTCTTGACAAGTATGATCCTGTCGAAATCGAGTGCGGTGACTATTGCAGAATTCGACGACTAATCTATGATAGTACGAAAATCCTCGAAATAACCAAGCACAACATTAGTTTCTACCTCTCAGAAATGGACGTGAACGCTCTTTTAGAAGCAAATAATGAACTTTCAGTACCGTATATGTCTATGCTAGAAACTGTTGAATTTCCAAGCTATTATTATAATGCGCTTAAGATTGTTCGAGCTAGTTTTAATGATCAAGATTATACGTTTTCAGATGCTATTCAAAAATTGTATACATTTAAGCTCGTAGGCTGTACTTTACAACATATAGCGTTAGGACAACATATATTTTTCTATAGACATAGGATCGCTAATGATCTTGAACGATTTTAATAAAGTTTTTGTAAAAATTCATATCTGTCGTTTCATTATGATATACGTCACGTAATGTGACACGTGACGCACGTGACGTGACATGTGATGCACGTGACGTGATACGTGACGCACGTGACGTGACACGTGACGCACGTGACGTGATACGTGACGCACGTGACGTGATACGTGACACTTGACGTGCACACTTTGTTCAAAAATACCAAAAAGATGTCTTGATAGCCCGAAGAACCGCGCCAGAGGTACACACAACATCAGAAGTAATGTTAGTATTATGCGTGTGCGTGTTTTTTTTTTGTTTTTGAACACGCTAAGTTTTGAACCCCAACCACGCACTAACATTGCTTCTAATGTTGCACACCTCTGACGACTCAAGCTATCAGGACATCTTGTTGTGAACTCTTCTTACTAGAAAAATCTAACGAAATCAATAAAACATTTTTTTTATGAATATTCATTTATTAAATCTAATTACATACATGTTTGAAAAAAAATATATAATATATATAAATGTTAGTACTACTACATACATGTTTGAAAAAAAAATATATATATATATATAAATGTTAGTACAATAGATAGAGAGAAACTGGGGGGCGGGAGGACGAATGAACGCCTTTTATATATTTTTTTGTAATTTGTTTGCTGTGATGTTTTTTTTTTAAAACTCAATATCTCTGTCTACATCAGATTCATCAAATCGGATTCGGATGTTATTTCTAGACATATCATGTAAGGCATCTCTGCAAGATTCCTGGTCTTTTAGTTCAAACACTACGCTTTTAAAGCAGCTGTGACACCAATTATACTTTTTTTGGTATACGTTCAAAATAATGTCATGTGCATCGTGAACCTCGTGAGAATGGTCATAGCAGGCAAATAAACGTTTATTTAAAGTTTTATGTATTTCTTTAAATTTAGATAAACAATTTTTACATACGTGTAGGTAATATTGGTCCAGCCAATATCCACTTGACCATAGACAGTAACTAGAATAATCTTCAAAAACATAACCCCAATCTGATTTTCCTAATATAGTATGAATTAAATTTGGATCTATTTCTTTGTGACATCTAATAAAGTTAATTCCTGTATATGAAGAATCAAGATCATTTTTGGCTTCTTTAATCATAGCGTGCCATTTATATAAAGGAAATTGTTTCACAATTTCCGTAGTTAATTTCCATGGTAGTGGAGACTGCTCCATGAATTCTACTGCTGATGATGTTATTGATTCGCAAATTTTTCTAACAGCTAACTCTGATAATGTTGGGGCATTCATCTATAACAAAAAACCTTGCACCCTGTAACTATACATTTTGCTTCGAAGTCCATCAAAATGTGTCATAATTTTACCGTTATTTTCATCTTTCATTAGACCCGGCAACTTTTTGTTCTTACGCAGTATTTTATATATGTTATTTTCAGGATAATCCGAAGTATCAAATTTACTGGAATCAGCCTTCATGATCTCCTCATATGCATCCTCACATTGCAATTCGTAGATAAAACTGTCCGTGTCTATGTACATGAGCTTACACCTTTCTGCACCCATTTTTGGTAGCATATAGGTGTAATGAAAATCATACATGACTAGTTTCGATAGGTCTAGAATTGCCTGCCCTACATACAGAGGTTTGTTGAACGTTATTTCAGCCTTTTTCAATTCGATAACCACCAGATTTTCCTCTAAAATTGTGCGACTGTGGAACCGAAAACTCGAAATCAAGTTTGCTGCCCCATAGCGACCACCCCAAGATTTAACGATTTTACATACGCGGTGCTTACGTATATTTTCCATGGTCTTACCGAATACTGCATTATTCATTAATTTAAAAAGATTTTTTTCGAAATCATTCCGAGCTGCAGCCCTACGTCGAGTATTCAACTCGATGTAGGGTTTCAGCCAGGCTGCTTGTTTAAGTTGTAAAATTTTATGGATTTTCGTCAACTTTAATCCATTAGCTAGCATTTGTTTTAAATTTTTATAGTGAACCGTGTGCTCTTTTTTATCCGTAAGTGTTGTCATTAATTTCGGCAATTTTACCCCGCCGTCGCTGGGTGGTACGCTACGTTCTGCCGCAAACGGAAAATCTTTGTGTTTATCGTGTAGTTCTTGTGGGTACGATAGATCGACTTGTAGCACGTACCCTACGTCAGAGTCGTCGGGTATTGACATCACATCAAACGATGTTGCATCATCTATCCATTTGAACCCTCCGTAGGGTAAGGGTTGCTGCATAGCATCCCCATATAGGTTATTTACATCCAGGTACATAAGGTACTTGGACGGCTTTTCAGGATCATATTCGGGCATATATTTATTGTTGGCCTCCGAAAATCGGTTGCTACACACCGAAATTCCACCTCTTATAGCATTTTCGTAAAACATCACCATATCCAGATCCTTTAGTAGTTCTAACTTACACCCAGTGTATTTGAGCATACAGTCCCACGTATATCCGGGCATTGTATAGTACCACGCAGGATCCAGACCATAGGTGGAGAAACATTTTTTACGCAATTGCTCAAAAACGTCGGCAAGAAGCAGAATATCTGTTTTTAAATATATATCAGAATACTCTCCTAATGTTTTAATGTTAAACTGTTGCCAAACAGATTGCGCATGAGCATACTTTTCGTCACTTACACTTTCATCGTTTAATTTATTGTAAAATTTTTCAATTGGGGGCAAAGTCGTTTCATTTAATTTTTTCAAAGAATCAATGTAATCGTAACAGAAAACTCCTTTCTGTGTTAATAATTTGAATTTATCTTCATCTAAATTTTGAAATTCCCTTTGTAAAATTTTCTTTTCTGATTCTGCTAAAATTGAAGCTAATTCATCAAGAGAAGCCCCCATAAATCGAAAAGAGTCTATAAACCGCAATTTAATGTTATCTTCATCTGAGTGCAGCGTAAAGGAGATGTATTTATCTTTGTTGATGGGAAGTAGACTTAAGCGACCTTTTTTACATAAATTCGAAATCATAAAGTGACTATCGTACCCACTTAAATTATGGAATATAACCGGCACAACAAACAATTTTCTAAAGTTCAGATTGCATACTTGGTGTGCGTAACCTCTGAACTCTCCACTGAAATGGTTGTGATCTGTAACGATTATGTCTTTTTTTGTTTTGGAAAATCTCTTACCGCAAACATGACATGATGTTGCCTTACATGTGTCTAATTTTTCAATCACAGGTACGCTTGTTTTTATTTTTGAGTTTACAAATTGCGCAACGCCAGCCATACGATTTGCAAACCAATCCATACAATCTGCACCTCGATAGCTCTCGAAATAAGAAAGGCTATCATCATAGCTACATTTTACATAGAAACCAGCACTATACGGAACGTGCTTTTGATATTTTATGGTTTTAGTTAAATTTACGACGCTGCTTTCTTTATGATTTTCTAATTGACATTCAAAATCTGCATAAACAACAAAAGGAGTATTTTGTTGGTATGTAAAGTTTTTAAATTCAACGCAGCTCTCTTTAGAAAGGTTAATTTTATATTTATTAAATTTAGAACACAGTTTTTCATGTTCAACTAATTTATTTTGCTGATGGAAATAGTTCAGACATCTATCGCAAATAAATCTTTTTTCACGATGTTTATTTAACTGGCTACTAATAAGACGCGAAAGATTTTTAATCCAACAATAGTGATATTTAATTTCATCGATTGAATCATTATCTTCATTTGCTGGCGCTGGTGGAGGGGCATCATAATCATTTAAACGCGGATAATATTTATTTTGAGCTAAAAGTAAATTAACATGCTTATCCCGTTTATTTTCCGTTAATCTTGCTGGTACTACTATGTAAAATGATTTTTTCTGTTTCAATCAATTCTAAAGCGTAAACATTGACTGAAATATTATTCATCTTTTCAAATTTTGAAATTTTTGTTAGCAGCATAGGACTATCTAAATTTTCTGTTTGTAAAACGTCAGTAAAGTGTGGATATGAGGAGGTTAGTTCTGCATGTCATTTATTGCTAGGAGTCCGAAGAGCGCTTACAATGGCCCAGTAAAAGCAATTTTGATCTATATTTTTAATGTTTATACAAGCTTTTTTTCTTATAATCGGTTCTGGTAGTCTAATATAAGATGAACCGTTTCCTAATTGATATTTACTGATATTAACAACCAAGGAAATAATTTTATTTAACGCAAATCCCGAATCTTTTTCAGCAAATTCCGATAATTCGTTTAAAATTTTATCTTTAACATATATCTTAAACCACTCGTCTATTTGAGTTGATGTATCAATAATATGATTTTTAGTATTAATATATTTAATTCCCAAAATTTCATTGTCCCCCGATTTCCTAATAAACTCCCCGCAAAATGTTGTATTTACTTTGAGCGCACAATGGGTGTTCAAAATATTACTAATTTTCCTTTTAAAAACAACTACACAATCTGCTAAAAATTGATTCAAGTCCTTATGACGCAAATTAGCTATGGAACCGGTTTTTATTCTACTTTGAAAGCTCGATTCTACATTTTCCCATCTAACCCTCTGACCCAATGTTAAGTGAAGTCCTGCCCCAATATGTCTAGTTAAAATCAACTTTCTAAAATGTTTCAAATGCCCCAAATTTGTTTCTACTTTTCTACAGGTCCCTACAGATAATTTATTTTGCCTTCTACTACGAATTACCCGTTTACATAATCTAATTTGTTTTTCTATTCGTTTCAGCCACACTTCCGCGTCTCTGATTGTAAAATTATCAAATAAAATTTTCCGTAAACTAAAAATTGATAGTAGAACACCGTCTGTTTGTTTGATGATCTTTTTAACCTTATTTGAAGACATTCGAAAAGACGACATTTTTTTTCAAGCAAACACATTACTCAAAAATATATAAAAAATGCTCACCCTGTCCTCTTCCTCCTCCTGTTCTCTGCTTTGTTAATTTTCCACTATTTTGAATGATGCTAGAGGTCGGCTTTTCCCTACGTCCACTTCCCCTTGGAAGATGATCAAGTATTTTCCGTGAAAAAGTTCGTCGATGACCAGCTGGTACGTATCAGTCACCCGCTGTGGTAGAAATAGCACTTCCGGTCCTAAATCTAGTAGCACGGCTTCCCCAAATTTCGACTTGACCACTTTAGCTGCTTGGATTGCAAATGGTGTCCCAATTGGCAGGTCCTTTAATTTTCTGATAGGTTTGCGGTCTACAATCGAAGACGCAGCATTAATTTTTGATAAATCCATCTATAAAAAAATTGAGTCGTCTAACTATTTTGAAGCATGGCACGAAAAAACGAAAAAAAAACAGTTGCACTTAGAGACATAAAAAAGAAAAATATTAAATAAAATAGCACTTACTTTATTTAAAATTTTCGCTCTCTCGTCTCTCTCGAAGCACTATTGTACTGCGGTCGTTGTTGCAGCTTGCAGCATTGTGCGTTGAGTGTGAAACAATGATGTCTATTGCATGCGCTCGCTCAATATAAATACGTGGTTGAGATAACACACAAGTGCATGAGATAATTGTATCGTAAATATGCATATTATATGCATCATATTCTCAGTACCATTTTTATCGAGAAAACAACATTCATTGCGGTTGCAGTATTTTTTATATAATTTCTTAGTAATACATGAATGTATCGTTTGTCCGGCGGAAATTCCAATTACAAGTTGCACATGAGAGTAGAAATTTAGAAATATAGAAATTCGTGTATGATTATTGTATATTTGCTGCCTAATTTTTTTTCAGTCAAGATTTTGATTGGGGGGTAAACGAATTTATATTTGTTATCTGAGATTTTTGACATCATTCTCTATCAAGATGTTGATGTGGGTAGACGTATTATTTTTTATTTCAACTTTCACATACGTGCTTTGCAACGATTTCTCCGAAAAAGACGCTATAGTATACCTAACTCAATATGAACATATCATTGATAATACAACAGATCTCTCTACTTTGCTGACTAACTTGCAAGAAAAGTATAATTTACCAGTGGATGGATTGCTGAATAATGCAACAATTGAATTTATGAATCGTCCGCGTTGTCAATACAGTGATGCCGAATTTAGAGCAAGTTTTCCATTTCGGAAACATGACCTGAAATGGTATTTCCCTCGAAACACACCTGCGGCCCAAAAAGATGCAGAAATGGCTTTTCAGATGTGGCAACATGTTTCAAACTTAACATTTACAATGGTTAGCAATCAAACTCTATATCCTCCTGATATTACTACAACCATGGTTAGCAAGACTCAATATTTTAGAGCAAACTGTATGGGTAATGATGAATGTCCATTGACATTAGATGATGCTGGCGGCGTTTTAGGACATGCATACTTTCCTGACGCTAGCGGCACCTGTAGAGAAATCCATTTAGATATAAATGAACGCTGGTATTTTGGAAATAATCCATATATACCCAAAAATCAAACTAATTTTCTTATGGTGTTGATTCATGAAATTGGACATGCTCTCGGCATAGCACATAGTGCTTCTCCGAATGCTATTATGTTTGCCTTCTATCAGCATGAGATTCGTGGTCTAGATGTTGATGATATAAATGCAGTACAATATCTATATGGAAGAAAAAACAAATATGATTCAATCCCAAAGTCTACCACCGCATCAGCAATACCAAAACCAACAACAGCTATAAGATCTACAACTCGTAAGCAGCCGATCCTCAAAAATTTGTGTGATATTATTCCAGATTTTATGTTTTTAGCCATTGCTCCAGAGTTTTCAAATTACCGATTATATATTGCACATGATATGTTTATATGGAAACTAGACTTAAACGAAATGATTATCCCATCTCAGCCTGAACTTCTTGTCGATTATGTTCCTACAGAATTACGTCAATACACTTTACAACATATTTTCCAATCAACAAACGGTGACTTGATTACCATTGTGTCTCCAAACAAATATTTCTCAGCATCATTCCCTACCATTAAATTTCTTGATAATTTTTCAATTGATATACCCGATAGGGCTCGAATCAATGCTATTTTTCAATCAAACGCAGGACGGTCCTATACCTTTTATAATAATATGTCATATATAGAATTTTCTAACGATTTTACTGATGTGTTGAACAGAGGACGGATAAGAGACATATTTCCTGGGTTACCTGAAGATATTTCTCTCGCATTTCGATGGATTGATGATCATATTTACTTTTTCCGTCACGCAACTTACTATAAATTTAATGAATTTACAAGAAAAGTTGTTGCGACCGGACCATTTCATTGGACTCTATTTGGAGTACCATACCCCAGCGAGGATTTGTTACAACAACTAAAAACTCTGTTATCTAAACTTGTATCTGTATATCATTAAAAAATACATTTTTCTGAAAGCTATCTTTATTTCGTATTCAGCCTGTTGTCAAACAAAAAAAAAACATTCGGTTCCTTCGACTCCCCTCCCCCACCATCATTCTACTACATAAAGTCTGTGTATCAGCACTAGCAGTGCTACAGTATCAATCATTCAAACCAGTCACAAGCAATTGTTTTGTTCAAAAAGAGGTTGATATAAAAAAATGGTAAAACCAAAAATAACCAGCGAGGAGGCTAATTACGAGGCTTTTAGGGAAAAAATTAAAAAACAACCAGAACTGAACCGTGAAATACATAATTTGATTCTTGTCTGTCATGAACCAAATCAGTTGTCGAAGAATGATTTGAGTCGATTAGTATCAACATCTAAAGTACCCCCTGATAATTACAAGAATCACTTAAAACAATCATTCAATCTACCTGCACGACCAGAACACAGGGATATTGATTCAGACGATACTGTAGGCAACTGAAAATTTCATACACACACACACACACACCAATCAACCTTATTGTTATATATACTATATGTTTCAATAAAATATCCATTACACTATTTTCATTTTGAACGGTATCATCCTGTATAATAATAACAGTACATCGTATACAGGTTATGAGACATTCTGACCGACCGACCGACCAGAGGAGCCCACCACGCTATTTAGGTCACGCCTTGCTATATACGATTTAACGATATACCGTCGGTCCATCGATCCGCTATTTTTCGATGCACCCCTGTATACAGGTTCTAAATGCCCCCCGTAATCCACGCCAACACCAGACAGGTGCGACATCGGCGCCATCTATGCGCGAGATGCCCAACCCATCAATGATAGGTGTCCAATGACACATAGATTCCGTTTGGTTTGTACAGCGCCAGACAACAAATCGGCGCCATCTATGCGCGAGATGCCCAACCCGTGTCCAATGACACATAGATTCCGTTTGGTTTGTACAGCGCCATCTAGCGGCGGCATCACCAACTCGTCAATTTCACATACAGATTCCGTCCAACCCATCAATGGCGCGCGACGCCAGCGCCTCTGGTGGCCGATTTTAGAACTACTGAGATTCAATCCCCATAAGGACACTACTCACCTAGGTACAATACAGTATTTGTAAGTCGATGGTCTGACCTCTCTTTTACCAATTTTCACTGTCAATCGAGAATACGGAGTGGAGCAACGTTTCTAAATGGAGAGAGGTGTGCGCGGCTGGCGCATCGCTTTGTGACAGCAATTTTAGATGGTATCACGTGACGTCACTACTAACTCTCACGCTCCACCAAGATAATTAGCAAATAAGAAACTTCTGCCTTTTCTTAAGGTATTCAAAAACATTTTTTTATCAGTGCTGTATTTAACTTTAGTTCAAGTGTGCTTAACAAGAGGGAACTCCATTATTGTGTCGATGTTGAGTACAAACATTTTCAGGTGCGTGAGTGTGACATGCTACATTTTATTACAGTCTGATAACTTATTTGGATTTAGTCCCAAATGTTACTATTTCCACAAACAATTATTTTATTATTTGTTTTATCGATCCAATGCAACTGTAAACATGAATAAATAACACCTCAATGAGCATTGCAGAACGCTACATGAACTCCCACAAATTCAAATATTTACAAAAACGCAAATGGTTTATTTGCTTACAGGAAGGCAGAAGTGCGATTTATCTATTTTTTCAGAGAATTATATAGGTAATGAATGAAAAAATACGGTACTTCTCACATATTAGTGTCAATATTTGCATAACTAGCTTAACAGAATAGAATTTTGCAAATTGACCAAATACGACTCAAAGGCATCCATCCCTGGGTACATAATAGAATGTCTAACCGTTGTCTGATATCTGCACCTACAATAGATATTTACTATTTCCTGAGGTTGTAGGAAGTAGAAAAACTTTAAAAAACAAACTCTAGGGGTTTTTAGTTGATGTTCCTCATGAATTTTTGTACTTCGCTCAAAAGTAGTCAGCAACTGCGGAAACATAGGAAAATTTAGCTTTTTGAATCTGTTTTCTGCTTATTCATCTGCCTCCATTATTACTGGGATGCTAAAAGCTTCTGTAGGTACCGTTACAATTGAAGTAGTACTTCCGAACTATAGTAATGCGGACCTCACAGGTTTTTTGGAGAAATTATTTCCAGAACCTTTATTCTGACTCGATAGTCGTTCACATAGAGAACATGTTTGACACAATGGAACAATTGTCATTGCAACACTCAGTTGGTTATGCCGCTACATTTGTCCCTGGCAGCGGCATAACCAACCGTATACAACGCCGCTTTGTGCTTACCAGAAATCATCAGTAAGGAAATGGTTCGGTATCCAACTGATCGTTAGCCTATTTCTACACAAAAGTTAAGGAGACGTCTCCAATATTTACCTAGTTATTTATCAACAAAGGTTGCTAATCACGGATTTTACTGAATACGAGTTCAATTTTCAAGGGTTTATGGGGTAAGAAGTTATTGTTATAACTTTCACGGATATACGAACGGGAACAAAAAAAAAACAGAATCATTTTTGAAAAGCTATTTATTTTCAACTTTTTCACAAAGTAACGTTTTCTCCTTCAAAATACTGTCCACTACAACTAATACACCTGTCCCACCTGTGCTTCCACTGCTCGAAACATCTTTTGAAGTCTTCCTTAGAAATGTCCTCTTCAATGTCGTCAAAGCGACATCCTTTCATGCCTCTTTTCATCCGTGCAAATAAGAAAAAGTCGCAGGGGCTAGATCAGGCGAATAAGGTGCGTGAGGAAGTGGAACAATGCCATTTTTAGCCAGAAACATAGATATCTGTGTGCGCAGGTGCATTATCGTGGTGGAAGATTCAGTCTCCTGACTGCCACAGTTAGTGAGTTAATAATTTTAGATATTTTGAGAATAATGAATGTTAGGAAACTTTTGAAACTTAATATTGTAAATTTAGATTTTTGGACATTCGAAATGATCGTGCATGTGAGGAATGCCAATGTACCTCTTCTTCTTACCTGTATCATATTCAGACACGTTTTTTTTTTAGTTGAACGGAACCTTAATGCTGTATTCTACAAATTCGCAGGAAAATACCGATTGAAGTATGTATGCTTCACTTTGGTACGTGGGATGTACCGAATCAATCTACCTAACTATGTTTTACCTCCCGACACACAACGAGGAGGGATGCTTTAGCATGTGTATCTATCTGTAATGGATGAACCGAATTGAGTCCGTTTTTTCAATGGAAAGCCCTGGTGTGACGAAAATCAGTTTAGCTTTTTTTAGGTAATGGGGGTGAGCAGCCCAAAGTGAGCAAATATATCTGAATGGGGTGTCAGATGAAAGGGTTTAATTTGCAAATGACTGAATCGGAGATTCAATGAAAATGTAGGATATTTGGAACTTAGATCCATCATCCTGTGCGATTTTTAACCCCGATACAAAACTCTCAAAATGAGGAGCTTGCGTTTAAAACCGCATATATCCATTTTTATAAATTATTCAGGAGAAGGAAAAAACTTCTGATGCATTCGCCTTTATATTTATGTGGAGCAAGAAATATATATCCTGTGTATATTAACGCATTGATCCGATCTAGTACAATATTTTCATGATTATGTTTAGGAGTCTTTAGGAAAAAATAAAACAATTTGGATATAGGTGGTTTTGTTTCAAAACAGGTGAAATTTGAGGAATAAAAATTAGAAAACTGAAGAAAAAAGACGTATTTTATTGAATTGTAAAGCTTAAAAACGAGTTGCTTGTTTCTCATTGAGGCAGTCCCATACTACCCCTTCATCCTCGATTACATCGCCATCGCTAGTGGAAGCCTGACTTCTACCATTCCAAATCCTTTCTCGATTCCCATTCTGAACCAAAGAGTTCTTGTAAGAGATGCTTTAAAATTTTTTCTTTTTGTCAGGTAAACAGTTTCTTGATCGAATCGCATTAAGCAATATGTTGTAGACGGATTTTCCTTTTTTCATTTTGAATCAATACTTTAGTTTTTCTAATGAATATTCTTTTCATGTTTGAAATACCAGGCATTTTTTTTAATATCCTTTCAAGGTCTTTAATATCAATTACTTTCCAGTCCGTTCCTATAACTTTTAATTTCCCAACTTTACTGTCAAACTCAATAGCAGCACAATCTGTAAACATAGTCTATCCCGTTTAATAACAGTGTTTTGTGATTTGTGAGTGGTTATCCGCATGTGAAAATAGTGGAGTGAGTTTAAAATGCATGAGTAAACTAGGTTATTTCATTGTGTGCAGTTATTATGCACGAAAATTGATTGACAATATCCTAAATAATGGAAAATTCATGTGGTCACTGCCATCTGGCGTTTAGCCGTCTGAAACCCAGCATTTCTTGTGATGGTTTTTGCCAGCATAGCTACCACATTTCCTGTGTTGGAGTCGTGACTGAGGTTCTAAAAGTGATTAAAACGCCTGGACTTTTTTGGTACTGTGTGGAATGTACTGAACGCAAAAAGAATTATGAAGAATGGTATAAAACTAATTTTGAAGAAAGGGTCAACAAACTGGTTACTAATGTATTTGATTTATTTTCTGAGGCACAATCTAAGTTAATGGTTAAAGTTGAAGAAAAACTGGAATCTAGTGTTGATTGTCGTGTCGCGTCTGGGCAGTCACTTAGTTATGCAAACGCTGTGAAAAATAATATTGTCAATGTCTTGGTGAAACCAAAAAATGCAGGTCAATCTAACACTGAAACCAAACTGAAAATACATCAGGCTGTTAATCCAGTCGACAGCAGCATCAGATTTTCACAAGTGAAGCATGTCAAAGATGGTGGTTTGTTAATAAAGTGTAACAGTTTTACTGATGCTGAAAAACTCATGAGTTTAGCGTCCCAGCATCTCTCAGATGAATATGAAGTAAGGGAGATCAAGAGGAACAACCCTAGATTAAAAATCGTTGGCATTTCTGAAAGCATGTCGCTAGACGAATTGCACTCTAATTTGATTACATTGTACTTAAGAACTCCAGTGAATGTAAAGTGTTAAAACTATGGCCTACTAAGAAATCACCCGGAGTTTTTCAAGCTATAGTTGATGTTGATAACACTACGTATTTAAAGTTATTGGAACGGGGACACGTTCTTGTAAATTTTGATAGTTGTAAAGTATATGATGCTGTTGATTTAAAAGTTTGTTTTAAATGTTGTGGTTTAAACCATTATGCAAAATTTTGTAAAAGTGATAGGCAAGTATGTGTAAAGTGTTCTCAACCTCATATGATCTCTGAATGCTCGGAACAGGTATTGAAGTGTAACAACTGTGTCAATGCTAGATATCCTGATGTACATCATGCTGCGTGGGACTCCAGTAAATGTAAGTTTTATAAGGATAAACTAATAGAGTATAAGAAAATTTTGCTTGGTAATGAGTAGCAATCACTGCTGTACTCGGACATCTCAAATGTAGCTCCTAAAATCGTCACGGATAAACCCAACATTGCCCAGAATTCTCATGCCTTAAGTATATATTATCAGAATGTGAGAGGTCTCAGGACTAAAACTGTTACACTTCTTAATGCTTCCTATTCTTGTGCGTATGATATCATTGCACTATCTGAAACTTGGGCTAATGCCTCTATACGTGACTCTGAACTAGTAGGAGAAAACTACACCTTATTCAGATCAGACAGGAATTATGATGCACTGGGCGTTAACAGAGGCGGAGGTGTACTAGTAGCAGTTCATAATTCATTCAAAGTCAGTAAAATCGACTTGATACGCAGTGTATCATCTGTCGATATTGTTACTATTAATATTGACAGATTGGGGCGTACCGCTACTATCATACTCTTATATATTCCTCCAAATCTGTCTGCAGACATTTGTGAGTCAGTTTTTGGTGATATTCTGGCAGTTGATTATTTTAATTCTGATAATGAATTAGTCCTCTTAGGTGATTTTAATATACCAAGTTATGTTGACTATATGGACAACAACCTTGTCCGAAATGAACATAATCGTGTCTTAGATTTGGTATTCAGTAGAAACGATATAGAGGTAAATAAAGCACTTGACATCTTGTTGCCCATTGACAGTAACCATCCGCCTTTGGAACTAATTCTCTCATTTCATACCTCTTCCTGTAGATTTGAGGTTAATAATATCCCTTCCTATAATTTTAAAAAATGTAATATTCTTGCTTTGTACAATGATATCTTTAATGCAGATTTTTCGTCCCTTTATGGACTAAAAGAGGTTGATCTTGCTTGTGACAGTTTTTACCAAATTCTGCACTTTCTGTTTGATATTCATGTACCTGTAACAACGCCGAGAGATATCAATTATCCTCCCTGGTTTTCCCGCTCAATAATTGCCAAGATTGAAAGAAAACGGAGATTATGGAAGCGTTGTAAACGAACATGCAATCCACATGATATTGATGCATTCAAAGAGCTTCGAAGGAGTATCAAGATTGAGCTGGATCGTGCATTTCATAGATATACTTCCAATGCTGAACATAATATTTCTAACAATCCAAATAGTTTCTGGTCATATGTTAACAGAGCTAGAAATGTCACCGGTGTACCTAGTCATATGGTTTTGGATGACGTTGCTCTGAATTCACCACCTGATATTGTCAATGCTTTCGCTAAATTCTTTCAGTCTAATTTCATAACCTCTGGCAGGAGTGACACTGTCTCTGGTGTGTCTTGTAATGGTCAGTTATGCGACTTACCTAAAATCACAGTAGATCAGGTCAACCATGCTTTATCTAAACTTAGATCCAAATGCTCTACTGGTCCGGATTCAATACCTTCTTTTTTACTTAAAGATTGTTGTCATGTGCTCGCTGAGCCTCTCACTTTTCTATTTAATTTATCTTTGGAACAGAGATGTTATCCTAAGGTTTGGAAAAAATCTCGCATTTCTCCTGTGTTCAAAAAAGGTGACCGAAATAAGATTGAAAACTATAGAGCTATTGTGATCCTAAGTAATATTGCTAAAGTATTTGAATCTGTTGTTCACGAAATCATATTCACTCATGTGAAACACATCATCACTCCACATCAGCATGGCTTTTTTCCTGGTAGATTGACTACATCTAATCTTGCATGTTTCAAACAGCATGCTGCTGAAATTTTAGATACTTGCGGACAGATTGACGTTATCTATACGGATTTCTCAAAAGCATTTGACAGACTTGACCATGGAGTACTAACACAGAAGCTTTTAAAATGTGGTATATCACTTTTATTCGCAAATTTCCTCAGATCTTATCTGTTGGACAGAATACTTTTCGTTGAGTACCGTGGTTTTAGGTCTGTCAGTATTTCTGCGACATCTGGGGTGCCCCAGGGCGCCGTCCTGGGTCCGCTATTATTCGCTATATTTGTGAATGATCTCAGTGGCCAACTAAATTGTTGCAACTTATTGTACGCAGACGACTTGAAATTATTTTCTAGAATTGACACAATTGTCGATTGTATGAAGCTTCAGGATGAACTAGTACGTCTGTATGAGTGGTGTTGCCTGAATCAGCTGTATCTGAATATTACAAAATGCCAGACTATGTCTTTCACACGTAAGCGGAATATAATCGGTTATGCTTATCACATAAATGGTCAAGTCTTGGGTAGTTGTTCCATTGTGAGGGATCTAGGTGTTTCTTTCGACCCACAGTTAACTTTTGTGCAACACATTACTGAAATTGTAACCGGTGCGCACAAGACGATGGGTTTCATACTTAAGTGTGACAAGAGCTTCAATAATGCTAAAACTCTTTTATTGTTATTCAATGCGTTTGTTAGATGTAAGCTCGAATACTGTAGTATAATTTGGTACCCTGCATATGATGTACATTCGGACAGCATTGAAAAGATCCAGCGACGTTTTGCTAAATATTTATGGTTCAAGGAAGATGGGATTTATCCTGAGGCTGGATTTCGCAATGACTTATTGCTCAGTAGATTTAATATGGTAAATTTATCTAAGCGCAGAAATTACTGCGTTGTGGTTTTCTTATATAAAATTTTGAACAACACAGTTGATTGCCAGTTTCTTTAAGAAAAGCTGTCATTACACGTACCGTACCGAAACATAAGGTTTAACAATACCAATTTCTATTTACCTGTGCCTCGTACCAGTGTGTTACTTTTTTCGCCATTATATGTAATGTGTAACAACTATGAAAAAGTAAAGAATTTAGTGGACATTTTTCATTGCACTATATCACTTTTAAAAAGGTCGTTTTTGACTGTAGGTTAAGAACTTATTTAGATGTAATGTGTGTAATGTACTTGATACGTGTTTATTGATTTTTTTTTCTTTTTTTTTTGTATTTTGTATATTTCCTGTTCGTTAAATGGAATCATCTGTTCGAGCAGTGTACTAACCGCAAAATAAATAAATAAATAAATAAATAAATATACTTTTCATCAGAAATCATCACTGGATTCTTTTCAAATAATTTTTCAACTCTACCAAAACAACGATCAGCTGTCATGAAGCTGTGTCCACGAACGGAGAAAGTAGCAGACATTTCACGTACATTATTAGGGGATTTATGCTTAAGCCAAAACGTTAATGCATGAATTATATTATATTCTTGTTCTGTCCGTCACAGAAAAGTCTAATATTTGTGATTCCTTTGCAGTCTTTGGAGTCAAGTTGGTGCAGCAGCGCTACGCCGACTTCAGTTGAGCCGCGTCCAGCAGTATCTTCTGTCCATACATTGAATGTAGGGTTGCGAGATGACAGTTCTACACAACAGTGTCGTGTGTTTCATTCCCTCTTCAATACCTTTGATCACAAAATCAGATATAGGCGGTTTTGATGCAAAACCACAACTTTGCATGTAAGTTAAACACACAAAATACAGCGGAATCCACTTATAATGAACTTGCTTATAATTATATATAATAACATGTAAAATACTCGAATATTATAGACTCGCTTAAAATAGACCCTCGCAGATTCTAGCTGATGCAATCGCTTACGGCGGTTTGGTCACCAGCAGTTTACTGTATTTATTAGAGTTATAAACATGTCGAAAAGTGTGAGAAAGGGATTCACTTTACACGAAAAGTTCACAATAATTAGTGAGCTTGAGCAGGGTTCATCTCAAGCAAATATATGTGCTCGTATGGCTATAAAAAGATCCACTGTGTCAAATATTTGGAAAAATCGTGACCAAATTAAAAATGACTGGAAATCAAATAGTCAAAAGAAAAAAATGCGTCTATTGCTGCATCCCCAAGTCGATGATATGCTGTTCAAATGGTTTCAACAAAAGCGTGCTAATAATTTTCCAATAAGTGGACCTATGCTACAAATAAAGGCTGAGGAATTTGGGAACTTGATTGAAGATTACTTCAAATGTAGTTCCAGTTGGCTAGACATGTTTAAGAAAAGAATTAACATTGTTTTTGGAAAGATGTGTGGTGAGTCAGCTTCATTTGACAAGAACGTTACCAATGACTGGATTTCTCAAGTTTGGCCCGTAATATCCAGTGATTATTCAGATGATAGCATATTCCATGCAGATGAAACCGGAATATTTTATAGAATGCTACCAGATAAAACTCAAAAATTAAAAGGTGAAACTTGCAATGGAGGGAAACTATCAAAAGAGCGAACAACTGTAATGATTTGTGCTAATGCTTCTGGTACTAGAAAACGGAAATTATTGATAATAGGTAAGTGAATGGATAGAAATTCATGTTCTAATTTTTTTGATATTCAATGGCAGTCCTGCAAAAATTTTTGACATTTTTTTATTTCAGGGAAATTTAAGAATCCCAGGTGTTTCAAGAATGTTAAAACAATTCCCGTAGATAATGTTAGAAATTTTTGAAGAATATTTAAAAAAGTTGGACGCTGAACTTGATAACAATAATCGTAAAATTTTGCTCTTGTTTGACAACTGCCCCGCTCATCCAAATATTTCACTTAATAACATCAGCCTTCCATTTTTTCCACCCAATGTCACATCATTTCTGCAATCAATTGGCCAGAGTGCCATTTGGAGTTTCAAACAAATGTATCGGAAACATATGTTGATGAAAACTATGGAGGTCCAAGAAGATGTTAACATTACCAAATCTGTCACCATTTTACATGATATAAATTTGCTTACTACTGCATGGGAATTGGTTACTCCAGAAACGATCCGTAATTGATTTCACCATGATGGTTCAGTGAAAAACATAACTGGAATAGTCAACGATTTTAATCCAGAAGATAAAATTCCATTAAGTGATTTACTGAAAATTAATAGTTTACTGAATGTAAACAAATTTAATGAGTATGTAAATGTTGACAATAATTTAATAGCAACACAGGAACTGTCAGACTTCAATTTGGTTGATAAAGGATCAGTTGATAACGAACAGGAAGACGAACTAGAAAACAACGATGAAGAAGAGCTTCCAGTGACAACTAGGGAGGCATTAGACTGCGCGAAAAAGTTGCAACGTTATTTTCAAAAAGAAGACAGTACAGCCACACTTACCAAATTAAATAAAATTCAGCTTGCTGTTCTAAATAATTATACAAAAAAACAATCTGTTCATCTATCTTTTTTTACCAAATAATTGACGGTTTTTACACATACCTACACAGTACGTATGCCTGTAATATGTGTTTACGTATAACTTTTTTGTATGTATCTTTATTTATGCAACACATGTTAAACAAACACACTTTAAGCTTTTAATATGTTATTTATGCTACTTTTTTCATTAAAAGGAAGTGTTTCCTTTAAGATGGTCATCCGCCTATAATAGACTATTTGTCACAGTCCCGCCGAGTCCATTATAGCGGGTTGCACTGTAGGTGGTTTTGAACACAATGAACGTGCCACCCGATAGAGCTCCTCAAAATTAGACGAAATCGACGAAAAAATCAAGTTATGCAAATAATGGATATAGGCGGTTTTGAACGCAAGCTCCTCAAACGATGAACCAATTTGAGAGCATTATCAGCAATCAAAATAAGACAGCGCTAGTCCCCATCTATTACCAGAATCAACTAAGCGAGATAACTATAAAGATCTTAATTTGCGTTTGACAGTCACTACTGTGACCGCTAGATGCGGACGATTCTGGCGGTATAGTAGATGTGGTCTACTCGCGATTGAACGACTAGGCATGTTACTCTCGTCCGTCCAGCCATGGACAGCTGTTTCGTGCGTTTTGGTAGCTTAACAGCATGACATGATAGATTCGAACTATGCTTTTGTTCGTTGTCTCAGACGCCAAGCCTAGTTTATGCTGATGAATTGACAAAAAGCACAAAACGGCTATCTAATGTTGGCTTGCCACGCTCTTTTTTTTAATTAAAATCACTTTTTAATTTTAAGGTAAAGTTATTTCTCTCAATTGAGGCAATGGATGATTAAAAAAAAACTAGGGGATTACTGAGGCTAAAGCCGTGGTTTAGCGTTGGCAAATTAGGCCCTATGCTCAGGTACACCGGAAAGTAGGGGGGGTATTTTTTTGGGGGCGCCACCAGCTTTTATCCGCCAAAACTGGAAGACGCCTTGGTGTTGAAAGGCACTCTTTAGCCCAAAACCCCAAGAAACAAAAACAAAAATACATACAAACAATAGATTTTCTGTGTGGGTAACTAATTGCTAAAATTAACATCAATACATTTTATTACATCTACTAACGGCTAACAACAAAAATTTAAGCCAGCCAAACTAGGAGATCTCACATAATGCGAAAGCTTATTGACTAACTAATTTAAAATGGGCGAGCAAGGCTTCAAAACCGATGACGTAAGAATCCCTATGGTGGGAAAAAGGTCTCTGTTCGGAAAGAGATCCCCGGTAGAAAACGTGTCAATGGATCTCCAGTAGCGAAGATTCCCCCAAAATAAAAGCCCTAGATGATGTCGGGTAGGGTTTTTCACGTGGTTCCGTCTGGCGAAAAGTGCGGCTGAAGACAATAAGATCCTACAAATTGTAGAATTTCTCGGGTCCAAGGATAGACAAAAAAACTACGCACTCACAACAGGAATGACCCAGGAAATTATCTATGAAATTTTCTTCCACAATCCAACGAAGATGCCCCAGGCCAAAAAAAAGAGGAAAATTAAAGGTCTTCTGGCACTAGCGGAACAGAACAAGATGGTCCTCCGATAGTGGAAGGAAGTCCCATCCCAAAATTTAATTTTTTCGACTTGACATTTCTAAATATAGTTGTACGCCTGACCATTAAGGGCCAAAAGTTGTCGGCTAATCCCAAAATGAGAAGGTTCCTAATATAAATTCAAGGAAATATCGTGAATAAATGTGGCAACACTGTCATATCTGCATATAAATTTGATTGATTAATAAACATAAGGAAATTCTGAAATAAAATTCGCAACTATGCGGAACAAGCGAGGTGTGCAAGTAGTTCGGTACGCAGAATGGTACCTCGACATCAGGGACATCAGCCTTTGACATTGGAAGATTTCAGAAAACAATAATAAATTCATCTGACTATAAAAGAAATACATAGTTCAATAGGTGAGTAATAATATAATATAATAAAATTTTGTATAGGTACTTAATGAAGCATAATAAGTAAATGATAAAAATTTCAAAATGATTGCACTGCTTTAAGGCCCTTTGACCTTTAATAATGTGTGGATGCTCCCTGATATGCTACAAATTCTCCAACGTGCCTAGGCATGCTTCTGATCAGGTGGTCAATGTCCTCCTGTGGTATCTCATTCCAGGCAACCACCAACTCCTCTCGAAGTGCTTCTAGAGTCGGAGGAGGACGTTGCAAATTGAGCAATCTCCTACCCATCATATCCCACACGTGCTCAATTGGGGATAAGTCGGGAGATCTTGGTGGCCATGGTAACAATGTGACATCATTATGTTGAAAGAAGTCTATTGTGACTCTTGCAACATGTGGTCGGGCATTATCTTGTTGGAAAGTTGGATCTGCCAGGGTGTCAAAATAGGGTAAAAGATGGGGTTCTAGAACTTCGTGGATATAACGCTGCGCGTTCATGTTACCTCTGATGAAGATTAAAGGTGACCTGGAACCATAAGCTATAGCACCCCAAACCATAACTCCAACAGTGTGATGAACATGTCTTTCAACAAAAAACTGTGGATTCCTCCTTTCACCACGTCGCCTTCTAACCCTGGCACGACCATCGTGCATGCCTAAACAAAATCGAGACTCGTCACTAAAGACAATACTGTTCCATTCCTGATCCCAGAGTGACCGTTGTCTGCACCACTCAAGGCGATTACGTCGGTGTTCTCGAGTTAAAGGGAGGACCCAGTGTGGCCGGTATGAAAACAAGCCAAAGCTTCTCATTCGTCGGTAAACACTTCGCATGCCTATAGGTCTTCCGTGTTCTGCAAACCATTCATTTGCAATGGACTTGGTAGTGGAGAAACGGTCCCTTAAGGCCAATAATCTTAGGCGGCGATCTTCACGGTCTGTTGCTCTACGGCGGCGTCCAGTGCCCCTTGTTCTTTGCGTACGGCCTTCTCGAAGCTATGCCTGACAACACCTAACCACAGTGTCTACACTTCTTTGCACTCTAACTGCAATTGCCCGAAAAGAAAGTCCAGCTTCCCGAAGTCCCACTGTACGGCCCCTATCAAACTCACTAAGTTGACAAAATCGTACAGGTCTCCGTACTCTAGGCATCGTAACCGATCGTAAAGGATGTCAAGAACCAAAATCCGCCAACGTTGATTCTTTACTGCGGCTGAAATATTCATTTTTAGAGCGTTAGTGAATTAAAAGAAAGCAGTATAAAAACCGGAATGTCCAACTGATAAGGCTGAAAATTTTTTCACTTGTTATTTACAGTAAGATAAATACATTAACCAACTTTTATTAAAATAAAACCATTTAAACTGGGTGTTCGGATTTATATGTCACTTAGTATATTTATGCAACACAAATAGTTTTTAATTCAGAAGGTGATATAAATTTATAGATGTACATTTATTTATTTATTTATTTATTTTTAGCTCCGGAGTGACAAACCGGATTGTTGTTGAGATGTAAACAAATAGCCGAGGCGAAAATTTCGAGATTGAATTGATTTCTTGACGGTGGAAGATCTAGCATGGGATGGAAGCAACCGAGTTATTTATGAAAATATGTGGAGATGAATACTAAAATTATTACTCATGGTGAACCAGGGATATTACTAGGCAACACAAGAAGAAATTGTCCATATCAGGGTGAGTAAATTCTTCAATTAATTACCTGAATGCATGGAAAATTGACTACACATTTATAAACTTAGTGGTAGAAACTGTAAAGATGATCAAAATGGAGTGCGATTGCTGTACGTTAAATTTGATAATTGAAATTTTTGGATTATAAAATAGATCAGGATGGATTATGTTTAATTGATTGAGAAATATTTGGTTTCAGTTCCCAAATTGTTCAGTGACATGGAAGATGCTGACTACTATATCCAGGCAGCCAAACGACTACAGAAGAAAAACAACGGATACAAATTGACAATTATAGTCATTCCGTGCCATTCATGTGTTATGTTTGTTATTTCAAATAAACATGATAATGTTATTTATTTTGGTTATGAATTACGTGAGAAAAATATAGCTAAATACACCGTTAAAAACAAGCCCTATCTTGGGAAATGGCCAATGGGCCGGTATAGTCGTTTTTGTCAATAAAATTGATTTAGTAATATGCTATGAATAAAAATAATATGCTACGGAGATTATTAGATTAGATTATCGGCTTTCTTTCTTCTCAAGTTCTTGCTGCATTACATCAAATTAAACCTGTGCGACAACAACAACAACAACAAAATATATGATTCATCGGCAATAAAAGGCAACTGTTACAGGCTGACTTCGGACGGACCAATGCAGCATGTTTAGTTGGTTCTTAGCTATGTTTGATAAAAGCCGGTTCTACGGTTTAAAAGTTATGGGAGCTGAACGTGGTGGTAAACAACCCAAAGTAAGGCAATAAAGATGTTGCAGATTTGCTTACAAAAAGTGTATAAGCTTGTAGGTCGGTCTTTTTTAACTTATCTAGCAAATACCTTGTGATACAGTACAGATACAAATGCTATCCTACCACTTCATTACGCATTCAGCCCGGCCCTGGCCATCCCCGGAAGGAACTGCCGACAGCTCGGCAGAGCGGCGACGAAATAAGAAAAAACAAAACAACAGCGACTCAGCCAGCGTGTCGTCTTCGGTAGGGAGCAAACCGCACCGCACGCTGCCGGCTGCATCCAACGCATCCTGACAGCTCAGGCAGTTTTCCCAGCTTCCCGCTCCCCAGTTGCAAGGCCTGTCAGCCGTTTTGTATGGGGAGCCACAGCGGGCATCAACAGTCATCCTGAGTGGCCTTATTAATCAATTTTTCACGGCAGCAGGGGTTTGATGGTGCAATGACGGAGCTTTCAAATTATTTTTGTGGGGCTATTATAGTTAGTTATGTATCCAGGGCGTTAAGAGAGCACTTATATTCCGCTGTGTGATACAGAGCCGGAAGCGTGATTTGGTTTTCTTTTTAGAGGAACAGAACAAACGAATATGTATGAATTTAGTTCTATATCAGACATCTAAAGCTATGCCGTGACTGATTTCCAGTGCAGCTGGATCAAAGGATCTTTAATCATCCTTCTAAAAGCTAAGTTTGTGCTAATTATACAATAATCGGTAGGTGTTAGATATTAAAAATTACCGGCATTCTTAACATACGTAACCGATTTTTATTAAATCGCTCATAAAATTGCACATTTTGATCGATTTTTCTAAACATCGCTATCTGTGCGGCGGATGAATAAACTCTTCGCTAGTAAAAGATTTTGATGATGAGATTTTGTAGAAAAGGTATTTTCTTCGTCTTGGTTCACCCCTTAGTAGCTAATAATATTTTCCAAGAAACAGACTTATTGGAAATAAATCGAGTACTAACAAAATGTAAGCCACGAAAGTGTAATATTTGTCAAAGTAGCGAATTGTCGGGCTGTCAAAATTGATCTCTTTTTATTATTTAACTTCACAGCCAATAATCAAAACACTACACTCCCAAATCAATTTTCTTCTTTGAATTACACAAAAATTTCGTTAATTTTATGTTTCACTAAGAATAATTATACTCAATTCATATTCTCAAAAAATGATATACGGGTATATAAATACACACAATGAAGCAGAATTGGTACATCAACTATGTCATCTTGGCCTTGTACTGTCTCTATGTTACATGAAAGATATATTTACAATTATGTACATGCTTCAGCTCTTAAGCACATAGTTGATATGCTATGATTTATGTAACAAACGTGGCTAAAACGGCTACAGAGGGTCAAGCTACCAGTAACAATTTTGTGAGACTCACAAAAAGATTTCACACTTCGTTATATTTTAGGTACCACGACCCAACCAAATACAAAGTTCTTGAAATATCTATGTCCTGTTTATGTTTCTATTTTCTTCAAACGATATAATAGCCAGATATAAAATAACCACCCTACATGTTAGTTCTTCTTTTAGGTCAGTGGATGTCGTACAGGTTTGTTGCGACTAACTAGCTCTTACTTTAATATAGAAAGTTCTTTTAGAAAAGACAATTCACAAAGCATCAGTTTCATCCTTATCTACAGATCATTATGTGAGTGCTCCTAACAGTCAATTTCTGGAATTTACATTTTTGTCGTCTCCTTTCACAAATACTTGACATTAAAAAATCCAATAAAACCAATACGTGATTCCTCAAAACTAGGCAAGAGAAATGTGCTAAATTTATCGCAAATAAAGTCACTGCTGTATATCAACTTTAATCAGTATGGCAAAAAAATCTAAGAATGTTATAAGATCGTCAGTCATCTAAGTCAAAATAGGGTAAGAATCTCGGAATTCAAGATAAGCGGCTGTAAATTCGTATAAGCCTTCACTTTAGCATCCTAAAACTTGTCTCAAAACCTACTTAGAATAGCGTGTACGCGACTTGTAGATAACTAAGGTCAAAGGTCAAAAAATCATATTTTTGCGCATTTTTTGCAAATATCTCATTCCCTGTGAAATTTGCGCTATTTGTACTTGTTATAAATATTGTAGAGAATAAGATTCTCTACAGCTTTTGTTTGAAATTTTTTTTTATACCTTATACTGTTCTTGAGGTAGAGGGCGATATCTTTCAAGTTCATTATATAGTCTCGACCCAAAACACGCCGTATAAAGCCTGTTTATTATTTAATAATTTATAATTATTAATAATTTACATTTTTTCATTATATATCACATTTACTATAATAATTTTTATCATAAATTGAGTATATCTTCATTTAATAACACTTACCTCTGTGTACAAATAGAAAATTATTAACAGAAATACTTTAATTACATTTTAATTATATTAAGACTCATGCTATTTACATTTTAAGTAAAAAATAATATCTTCCTAGCGATCTTTCATCGAGATGAATTTTTTTTTCAAAAAAGCTGGAAAAGGAAATTTAGAAACTGAGATATACTCTTCCAAAAGTTTTGATAAATATTCTTGTTTGAAAAAGCACATTATGTTTTCGCACGCCGCGAATGACTGTGACACGACTTCTGCGCTCTTTAGAAAAGGAAAGAAAACTTTGGTAAGAACACTTCAAACACTTCCGTATTTGGATCAACTTGCTAAAGCATTTAAAAAAGGAAACTGCTGGATTCAAAGGTTATTTGAGAATGGAGTGGAACTTTGTTGGCAATCTATAATGCTCCAAAATCTGAGGACTGTATCGATCATGCACAATTCGTCAAATCAACCAAACTTAATAAGCCTGGGCAATTATCAAATCTTCCACCAATATTTCAACCGGGTTTACTATCAAGTTCAGACTTGACTAGGGCATGACTTAGAACCCCAGGGATGGGGTTGGACGATGCATAATGGATTCCTGGAACTTACCACTACAATTCGACCTCCAGCTCCAAAAGATTTGCTAAACACAATATTCTGCACTTGCACGAATGGTTGTGGTTCGCGATGTGGATGCAGAACATGGGGGTTCCTGTGGCCAGTGTAATGGGAAAGCTTGTGTCAATCCTTCACCCTATCAGAGTCATGTCATTGAAGATGGTGCATTTGACCCAGAAATCCTAGAAAACATGGAGACAAATGTCGTTGAAGATGAAAATGAAGAAGAATTTGAAATTCCACAACGACCAGACAACGATGATGAAGAAGAAGAAAACTAATAATAAGAACATGGAGTTCTTCTAACTTAAATGAGTGAATGATAACTGTGTTGTGTATATTGCATTGGATTTGAAAATCTGCTATAAGTGTTGTAGACTAGGTCATTATGTAAAAGACTGTAGGAAATCCGATCAAGTTTGTATTAAGTGTGCCGGAGGTCATAAGGTTTCTAAATGTAGTTCTAATCAGCTAAAATGTGTGAATTGCGAATCTGCTAAAAATACTAATGTTGGTCATGCTGTTTGAGATACAGATAAGTGCTGCTATGATAAATTGAAGTTAAATGAATATAAAAAGCTACTTCTGGGTACGGAATAGCAATCAAGCAATGTCATTGGAAACAGTGTTATGGATGATTCTGATCATGAAGCGGACTTTGCAATACATTATCAGAATGTTAGGGGTTTAAGGACAAAAACAAGTGTACCTCGGAATACAACTTATACATGTTCGTATGATATACTTGCTCTGAGTGAGACTTGGCTGGACGACAGTATTTATGATGCTGAACTTATATGCCCAGAGTATAATGTCTTTAGATGTGATCGAGACTTTGAAAGCACCGATGCCATCAGAGGTGGAGGTGGCTAGTAATACCCGGAAGGCGTATAAAGTGAAACGTCTGGATTTCAACTTTACAAGCTCACTTTCTGCAATTGATATCATTGCGGTCAAAGTCCACTTGCCTAGGTCAGTCGTTTCCGTTATCCTTCTTTATATACCACCTAACTTGTCAGTTGCTACATATAAATCTCTGATAGAACAACTGTTTTCGTTGGACTTTCTCAACACTGGCAATGTTGTTGCCCTAGGGGATTTATTAATATACCGTCATACATCAATTACATAAAGGATAACAATTACAGCGATACCTATATATCGGCATTCAATAATCTGATCAATTTTCTGAATTTGTCTCAACACTACTATAGCCAAAACTCAAACAACCGGATTTTAGATTTAGTATTAAGTAAAAATTCAGATATTTGATAGCTATCAACCTCCGCTTGATATATTTTTTCTATGGAAGATGAATTTGGCAATTTTGACGTTAATGCAAGTCCTGAGTTCAATTATAGAAGAGCTAACATGCACACATTGCATGCTGATATCGCTGCTCTAGACTTCACTCCTCTATATTCCCTTGGTAACATCACCGAAGCGTGTGATCAGTTCTATGAAATACTATTCTCGGCAATCACTCGGAATGTACCGCGAACACTGCCAAGGAACACTTCTTACCCTGCTTGGTTCAACAATTCTATTATTTATAAAATCAAGAAAAAGCGAAGATTATGGAAACAGTGTGAAAGAGCTTGTAATCCTGTTGACTGCGACGCTTTTCGAAATCTTCGAAGAAACATAAAAATTAGCATTGATATTGCATTTCAAAGGTACACCACTAAAATTGAACAGGGCATAGCTACGAACCCTCAAAGATTTTGGTCTTTTATTGATTCTTTGAAAAATACTTCTCATATCCCTGATACCATGATGTTTGATACGAGTAAAACTCAACTTAACAAACCACAAGATATTGTAAACGCTTTTGTAGATTTTTTCCATTCCACATACTCACCTTTCACAAACTTTACACCGCAGACTCTCCTGACTGCGCCTCATTACCCTTGAATATACCAATGATTACTGAGAAAAAGGTTGTTGCCGCTTTGAAAAAGATTAAGCCCAAGGCATCTTCCACTCCAGATCTAATCTCTGCATTTTTACTGAAAGACTCTGCTTTTGTTTTAGCTGAGCCTTTAGCTTATCTGTATAACCCATCTCCTAACACTACAACATTTCCCATGGCTTGGAAAACATCTAGGATTGCTCCCATATTTAAAAACGGCGAACGCTGTGTCATTGAGAATTATAGAGCTATTCTTTGGTACCAAACTTACATCTGTTTCGTATATTGATGCTGTTGTTAGCACGGGCCTATGAAAGTTTGGGCTGCATTATCAGGGTTTGTAGAGATTTCAATAATGTGTATACGATGATCTCGTTATATAATTTATTTGTTCGAATCAAAACTGAATACTGCTCTATAATATGGTATCTTGTTCATGAAGTTCACTCGAATAAAATTGAACGTATTCAGAGGCAGTTTGTGAAATATTTGTGACACAAGGAAGGTGATACGTATCCAGAAGTTGGCTTCAGGCATGATGTACTCGTATTACTTAACCTCTGTAACTTGGAGAAGCGCAGAAACTACGCTGCTTGTGTATTTTTATATATGCTTAATAATGCCACAGATTGTGAATATTTACTCGTAAGGTTCTTATTCATGTACCTAATGCTAAGACGCAATCCAGTTGAAAATACTTTTATTTAAACGTAGCTAGAACCTCTCCGATATATGTAGTATGTAACAACTATGAACGCGCAAGAGATGCTGTAGATTTGTTCTTTTGTAATTTGCGTAGCTTAAAAAGATCTTACATAACAGTAGGTTAAGTCATTTGGCAATTTTAAGTTATTTTAGGATGATTTTGTGTAGAAATTGATTCCTGTGTCCCTATCCGTTAAATGATGTAATAAAACGTTCCGATAGTGTATATACTAGTAAATAAATGAAGATGAAAATTAAGAAGTATTTGAAATTTCACAACGACTAGATGATGAAGAAGAAGAAATCTAAAATTAAGAACATGGAGTTCTTCTTACTTAAACTAAAAATTTATTCATTGCCTTTTTATTTACTTAGGAAGTAATTAGTATAAATCTGAAAATTATTAAAATGTAATTAAAGTATTTCTGTTAATAATTTTCTGATAGTACAAAAAGGTAAATGTTATTAAATGAAGGTATACCTGATTTATGAAAAAAACTATTATAACAAATGTAATATTTAATGAAAAAATGTAAATTATTTATAATTATATATTTTCAAATAATTAACGGGCTTTTACGGCGTGTTTTTGCCCGAGGCAACAGGTTGAACTTGAATGATACCGTACACAGTGAAAGACTGCACGCTCACCGCCCTCTATCTCAAAAACTGTTTGAGGTATAAAAAATAAAATCTTGAAAAACAAAAGTTGTAGAGAATTTTATCTTCTACAATATTTATGATAAATACAAATAACGTGAATTTCACAGGAGCCGAGACATTTGCAAAAAATGCGCAAAAAATCGATTTTTCAACATTTGACCTTAGTTATCTACAAGTCGCGTACACGCTATCGTGAGTAGGTTTCGAGACAAGTTTTAGGATGCTAAGATGATGATTGGACTGTTATAGCTTACATTGCTATTTGTTTCTGCCATATATTTAAACATCACCCGACACTCGTTTGGACAACTCGGAACTTCCGTTAGTGTCATTCTTCGAGCTAGCTGTTGAGTTTTCATACTATAATCTACCAGGCCAATGTACGTTTGTGTTTCTTGACGATGGCACTGAACTTTATAGTGCGTGTTCTGCACTTCCATTTTTTTTGCACAGAAGTTCAAAACCATTCTGTGTTAGATGCGGTAGCGGCACAGATGCAGCTCAAACCCCAAGCGCATTTTCCAGTAATGTAACTGTGTCCTGTGACATTTAGACTAAATAAAGAAGTACCTATTCTAAACCTAATGACACATGAAAAGATCGGGTCTTAATCCTTATGCGGATCTTTTTTTTTTTTTTTTTTTTTTTTTTTTTATTTTTTTTTTTTTTTTTTTAACGAGGGGGGAATCCATTTACGCACCATACCATAGCACGAGCTACGACGTGTGTGGGGCTCCAGGGTCTTGAAGAGATCACCTAATACCCACTAAACCCTAAACCTCCGCGTGGCCCGACTCATCAGCGTCTCGGTAGGCCATGTGTTGTGCGTGACCTGCGGTCTGCTACAACGTCTCCTCATGTGTTTCAGTCTCTGGGAACGCCGGGTTGGTTCCCTTTACCTCGCACATTCTATCGATGTCGTTAAGCGATCATCGATAGAGGGTCTGCTAGTTTCTCTTGAAACTCTTGTTTTCGAAAAATCAAGAGTTTCAAGTCATCTTACCAATATGTTGTTCCTGGTCCTGGTCCTGAAGGGTCCTGGTCCTGGTGGGTCCTGGTCGTGGCGGGTCCTGGTCCTGGTTGGTCCTGGTCCCGGTGGGTCCTGGTCCCGGTGGTTCCTGGTCCTCTGCATCCACGCCGTGGGGGGGGGGGGGGGGGGAGCAGCCGCAAATTCTCCTAGTCTCCTAGTCAAGGTTCCAGTTAGCGGGTGCCAACTGGGACCTTGGTCTGGGGTACCTGGTTCTGCGGTTGCGAGGCCTCTCGTCCGGATCGTAGTCCATGAGGAATCGTAGCTGCTCGTTCGGGTGGTCCTGAGCTTTCTCGAAGGTCTTCTCCGCTTTTTTCCTCATGTACTCGTGGATGGTATCCCAATGCAGGTCTCTACGCAAGGTTGAGTTCCTTACGTAGGAAGGTGCATTGGTGGCGATCCGTAGTAGCTTCATCTCTAGAGCAGCAAGTCGCTTGCGGTAGCTGGGGGCAGCGTACCCCCAGACCGCGGAGGCGTAAGCGAGCTGAGGTCTGGCGATGGCCTTGATCAGCCGTAGCTTGGTCGCTAGCGGCATCTGGCTGTGTCTACCCAGTAATGGATAGAGTTGAGCCATGGCTGCTCTGGTTTTTGCGATGACAGCTTCTATGTGCGCTTTCCAGGTGAGGGACTTGTCAAAAACGATCCCCAGATATTTGACATTGTCGCTCCACTGGATATCTTCATCGAAGATGGATGCTTCGAGAGGTCTTGCAATCCTTCTTCGTTGAATGAAGATTGCCTGCGTCTTCTGGACGTTGATGCGGATTTTCCATTTCACGCACCAGTCCTGAATTTGGTCCAGTTCACCCTGTAGTCTCCTACGGATGATCTCGGGTCGTCTATGCTTGGCGGCTATAGCAGTGTCGTCTGCATATAGGGCCAGCATTGTGTCAGCTGTCTTCGGCACATCGTAAGTATAGATGTTGTAGAGCAGGGGGGCTAAGGCTGACCCCTGGGGCACGCCTGCTTCCAGCTGACGTCTTGTTGAATGGCATGTACCAATCTTCACCGTGAACCATCTTTGTGTTAGATAGCTCTGGATTAGTTGGCACATGTTCGCATCGATTCCGGCGGCTTCCATTTTGGCGATGAGTCCATCGTGCCAAACTCGGTCGAAGGCTCGTTCCACGTCCAGCAGGACGAGACCGGTTGCCTCCTGGAGATTGAAGCCGCTGGTGATGTTTTCCGTCAGTCGTAGCGCTTGGAGTTCCGTGTTGTGGGAGGATCTGAAGCCGAATTGCTCTGGGGGGAGAAGTTGCAGTTCTTCTGCCTGCTTCTCTAGTCGAACGGCGATAGCCTTTTCGACTACTTTGCCCACCGAGGAAACCAGGCTGATGGGCCGGTAGTTCTGGGGCAACTTCCGGTCCTTGCCTGGCTTGGTGAGCATTATAACCTGGGCTTCCCGCCACCGCCGCGGGAAGTGGTTGAGTCTCAGAGTGGCATTGGCGATGTTGGTGAGCGCAGCAATGCCTTTGGTGGGAAGGTTCTTCAGCATCCTATTGTTGATGCCGTCCCTTCCCGGCGCCTTTCTGACCTTCAACCTGCGGATGATCAGATGGATTTCCTCTGGACTGGAGGGGTGATCCGTCTCCTGGCCAGGTGGTCGACTCCTCATGTTTTCGGCTGCGACTTCCACGGCCTCCTCGTGGTTGTCGTCCTCGTCTTCATGGTAATTGAGTCTGCATTCGGATTCAAGCGAATCGGCGAATGCTTCGGCTTTTTCTTCACTGGAGTAGGCCAAGCCGCGTTGGCCGTGAAGAGTGGGGATCGTGGTGCGCTGACGACGAAATTTTCGCTGCATAGACCAGGCCGTACCATCCTGGGTCTCTAGTTCTGCACAGGCTGCATTCCATCTGTTGTTTTGGAGTTCCGCGAGTGCGTTCTTCAGAGCTAACGATGCTCTGTTTCGCGCAACTCTCGACTCCTCTGTCAACAGCTGGAGATGTTCTCGCTTGAGTCTTCTGTTCTCCCTGATCAGGTGCCTAATATGGTGCGGTGCTGGACCATTTAGGTGTCTAGGAACTGCCGTAGTCTCGGAGCGGGTGCTGTCCTCGTGCGCTCGCAGGACAGCATTCTCCAGCTCCTCTACTGCGTTGTCCAGTTCCTCCGCTGATCGGATGGTTGGAATTTGAGTGATGTTCCTTTGGACGTTGGATTTGTACAGGTTCCAGTTCGTCCGTTTGGTGCTCAAGCTATCTCGAGTTCTAGACCCTGTGCCAAGTGTTAGTAGAATCGGATTGTGGTCCGACGATCCTTCCACCAGGGTCTCTATCTCGAACTCCTCTCTGATGTTGCGGAGGATGGCTATGTCCAGTACCGCAGGTCGCCCAAGGCCGAATGGAATGTAGGTTGGTTGCTCCGGACCGACGATGACCCCCGCCAGGGCATCGACGTGTTCCTGGAGCTGCCTTGCATTCCTGTCTTCGACGTTGTTGTTCCAAGCCGGAGACTTGCAGTTTAGATCTCCGATGACTATGCGTGCTCCTGGGCCTCTCAGGAGGTCAGCGATGTCATCTTCGTCTAGGGCCTCCCCTGGTGGCACATATAGGGAGGTGATTCTGTAGGGACGGTGGTTGTGATGGACCTGGACCGTGATTCCGTCCCCATTTATGTCTGCGGCATCGTCGAGGACATGACTCGTCAAGGTACGTTTGACGAGTAATGCGACTCCTCCACCTCTGCCCCTTCTGTCGTAGCGGTACGTCTCGTACCGCGGGAACGTCAGACTATGGGCAGCATCCAACTTCGTTTCTTGGATGGCCATCACCTCTGGTTGGTACTGGTCTAGTATCTCCTGGATTTCTGGTTTCCGTGCCCTGAATCCGTTGATGTTCCAGGAGATAATGCGTAGAGATTCTACGTTTTGACCTGTAGACATTTCGGGTCTAGTGCTTGTCTTGCATCTTGGCCTCGAGTGCATCCAGGCGGGTTATGATGGCTTGCATCATTGCTAGCAGTCTGTCATCGCCGTGTTGCTTCTGCGCAGTAGTTCCAGTAGCAGTGGCGGCTGCTGGGGCAGAAGTGGACATAGGCTTCTTCACTTTTTGAGCGTAAGAAGTCCTATTTGTGGTGGGGACTGCTTTGGGGGCAGAAGCAGCTTTCTTCGGCGCCTTACTACATCCCTTGTAGTTGGCGGGGTGGCCTTCTCCACAGAGGCAACACTTGGCGTTTCGTTGCCCTGTTGGCGGCGCTGGCAGACTGCAGCTGGTGCTGTTGTGGTCCTCTCCACACTTAACGCACCGTTCAGCGAGACGACAGTTCCGCTGTGTGTGCCCGTACCGCTGGCAGCGGTAACATTGGCTGGGCTCGGAAGACTTTTTCTTCCTCTCGAAGCCGACCGTGAGCATGGCCAGCCTCTGGATCTCTGCAAGCTTTTCCGGCATCTTCGTCTTGACGAGGAAGAGCGGAAGTGGCTTCTTTGTGGTCCTTGAGGTCATCTGCTGAACCTCGGCGTCTGCGATGCCTTGGCTCACTAGATCCTCTTTGATGTCATTGACTGACATCTCTCTGGGTAGCCCACGAATGACCCTCTGGTCCATCCTGTCCTCCTTCAGTTGATATGTGAAGAAGGGCCGCTTGATGGATTCCAGCAGTGCGACTAGCTGACGGTAGTCAGCTGGTGTATTTGTGAATACCTTCACACTGGTACCCGCCGTCCTCGCTTTGGAGAATTGAATCCCCTTGCTGTTCATCATCCTACTCAAGGATGACCAATCAGCGGTGCCCTCGATATTGATTGGCGGAACTCCTGTTCCTGCCATGGGGGCCTCGGTGGTCCTGGTTGCTCTAGGACCTCTCTTCTTGGTGGCAGCTGGCATCTTTGGCTGCCTGGATTCTTCTTCTTCTTCGGAGGAGGAAACTCGCACCCGCTTCCTCCGTCTGGTGGCGACACTGAAATCGGTGTCGTCCGTCCTCTTCTCGGCTTCGTCTACGTCGATATCTTGGGCCTCCATGTCCAAGTTCTCCGTAGGCTTCTGGTCCTCCTCTCCCTGGTCCTCTTCTTCTTCTTCTTCCTCCGTCTTCTTCGCTTTCCTCTTTGCTTTGAGGAGCTTCCTTTTTACCTCATCGATTTCATCCCTCGCCCGCTCGAATGCTTCTTGCAGATTTTTCATCTGCTCAGCAAGCATCGCAAAGTTCTCCTCTTTCTGTTTCAGCTGGCTCGCCAGCTTTTCTATTCTCGCCATCGTGGATGGCGATCGTACCGTGATGAAAATCACAGTAGGATCGCACTGTAAGTCCGGGTGGGTCGCAGTCGCACAAGTGTATGCGGATCATTTCACACTTCTTTTTACTTACCTTCCGCATGATTTAAATTGATATATCTATATAATCCTACAATTGGTTCCTAATGGGAATCGTTGCATGTAACGACCTTTGGATGTTGCTATCTGATTCTACATTCGCTTAAAGTCGAAGATGCGGTCCTGTGCTGCTGGAAGGAATACCGGGCATCCTTTTTGGCGGCTGAACGATGGGTTACTTGCAGATTCTAAACATGTCGTGGTCATATTCCTCAATGTAAGTGAAGCACATCTTTATTACACCCCATTTCAGCGTTCAGCCCTAAATTATCTACGCTCACCCTTTCTCCTGGCATCGCATCTCGCTCACAAACTTTATATAAAATTCCACAAAGAGAAAAAAATCGTGGATGAATGCCGAAGACGTGGAATATATTATCCTGCACCGACTGGATCTTTATGAAAATGCATGCGGATCCGAATGAGGTCTCACATTAATTCAATCTCGCTTATTTTATTGTATTTGATAATCTTCCGAGTATAGAAATGCTGTTTTCTCCGTTCTCTCCAGGAATTTTGGAGTGTCTGGAATCCGAATGGGAATGAAATACATGCAGCTGCTGTGACACGTCAGCATACATCAACCTAATGTTACAGATTCCAAGTAGATGTAAGACAGCTACGGGCAAACACAGTACGGCTCACATCAACATTATGACACTGTCAACACAAAAGGTAACTGAAAAAAAATTGTAAGAAGTAGATTGACTATATACTTTTCACACAACGCTGTCATTAGTTCGTATTATTTCGGCACAAGTAAGCCCTTCCCCGACAGCACGAAATACTCATTAAATATTTATTCGATATTGAATAAAAGTTTTATCTTACCTAAATATTTGTTATCTTAAACAAATATTTAATAAATATCTCTAATATCATATTTTTAATAAATATTTATTCAAAACCTTTTAGATATTTTAAATACAATATTTTATAATATTCATTAAATATTTACCTTTCAATCAGTGTAAAATATTAAATCTCCATTATTATAGAAAATTCATTAAATATTTTCGGGTAAGGCGCATGTGCGTGTGACCCATGGCATAATGGCAAGCCGACCTGAGCCGACCCGTTTTCCGGCATCCATTTTGCCTGAGAGTTTCACATGATAGTGTTGTTCCCGTGTACCTCCAAGTGGTACATTATTTGAGTGTTTTTTGTGGAAAAGGAAAAAGGTAAAGTTTTTCGATAATTACATACCTTAATTTATCTGACTAGCAAAAATTATTGCATCAATTGAGTATAAAGGTATTTACAAGACCATAAATAACTAGCCTTGAAGTGAAACAGTTATTTGCGTTTTAGGATTGGTGGATTTATCTGAAAATGGATACGAAAATTATATTCATAACATCCCAATGAAAAGTCATACAACCGCAACTTAATCGAGACACATCAAAAATGCTTTTTAAAATATCTCAATTATTATTATTATTTTTGTCGTAGTAGGAGGCAGATCAGCTGTAACTATTCTAAAAATTTTAAGTTCAATAGCGCAATCAGTGTAAAATATTAAATCTCCATTATTATAGAAAATTCATTAAATATTTTCGGGTAAGGCGCATGTGCGTGTGACCCACGGCATAATGGCAAGCCGACCTGAGCCGACCCGTTTGCCGGCATCCATTTTGCCTGAGAGTTTCACATGATAGTGTTGTTCCCGTGTACCTCCAAGTGGTACATTATTTGAGAGTTTTTTTGTGGAAAAGGAAAAAGGTAAAGTTTTTCGATAATTACATACCTTAATTTATTTGACTAGCAAAAATTATTGCACCAATTGAGTATAAAGATATTTACAAGACCATAAATAACTAGCCCTGAAGTGAAACAGTTATTTGCGATTTAGGATTGGTGGATTTATCTGAAAATGGATACGAAAATTATATTCATACAACCGCGACTTAATCGAGACACATCAAAAATGCTTTTTAAAATATCTCAATTATTATTATTATTTTTGTCGTAGTAGGAGGCAGATCACCTGTAACTATTCTAAAAATTTTAAGTTCAATAGCGACGTTCCAAAATTTTTACAGTCGAATATATTATATTTTTGTCGCTTGAACAATAATATAAAATCACAAAATAGTTATGGCTAAATTTGCCCCCTTACTACTGCAAAAAAGTTACATTTCAACAAAATCAGTAAATAGTGTGTTTTTAAAAACCTCTTCTTTGAAAGTTAGTCAAAGGATGAAGTTGTACCCATGAGTATTTTTCATCAAAATATCTAAAATGACATACCAAATTTTCTTAAAAATCAACCAAATCATGAACTCTCATAGGACGAAAATGTGGGGTCCTTTTAGGTGCATTATACAGCTGGTTTTCAGTGACCCAGTTGAGCAACTCTGAGTAACTCACTAGTGCTCAACACCAATATTGTTCCACTACATTTCATATTTCTATAAATTCCTTTTCTAGAGTAGTTTGGGAGAATATCTCTCTCAAACAAAAAGCCACTAGAAAGCAGCTTATGTATTCAATAATACTTCATATTTAGTTTTTTTTTTCAGAGTAGTGGATTTGCAAGATGCAGAAGAGGCTTGAACGTTTTTTAATGATATTTTTCTAGCAAATTAAACCATTGTATCTACAATGAATTTTCTTTATGAACCCAATTTTGTGAAAGCATTACTACAGATTTTGCTAAAGTGTCCAATGAACATTTTTCTATATAAACTGAAAATATGTATCAGATTAATGCTTGGAAACATATTCACGAAAAATATTAGATATTACTTCATCAAAATATAAAATTGATATTCAGGAATCGTTCCTCGTATAATTTCTAGATATTTGGAGAAAATATCGCAAAAATATATGAATTATATATACTACAAATATCTATAACAAATATTTTATGAATATATATATATATATAAATATATATAAATATATATATATATATATAAATAGGTGAAAAATTAAAGCTTCCGCCTTTTGTTGGGTACTTCGAGAAAATTTAAGCAAAGAGGACTCTTTATACTTTTTTAATTCTCTCTAGCTTTCAATGGACTTTGCCATCATCATCAGGAGCTGCAATTACAATGATAACAGTAGCAACAAAAGTGTAAAATGAATTTAAATTGACTTAACTTACAGTAGTATGTGAGGATGTTGCTAATTGTTGTTTACGTATAGGATGAGGGAAACGTCCAGTAACATGGTGAGAGCTGGATACATGGTACAATGGTCAAAATTATATAAAATATGACAAGACAAGTTAAAAACAGATTAAAAATTATTTAAAAAACATTGTTTTTAACTTGTCTTGTCATATTGTATATAATTTTGACCATTGTACCATGTATCCAGCTCTCACCATGTTACTGGACGTTTCCCTCATCCTATACGTAAACAACAATTAGCAACATCCTCACATACTACTGTAAGTTAAGTCAATTTAAATTCATTTTACACTTTTGTTGCTACTGTTATCATTGTAATTGCAGCTCCTGATGATGATGGCAAAGTCCATTGAAAGCTAGAGAGAATTAAAAAAAGTATAAAGAGTCCTCTTTGCTTAAATTTTGTCGAAGTACCCAACAAAAGGCGGAAGCTTTAATTTTTCACCTAACTGGTCTAGACGACAATGACCACGTCCCAAGTTATATATAAATATATATATATATATATATAGAAATCTGGCGCCTGAAAGATTTAACAAATATTTTTTTTAAAATATTTAATAAATATTTGATGCTATCGGGGTTCTTGAAAAAAACTATAAACAAGTTTAAGATGGATCAAGTCATTCAAGTAGGCTCTAAACAACTGTATGGAATATCTACGAAAAAGTATCCCCCTCTTATTTTTTTAATGGGTTAAGATAGCAAGCTGATACGTAGAGCAATGAAATTGATAGATACCATATTTCAGCGCGAAAGTGACAGTTGAAAATTTCAAGATGGAGGTTGTGCGCCAAGTCATATAATTCAAAAGCAGGACGGTGGATCTTCCTCATAATTTCAGATAACGTTTTAACGACCAGTTTATAATCACGTTTCCCATGAGGGCTTACCTAAATGGTGATTATATCAAGAGCTAAACCGTAGATTTCGTTCAGACTTCATAGGAATATGAGTCAATACAACTTTTGAATGTATTAAAATCCCGAGATTTATGGATCAATTATGTCCAAACGTAAACAGCATACGAGTACTAAGCACATAGTAATTTGCTTTAAAAATGGAAGTAGAGTCATAGTCACTTTTTGGGTACATATTTGAATGCAAAATATGCATTAATTGACATTTCCGTTTCGGTTCATGCCTATCTTCAAATTATGCCACTTCTGGAGAACAAAACGTCAAAATTGCGATTCCAGTGAAATGATACGATTTTCCTTATTCACGAAGGCCCAAGGTTACCGTGGGGCTATAGGGGGTACAGGGGAAAGAGGGAGGACGCCACTCGGAATTTAGCAAGGGAACACGTGTGCATGCAGCTTATATACTTTTAGACTATGCCTTAGATATCCGCTGGGTGGTACCTCCGCGCTTGACAGTCATAGACCGTCTACCAACTATGAGAATCACAACATAGCCAAGAGAAAAACTCTTTTGGGACGGGATTCAAACCCTGTCCAGCCAACGTTTGCAAATTATGTTCAAGAGGTATTTGGAATATTGGAGCCTGAAAAAACGAAACGGGACTAAAGATTCTAATCAAAAGTACAGAGTGGCCGATATGTAACTGACTGGTTTGTATCTTGAATATTTGTGTGAAATGAAATAAAATACGTCCATTCTTTTCAGCTTAATATTTTATTGGTACTTAGAAATTATGTATGAAAAATGATATAAGACAAATGTCCGCGTCTAGAAGCCGCGCAAACCTGAGCCCTCTTGATAATATTTTCCATCACTTTTTGGTAGGTTTCAGGAGGAATATTTTCAATCGCTTCGGTAATATTTTTCAAAAATCCCGGTAAAAAAAGTCAGAAGCCGTTAAATCCGGTGACCTTGGCGTCCAGTTGGCATCACCAAATCGAGAGATTAAATGTCCCGGTAATATTGTTCACAAAAGATTCATTGTTTCCCTAGCTGCGTGATAAACTGATCCGTCCTTCTGTAACCACATGTTTTGCAGGCTAAATTGCTGGATTTGAGGTGCCAGAAAGTTTTGCACCATATCACGGTAGCGCTCTCCAGTGACAGTAAGAGGATTACGTGCAGCGTCTTCAAAGAAGTAAGGTCCAATGATACCTTCATATCAAACACCGCACCAAACTGTTATTCGATGAGGCTGTAGTGAACATTGATGGATGGAATATAAGTTGTCGGTAAAAGTCGTTATTTTGGGTATTGAGCTGCAATACTGCATGACTGTGTTGTCGGCGACTTTCAAGGTCACTAGGCTGTAATTTGTATGGCCACAAATGCAAGTCTTTTTTTAAAATACTGCATAATGGCGGGCGACGAATATCCAGTTCTTGAGAACGATGTCTGGTTGACGTCCCAGGGTGCTCCACTACATTTTCATGAACTCTCTCGATATTTTCCGGAGGACGAACAGCTCAGCCACGTCCCGACCTTGGCAAGTCTTCACCTGTTTGTTCAAGTTTCCGCACCAACTGAGGAATAGTGTTAATACTGGGCACATTATGTTTTATGACTCATTACTTAAGTTAAACGTTTTAACAATACTGAAATGCGTGTATCAAAGATAGCGCGTAATTTGAATCAGTCAGTTATACATTGGTCATCCTATATATCTACACGCTGTTGATACTATAATTTTATCCATGTTCGCTTATGCCATCTACCCTCAAAGTGTCCGCTTACCAGATTTTCACTATAATTCCAGGAAAAATAACGCCCGGATGCATTTCCAGGTGGTAGTTTTGGGCTTGCAAAGCAGAGAGAAATTTATTTGGACGAGTTTTATTCACAAAATCAGTTTAAGGATGCAAGTAGCATTTATTTTTTACGACGGTTTTGAAGTAGTCATAAATTATTTTAATAGAAATAAAGAAAACTGTAAAGTTTGTGTCACAGATTTTCATCAGCCATCGGCCAACTTTTATATTGCCATAAAATTTATGTATACCTCGTATAATTTATTTAGACATAAATTTTAAATTATTTTAATGGAATTACCTAGGTTTTATTAAGCTCACATCATCGATTTTGGTCAAGAGCGGCTAACTCCGTCAAATTTTATAGCGGATTTGTGTCTACCAACTGCATAAATCATGTATCTTTCAATATCTGCTACAGCAGCAAGAGTTTACTTTATAATGCATGCTTCAATTTCAGGCTTCGGAAATATGTGTACAGGTACAAAAAATCAGATCACGTTGATCGACCCTATACCGCCCACGCATTCATATAAAATTTGATTATTAGAGAGTAAAGACGGAATCCAACCTGGTGTAGGCATAAGGTACTTACTCACTTAAGTAACACCACTGATTGAGAGAAAAAACGCCAAAACACGTCAAAAAATTTGTCAAGGGGGACAACTTATTAACCAAAACTACTTCACCGCCTTTCATCCTCGGCCCCCAGGGTCATTCCATTAAGAATTTCAAATGGCTTATTTGAAAGGTCTTTCCAAGTCCTTTAATATGATATGACATTTGCTTTTTTAGAATCAGTCGATTTGTTTTCCATAAAATTAGAAAAACCTTTAGGCAGCAGCGGTGGCCGCAGTAGTAGACTCTTCGGTCTCCTGATCAGTCGCCGTGTGCTGTGCGGGTTAGAGTCCCGTCCCAGGAGAAATTTTTCTCTTGGCTATGGATGTTGTGATTGTCCGTAGGTGGTAGATGGTCTCTGACTGTCGAACGCGGAGGTACCACCCGGAGGTTCTCGTAGGCGGAGCCAGAATGTGTGCGTGTTGCATGCACACGTGTTCCCTCGCCAGAGTCCGTGTGGCGTCCCCCCCTTCCCATGTATCCCCCTATAGTCTCACGGTACCCAATGGGTGCTTAGGCCTTAGGCCTTCGTGGTAGTGGGAGTATAAAAAAAAAATATCTTAATTTGTTCAGTTAGAAAACAAAGACACACGAATATGAGTGTTCAAAATGTTGCCTGTTAGGGTTAGCCAAATCTACAATTCGTTTATAATGTAAAATGGAAACTACCATCATAAACAGCAATTCGGAAGATTAGACGTGGCAACAACCCGAATTTTTATCTTTATCAACACAGATATCCTGGGCGAACTGTATTTATTGTTGTACCTGTTTAGTTATTTGTTGCTGAGGGAGAAAAGGAATTTAATTTGCTGTCAGTTACCTTTGTGACAATCTTGGGTGAAAATTAATTTATTGACTCAGATTTTACTTCCAAGAGTAGATATGATTCTAATCTGCTAGATCTCCTGATTTGTCGTCATTAGACTTTTTTCTATGGGGCCACTTGAAATCTATTGTGTTTACTCCCCAGCCTGAAGGTTTGGATGAACTTCGTCAACGCATCATCGAAAGCTGCCATGATATCCCACAACATGCTTTTGAAAATATCCGTCAGAAATTTGTACATCGCCTATATCATTGTTTGGCCAATAACGGGCAACATTTTGAACACCTATTGGAATAAAAAGTGATAATTTTGTTGAGAACAAATCAAACGATTTTAAAAAATCAAACGTCAAAACCAAGGACGTAGAAAGACCTTTCACAAAAGCTATTACTCGACACCTCTTGTCACATAAAATTTTTAAGGAGATGACCCTGGGGGCATTTAAAAAGCTGTCCCCCATGACAAATCTGTTGACGTGTCTCGGCGTTTTTTCTTTTATTCGGTGGTTTTCAATAAATCCGTGGTGAGAAGTTTCCATTTAAACTTTCCGTTGTTAGCGGCGCCAGAAGCTTCTTAACGATAGAACGTCTTTCACTGATGCAACGTTTACAATTACATTCCCCGCAGCTCCCAGTCTTCAACCCTTACAAAAAAATTTTTGAAAATGATTAGGCGGATCTTTACTATCCAAAAAACGAAATATGAGCGATTTTTGTTTCATTCTGTTATCTCCTGTAGCACCCCCGCCACTGTAAAAATTTCTAAAAATTATAAAGCTTTTTCGTCCTTGGAAATTTTACGCGAACATAGATTCAGATTCAGATTCAGATTCATTTATTGATACAGTTAGATCTACATTGTAGACATTGGATAAGTCGGTGTATACAGATTAAAATATAGATAAAAGGAAGTAAAACACAAATAACAATATAATAAATAAGAACATAAAAAAACCATATGATACACACATGGCAATAAATTATTTGTTAAGATCTATCAGAAGCACTGTGGAATGTGACAAATTTACCCAGGTCATAAAAACCGCAGTCCGATAGCTTGTTCCGCAAACGTCTTTTGAAAAGCCCTACGGAGTTTACGTTTTTGATCTCCGGAGGTAATAAGTTAAAAAAGTATATTCCTGCTGTTATGGGAGATTTTGAATGAAACGTATGATATGACGCATGCCTAACTATATTATTTTTATTACGAGTGCTGTAGTCATGGATGTCAGTATGCTTAAGATAATCATTTCTGTGCTGAAACATATATGTTAAAAGATTATAAAGATATATACATGCTACTGTAAGTATTTTGTGTTTAACAAATATCTCACGACAGGAGGATCTGGACCGTATTTTAAATATAATGCGAATGATTCTTTTTTGTAAGAAAAACACTCTAGAGATTTCACTAGCCTGGCCCCACGCAGTAATGCCATATGAAATGACAGAGTGTACACATGCATAGTAGACATCCATTAATGCTGAGGTGTTTAACATCCTCCCTAGCGTAAGTATTAAATACAGACTTTTTCCAAGTTTCTTACATACGGAATCAATTTGCTCTGTCCATCTTAAATTGCAATCAAAGCTTACACCTAAAAAAACAGTTTTTTTGGAAGTTACAACTGTCTTGCATTGAAGACTGAAATTAAAATTTGACGGAATTTTGGTTTCATAAAATATTCAACTGAAGCGGTCTTTTTTGTATTTATTATTAGTCTGTTTTTGAAGCACCATTGACTGAACTCATTAACCGAATCGTTATTTTTTTCTTGAAGACGATCTTGCGATGAGTCAGCTAAAATAATATTTGTGTCGTCTGCATACAAAAGTAATTTTCCGTAGGATAAGTGTGCAGGCAAATCATTTATGAAAATCGAGAAAATAAGTGGTCCAAGGACGCTGCCTTGAGGTGTGCCCCAATCTAAATTGAATTCATCAGATTTTTTATCAGCGACAGTAACATAAAATTTTCTATTCTCTGAAAAGCTAACTAGCCATTGATTGAAACATCCGCGAATGCCAACATGATGAAGTTTATCGGCCACAAATGACGAACTTACACAATCAAAGGCCTGAGACAAGTCAAATTGGATACACACTACACACACAAGTTTATCACAAACATACTGAACATACTCGATAATGCTTGTTTCAGTTGAGTAGCCTGCCCTGAAACCATGTTGAGCATATGTGATAATAGCAAATTTAAGAAAGTAATTTTCAATTTTCATTGCAACCACTTTTTCAATGATTTTCGAGAAAATACTTAATAGCGCGATTGGCCTATAGTTTTCAATATCACAATTTTCACCTTTTTTAAATATCATAATTAACGATGCCAGTTTAAGAGATGTTGGAAATTTACCAGCAGCAACCGATTCATTAATGATGTCTGCTAATACTGGGGCAAACATATCCATGTTCTGTTTTACTAAATAGATTGGAATTTCATCAGGCCCTGTAGATTTCTTGTCTGGCATATTACTTATCACAAATATAACATCATCAGTAGTGACATGGGTGAAAAACATTGATTGTTTGGCTGTTTCACCAGTAGTGCAGGAATCCGACAAAACGGTAAAATGTTTGGCCATTTTCTTGCCAATTACAGTGGATACAAATTTTCCAAAAAAGTTGGCGATATCACTAGGGTTGGTTATAGTTACGTTATCGCAGACTAATTCTGTAATAACTGCATTCTTTTGTTTACCTTTTATTGAATTGACAATATTCCAAGTAGTTTTCTGTTTGTTTGAAGATTTGCTGATTATAGAGTGATAGTAACTAATCCTTTCATCACGAATAGTCTTATCAACCTCTTTTCTTAAAGATTTAAATTTTGTTTCCAAATTAGTATCTTGAATCTCTTTACGCAGCCATGCTAGGTTATTCAATTTATCTATTTTTTCTTGAAGTGACTTAGAGAATTTAATTTTCTTATGAGGAGAGCTGTATCGCTCATTATGCACAATTTTACGTTTAAAGGCTATGTCGAAAGACCACAAGCACGTTTCTAGAAAGTCATCGAAACAGTCATTTATGTTACACTTCTGAATGTCACCAAACCCATGCTTCAGTAATAAATAGCGAAATTCCCTCAACGAATTGTAGTTCAAATTTCTAATTAGCCGTGTAGTTGGGTGTTCAGTGGTATTCATGGTATGATATATACTACAAAAAATAAATTGTCCGGTATGGTCTGACAAACCAGGGTCAACGTTTTTTACATTTACTATTTCTGGGCAGTTACTAATTATGTAGTCGATTGACGATTTGCTGATTCCATATCTGGTAGAGGCAATTCGAGTGTACTTCGCCAATAGCGGAGGAAGCAAAAATTATCCAGTATTTGTTAGTTTCTGTCTGAAAAATTTGATTTTCGTGTCGAATTTGATTGTCGTTCATTCCATACACATTAAATGTTTGGAGTTGATAATTTTCTGAAGATCAAGGTAATGACTAAAAATATGGACGTGGCCAAAGCTCACGGACTAAAGTGAGTAGTTGCATGTTCCAGAAATAAGGCTTATCTACTGTGACAGCTAAAAACCGATAATGACAGTACATATTGATTCAGAATCTAAAGGACTACACGAATGTGCAGCTAAAGATGCAGCTTACTGTTCGCATATACGCAACTCACCTTCAAGTACGTCTGCCATTTTAATTGTATTCATATGTGGTAATGGTATCGGATGCCATTTAATCAAAGCTCGTTCAGTGGCATATTATGATTGTGTGAGTTCGAAAAACAAAAAAATTAGAAGGAGGTTAATTGACACCGAAATCAGATTTTCAAAGTGTATTTTAGTGCTAAAGCATAGAGCCTAGGTGGCGGTGAGCTAGGACGGAGTATATTCATGACTATACTACCCGAGGCTAAGGTGGAATCCACAAACACTGGCAACCACGTAATTGTTTGTAGTTCCAAGCAATATGAAATATATCGTGTTAGAAAGGCGCCGCAATCTGAGTTTATCTCACTCTAGCGAATTGGAATCAGGTTTGAGGGAAAGTGGTGACAAGTGAATTGACGCTAAATCACAACTTGTTCGACGTTTGACCTCGTAAAACAAAATGCTCGAAAACAATCTGTACTATTTCACGGACCGACGTTGTGAGTTTCCTTTTTTTATAAGGAGGGTTGGGGGCATGGGCATATAAAGAGGCTGCGGCAGGAGTCAAAGGCTGCCAGTTTTTTCATAAAATGGTATATAAACGTGCCCCTCCTTTGACGTATCCCATTCCCCGCTCCTTAATTTTTAATCGCCGTAACATCCCTGAACATGAATCCTACGACGACCACCGTGCCCCCTCCTAGGCAAATTTTTAAATAATCCCCCTCTGGCCGGGGGTTGTTATTATCAAAGCTTTGATTTAATAAATCTCGTGGAAAAATTTAGATAACATAGATGAACTAACTTGAATAGTCCTGTCGATTAATCATTAAGTCAATACTTTCAAATATTTTTTTGTAAAGTAGTAGTAGAGTATATTTACTTGCTTTAAGGTTCAATATTGCGAAGTCGTCGCTACTTAACACGATCTTTTGTATATTACCTCTGACAAATCTAGTAAGATAAACACAATCCATCGTCGGCCGAGAGATAAAACATAACTCCAAAATTACCCAACCTCCTTTGTTCTGAAATCGTTATATATGTTTTTGTCAATTACCACAAATATTGTCCATCTGCTACTATTTTAAATTAGAGTATGATGGGATATAATAGATTTTTATCTTGGCGAGCCGGATCGGTTACTCGAAAAATCGTACATACATACATACATACATATATATATATATGTATATACATACCATATATGATGTGGTGTCTGAAAAACATATCCGGAACAGTCAGAATCGTACAGGGCGTCCCAGTTTTGACCACATCTTAAAGTTGATTCTTTTAGAATACACTACTTTTTATTATATATTCGTATAAGTAATTTTAAAAGAAGAAGTTCGATTTTCCATACTTATCGGTTTGGAAATTTTGTGTATTCTTTATGAAGAATGGCGTCAAGTAAGTTGCCTCTGACATTCTACGCAACCCTGTCATCAGGTTATGTCCGGTACAAGTTGGCCCCTTTGAGAAAAAAAGTAATACAACAAAATAAATCAGGTTAGTCCCACAGACTCAGACAATTAAAATTTACATAATTAGCATGTTTTTTTCTAAAATTTTGGGGCCCTTAAGGATTTGATTTTCTGCGAAAATATGCTCTCCCTCGCTCTTCAAAAAGTATTAGAGGCAGATATGATTCCACACAAAACCTATCTCTTGTCGATGGATGGCCTTCCGCCTTCCGTGAGAAAAAATCCTTTGGGCGCATATGATCCAAACTATTTGTACATCAGGCGTGGATGATAATCAGTTCACATACAATCGAGCAGCGGAGGCCAACTGCTACACACATGCATCGGCAGGACCACGAAGCGTATGATCGACTCGCGAGAGTCGGACATCTAACTCCACCATTCGTTTTGAGGATAAATGTACGGGAAAGATATTATGTCAAAAATGCGTAGACTCATCACGACTGGAGGCGTATACCACTGTCAAAAAATTCAGATATACCTTCCCCACTCCTCAATTTACCCCTCCATTGGATTGCTTTTCAAAAACCGTTAAGCCTTTATGTCGTTGGCATAGGAGTGACCTAGTGTAAAATTTTTATCAAAATCCGACCGGTAAATTCCAAGTTATTGAGGGGTCAATACACTGATCAACAGCCAAAAAATATCCTAAATAAAATCCACAAAATATTACTATTTTTAATGTGCTAAAACCGGAATGAAACTTATTTTTTCAATATTAGTTCAAGTTTTAGGGATACGGTAATTATATGTGTTCCTTCTGTGACAGTGTTAATATACTGTAATTCACAAGAATGCACGTGCTACATTTTTATATTCGGCAAGGAAAGATGATGTAATCGGCATGATTGTGTTACGTTATACATACGTGTACATTATATTGTTTTATATTAGCCATTTTTTCCTCAGTTGGCTGACAGCGTTCATGCAAGATGTCTCGAAAGTGTGTAAACAATCCAGATCACTTTTGTTAGGTGTGGTGATGCGACTTTTGCGTCTTAGAGACGGTCTATTACTCCACTAATAACAAAGGCATATCAGCTTTATTTCGGTTGTAAACTAGGTGATCAAGACAAACAGTGGGCACCCCACATCTGCTGTAATACATGTGCTTCAAGTCTGAGGAGCTGGTTTAAATGGCAAAAACGGTCTATGCGCTTTGCTGTCCCAATGGTTTGGAGAGAGCCTACAAATCATATTAATGATTGTTACTTTTGCATGGTACCTTGTGTTGGACAAGCCACAGGTATGTCCAAGAAAAAAAAATCGGTTATTAACTACCCAAACATCTGCGATGAGACCTGTGGCTCACAGTGACGAAAATCCTATTCCAAAACCCCCAGAATCCTACACTTGCGAATCAGAAAACGAATCAGATCATGGCGATCGAGTGATTCGTCAGGAAGAAGATATGCAATCAACGTCAAGAGATCCTGATTTTATACCGAGCAAGTCATGCCACCAACCGCACAAAATAACATAGTCAGAATTAAATGATCTTGTAAGAGATTTAGAACTTCCAAAATGGAAGGCAGAGTTACTTGGATCAAGACTGCAGCAGTGGAACTTGTTAGAAGAAGATGTTTCGGTATGTGCTTTCCGTAAACGCCACAAAGACTTAGAACCATTTTTCAATATGGAGAATAACTTGGTTTTCTGCAGTAACATTAACGGCTTACTGGCGGCTTTAAATATAAACTATAATCCAGAGGAATGGAGATTGTTTATAGACAGTTCAACATTTAGTTTACAGGCAGTGTTTTTGCATATTGGAAATATTTTACCATCTCTTCCTGTAGGGTATGCAGTTCACATGAAAGAATCATATGACAATATGAAGTACCTATTGACATGCATAAAATACGATGAGCACCAATGGCATATTTGTGGCGATTTGAAAGTTGTTGCACTTTTACTTGGGCTGCAGCTAGGCTACACAAATTTTTGCTGTTTTTTGTGTGAATGGGATAGTCGGGCAAAGGCACTTCATTACACCAGACAAAACTGGCCTGTTCGTCAATTTCTAGAGCCAGGTCAAAAAAATGTACAGCATATGCCATTAGTAGATTCGAAAAAAATTTTATTACCACCACTGCATATCAAGTTGGGTCTAATGAAAAACTTTGTCAAGGCATTAGATAGAGATGGGTCAGCTTTTCAATACCTGCGTCAGAAATTTCCAAGACTGAGTGAGGCAAAGGTTAAAGAAGGTATTTTTGTTGGGCCACAGATTCGAAATATTTTGAAAGATACACAGTTTGAAAACACTTTAACAGGTATTGAAAAAACTGCTTGGAATGATTTCAGTCTGGTGGTCACTAATTTCTTGGGAAATAGAAAAGCTGACAACTATAAAACCCTTGTCAAAAATATGCTGTCATCATATCAAAAGATGGGCTGTAATATGTCTCTTAAGATACATTTCCTACACTCACACCTGGACTTTTTTCCTGACAATCCAGAAACGATCCATAAAAGAACAGCAAAAAGACAGCGCATACAGTGATTCTTATAAGTATATGAATCTTGTTACTTTTTTTAATATATCCTTAAAAATAAAAAGTTTTTTTTCTAAACCGCAACTAATTTTTTTATTTCATTGTCATTTTTGGATTCAGCGCCCCAAAATTAACAAAGAAGTGCACTTTTCCCACAAGATACAATTAAAAAACTAAAATTTCTTGTCCAGGGTAATTAGGGGACAGGTACAGATAGACCCACGGAAATGAGTGACATGGTTTTTCGTGATGTACACGTCAGAGAATATTAAAAAAACGTAATATCTCATTAAAGGGTTTTAGCGTTCAAAATACTCATGCAAGTAGCGTAGCGACACCAAATGTTTAACAGCCTGCATACCTGCTGTCTTGACAGGGGGAGTGATGAATTTTGTGTCAAAAGTGTTTTATTGTATCTTAACTCAATTCATCTTTGATATTGCGTAGGTACTGCTTACATTGCCTTCGTATCATTCAAATCGAAACGTAGACAATTAAAGTATTCGCTCAAACGCTCATCACTGCTCGCTGTCTTAAGGACTCAGCGTTGCTAAAATGTTTTGAATAAACAAGGCCTGGACTATTCATTCATGTCAACAATTTTCGAGGATTTCAATTTGAATCAAATAGTAAGTCAGGAAACAAGAGTAACAGATAACAGCAGAAGTCTGATAGATGTGGTATTCGTAGATAAAAACTTAAACATCACAAAAACCGGAGCTGTAAATCTACCTTTCACGGATCATTATTTGGTATACTTTTGTACAGATTATCCAGCCAGCGTCTACAGACAAACATATATACGTATCCGCGATTTAAGGAATTTAGATACCAACTTACTTGCTGAGGTAGCTTCATCAATGTACTGGTTAAGAGTTATCAACTTCGAAGATCTTGAATCCAAGATAAGCTACTTGTATGATTTGATCAATATTTTGCTAGACATATGCGCGCCCATCAAAACAGTAAAAGTGACAAAGCCACGCTATCCTTGGATCACCCAAAACATTAAGTTCATGATGAGATTGCGAAACAATGCATATATGAAATATAAAAAAGGGGTAAGGGATGCTCTTTCTGCAGATTTGATCAATGTCAAATGGGTTTATTATAAACAACTCAGAAATTTTGTAACAGCTTCCATAAGAAGAGAAAAAAAAGCCTATATAGAACTGCAGCTTAAAGAAGGTAGAAGTTCCCGTGATTGGTGGCGAACCATCAAACAACTAGGTGTACATAATCCTGTTAAAGATAATTTAGAATGCACATTGCAACCTGATTTAGTGAACAAATATTTCCTAAATTCCATTCCAGATAATTGTGTGGATACCAGTATTATTCATCATTACAATAGCAATGTTTTGCCATCTATAGACAACTTGTTTCAGTTAAAACCGGTCACGGAGGATAAAATATTACAGATTTTCAATAAAATAAAATCTCGGGCGGTTGGACTAGATGGTTTGAATATAAATATGTTAGCTCTAGTGTTTCCTTTTTGTTCTAAAGCGATTACTCATATAATTAACTATTCGCTTGAAAAAGGGTTAGTTCCTAAAATTTGGAAAGCCGCATGCGTTAGGCCTCTTGCTAAAGTTGATGCTCCGGAAGGACCTGATGATTATAGACCAATTAGTATCCTTCCAGTGTTATCAAAACTATTAGAAAAAATTGTATATGAGCAACTGATGCAGCACGTCACTACCTTTAAGATAATTCCATCTACGCAGTCGGGGTTTCGAAAAAACCACAGCACCGTAACAACTCAGCTCGATGTCTGTGACGACTTCATAGGGGCAATAGACAATTCTAAAGTTACTACTGCTGTCATGATAGATCTAAGTAAGGCCTTTGATTGCCTCAACCATGAACTACTTTTTGCAAAATTTCATTATCTTGGCTTCTCCGATAGTTCGATTAATTGGTTTCGCAGTTATTTTCATGAACGCATTCAGCAGGTAAAAATCGGTGACATCTTATCACAGGAGGGTACTATCTCCAAAGGTATACCACAGGGGTCTATTCTTGGACCTCTTCTGTTTTCTCTTTATGTAGCGGACTTAGATAAAGTCACTAAATACTGCAAATTACATACATACACCGATGATACACAGATTTATCTATCTTACAACCCTGCTATGTACATTGAAGCGAATGAGATGCTGTCTGAGGATTTAAATAGTATATGTGTGTGGTATAACAAACATGGCTTATGTATTAACCCTAGAAAGTCGGCTATCATAACTATTAAATCTAAATTCAGCAAATTCAATAGTGAATTAATAAAGCTGTGTATTGGAGGTGATGAAGTTTGCCACAAGACATCGGTTCGCAACTTGGGCATCACATTTGATGAGAACCTGTGCTTCCATGATCATGTCACCAAAGTTGTTCAGGGTTCCTATGCTAAGTTGAAGTCAATTTATAGCTATAAAAATGTATTGTCCAAGCAGACCAAGGTTAAGCTGTGTGACTCCCTTATCCTAAGTAAACTTGAATACGGGGACCTTGTCTATGGTCCATGTCTAATACAGAGCGAGGCATACAGACTTCAAAAAGTGCAAAACAGCTGCATAAGATTCAGTTTAGGTATTCAAAGGCGGGAGAGGGTATCTGATCATATTAAAAATATTCAATGGCTTACTATGCGACAAAGGTGGATACTGCATCTATTATCATTGGTCCACAGTATTATGATCAATAAAATGCCTCTTTATTTGAAGAACAAGCTTACCATGAGATGTGATCATCACTCAGCGAACCTGCGTTTTGTAGGATATACTCTTGACTTGCCTCGGCACCGAACAACCCAATTCAGAAAGAGCTTTTCATATGTGGCGCCCGATTTCTACAATAAAGTACCTCAAGCATTGAAAACTTTATCTGTGTCCAGCTTTAAAAGAAAAGTTAGGCTCTTTGTCTTTGATGACATGTAGCATGTATTTTTTTTTTTTTTTTTTTTTTTTTTTTGATTTCATCTAGCATGTATTTTTACGTAATTTTGTTTTTATATTTGTTTATTTGTGCATGTTTTCTCACTCGTCACTTTTCATTTGTTTGTGTTTTGCTTACACATTTGTTACTGTTTACTTTTAATTTTTATATCTTCTGCCATATACCTAATATTTTCTTTTTTAAAGTTACTTCTAATCACGGTTTTTGATTCTGCTACGTACTCTGTTGCTGCACGTTTCTCTTTTGGTCTTTTGGTCATTATACCATGCTACGATTCTGTAAAAAAAATTTTTTTTTCTGCTTTAAATGTTATCTTCAATGTATTTTTGTTGTATTTGCATGTACTTGATTTTTTTTTTTTTTAGCCCTGGTTGGTTCTGAAAAACAGCTTGGCTGATGTAACCCGCCAGGTAAAATAAAGGCCATTTATTATTATTATTATTATTACTCTGGCTCTTGCCGCAAGCTATGAGATTAACTTTTCCGTTGTTCAGAAACTCTGAGATAACGAAATCTTAGGAATAAATACGAAGAAGGTTAAGGGCTGATCTTTCTTTGAAGGGTCGAGGTCATGTTTAAGAATAAGCAGTATTCTTAAAAATAAAAATTGAATCTGTCACCCTTTTTGTCACTCTTAAGGAAATTATAACGATTATACTCGTGATAAGGCAAATTGTCTGTCTTCTTGGAAAATACGTTAGTTAATGCTCCAACACAACAGAAGTTGGTGCATCCACTTTGCCGCCTCAACTCGCGGAGCAGCACCTTGTGAGCGCACACTTTCCTGGAAATTTGTAGCTGTACACAACTTATTCCGACGAAGCTGTTATCGCGCATATTACCTCCACATAAAAGCAAACTTTACGCTGCTACCAGTTTTGGTTCGGTGCACCGGTAATATAAGATTAGTGTTCTATGCGGATTAGTAGCCGCATGGTAATGACGTGAATCGTTGCAATTACCAGTAGCACTAAAATGTTTAGTCGGTGCCTATTCTGTATCGCTGATACGAGAATTTACATCAGTAACAGATGCTGCGTGTAATGTTGAATTCTACCTCCGAAATTCCTTTGTTGATTCCGAATTTGGGCCAATTAGCAAATGTACGATTCATGTAGAGGGGAAATTTGATTGTTCACTACTTATCCTATATGGGTTGTAAATATTTTGTATTATGTATTTTAAGGTAAAGTGCCAAACTTGCATTGCTTAGACACATTACATTCACTAACGAGCAACGTATCTCCCGGAGGTATGTAAAGCTTATCGCTCGGGTATCATGTAAAAAACCTATAAAACAGCAAAAACAACCTATAGGATGTCAACTTGCGGACTAGCTAGTCTTTAGGGCGCAAGCAGTCATTCCACGTTTGCACACTGGGATCGTTGTGAGCGTCCATTTATGGAGGAATCACTCGAACTTTAAAAAAAATAATTTTTCCCGCACACAATGCTTGGTGTGATGCGTCTTTCCTATCATATTCTCTATATGAAGTACACTTTGCCAAAATAAAACTAATTCAACATTTTGTAAATATGTAAAATTTTACACCTCCACATCCTTCAATGACGTACATTTGTCATTTGTCTATCACCTCACACTTTCGGTTACATTCACCTTCACTACCTGCAACAAGTATATGGTGATAAATGAAATGTTCTTTCCCCAAAACGTAGTTTTTAGTTTTTAAAAACTTGATTACTCTTTCCATTTTTCAATCTGTTCGGGTTTATTGACATATGTTAGTAGCGCATAGCTATGTGTTCCGTCTCTAACAACAAACCCAATGTGGATGAGTGGATGAGAACAAGTGTTCTCATCCACTCGTATTAAAACACCATTTATCAGCAACCTCACCGACGAGTAAGTAATTGAAATTTAAATTTGTTCTAAATTGGTTGATATTTTCATGTATGTGTTTTAGCTCCTGAAAATGATAACATAGTTTGTCGAAAGTTTGCGATTACTGAGTTCACTACGCTTTAAGTTTTGCCAATTCCCAATAAACAATTTAAATGTAATATACATATATACTGGTCGTTGGCTTTGGCAATGACTACCGCTTACGTTATATACGAGTATATATATATATATATATATATATATATATAATGCGAGCAGTAGTCATTGCCATTGTCAACGACCAGTTGGGCAAAAAATACAATTAAATTGTTTATTGGAAATTGGCAGAGCGTGAAACGTAGTGAACTCTTTTGACTGGAATCTCGAGCTTTCGACAAACTATGTTGTCATCTTCAGGAGCTTAAACACAAATATGAAAATAGCAATTAATTTAGAACAGATTTAAATTTTCAAATTACTTACTCGTCGATGAGGTTCCTGCTAAATATATATATATAGAAGAGCGAAGAACTGTTTCGTTAAAGCGAAAGCCCAGAATTATAAAGGTCGTCGGAATAAGACAGCACAAAGTACCATTTATTACCAGAATCGATCATTGTTAGAGTGGATAGCAGCTATCGGTTGGAACTGCAAAGATCTCAGTTCACGTTTAACAGCCCAGTCACCACTGTGTCCGCTAGAGGCTGACGATTATGGCGGTATAGTGGATGTACCCTTCTTGGCATTGGACAATTAAACGTGCTCCTTTCGTCCGTCCGAATACAGACAGCGAATCAAGGACGGCTATTCCGTGCTTTTTGGCAACTCATCAGCAATGAACGGAAGCATAACAACTAGCCTCTACTCGCGGTATGAGATCTATATAAATAAGGCAGCACAAAGTGCCGTCTAGCACTTTAAATATTTCAGTCAACACTGTGGCCGCTAGAGGCGGTTCCGTAACAGATGGCACTATTTCTATCCGACTTTTTACACTACTAGATATAATAACTTTATTCTGCCTTTTTCAAGTAACAGTGCATTTAGTAAGATACAAAAGTAGGGCAGTCATTCAACTACCTACATCAACAATTAACAAGTGATAATCAGGAAAGTATCTAATATTGCAGAACCAGTAGAAATATCGATATGTTATAACTTTTAATATAAAGGGTGATATCAGCCATACTACAGTGTACTAGAGAGAAGCGTGTAATACGTATGTTAGATAGAGATAGGAACACCACTTTCTCTTTCTGACATACGTATTGTGCACGCCCCTCGCTCGTACACTTTACCTAGTCAGTGATATTTGGATTACTCCGTATGTCTTGGCGATATCGTAATCATGAAAGGGACGCATTTCATGAAATGTGTCATGGCGTGCGTTGACCAGATCAATCAATGATAACAAATCGTTTAACGATATGATCAACTTAACAAGAAGCTACTTTATGCAGTGCCATGTTGGATCAAATTTTAAAATAGTTACATTAATTACCGATAGGGGTGCTGGCGGCGCTTACATGTTAACATGGCGGCCATTAATAATGGTCAACAATTAAAAAACAAAGGTTTGCAGCAAAAATGTCCTCTGAATATTTTTGATATTTGCTTAAAAAAATATTAAAAGAATTTTTGATGCAAGTTTGGTACTGGCAACTGTTGAAAGTGTACTTTTTCAACTATGCAAAAAATTCTAATTAGAATATTTTCCCATGAGATGCTAATATACGACCTGATCTAATATATCTAGGATGTTGCAGCTTTATTGGACCTTTTTCCCGATCTAAATCTTTTATCAAGACCCATTTAAGCTCCTCCAGTACCAGTAAGGTGCTGGTACCCTGTCTGCCTGAATATAATAAAGCAACGATTAGCACTAAAAATAGCAGAATAATGTAATTCAATGACGGCGATACCAAGTGAACCAAAGTTACGTCTATCCTCTTCCACTACGAAATAAAATCATAAGCTGCTACAAAGTTTGCCGAAACACTTTGTTCTAAAGCAATTACTTCATTATTCTAAATTAGCATTAGGTAAGCCCTGACCTGGATAGCGAAACAGCAGCACCTCAGACTGTGCATAAACTCAATTTGAGAAGTTAACAGAATTGTATCAGAAGGACATTGAAGATTGCGTTTGTTGTTCGCCGTAATGGATTAATCCGATCAGTGAGTTTGGCTTGAGTAGTGCAGTTCGATGCTTTCCAGCGACTCGATTTTATGTCACTCGGACATTCGGTGAAGAATGTAGAACGGTGCATCTTTGCAACTTTATAAACTTGAATTACTTACAGGTATGTTTTATTTACCGGTATACTGAGGGTGTACAATCATCATTCGCAACTTGGTAAAAAATGCTTCAAGTTGGTTGAAATATTATATTCGGTATAATTTAGGGTCTTTCAGAAACATGTGAACTACGAACATGTATACTGAATCATATAGATCATGTCAGTCAAATAGGCCTATACAGGGTGTTTCTTAATGATATGCGAATATTTAAGGGTGTGAATCTACATGAAAAATTAATGTTAGTTTGCTTTATAACTATGGCCCAGAAATGTTTCCATACAAAAACTCGGGGTGTTGAAGTTTTAGCAGAAAAATGGAAATTAATTAATATTTTCAGAACCGCTTCAGATATTATACTGATATTTAGTACGTAGTGAAAGTTGATAAAGTTGCATATTATTCAATGCAAAAATAATTTTTAGCTTTTTAACAGTGGCGTGCGTACGTGTATTGACTTCTATATTTTTTAAGAAAAAAATGATACGCCAATAATTTTTGCCAAATAAAAATCATGTTTGAATTTCCCGTACAATTTGAAACAAATGATCTCTCTTGAATTGTTTCCCTTGGATGCGCCATTTTTTAGTAAAAAAATAAAAACCGTTTTATTGTCCGAGAAAATTAATGTAATAATTGAAGAATGCAATAAATATCTAGTTGCTCTGGACTATGTCACTGGCTTTTCACATCTGACAAGTCTCTGTTATTCAAATCTGTTCGCTGTGACATCTTTTTCATGATTTAGTTTTTACAATCTTGTTAATAATGGTGAATTATTCAAATGCGGAAATGGCGGGAATGCATTAAGTATATGGCCAGATGGATTTATCCCCAGAGATATCCCGATCGTGCTTTGTCGAACATTTTCTAGTATTCATCGTCGTCTTGTTGAAACTGGTTCTGTCCGAAAAGGAACATCTGAAGGTAGGCTTCTAAGTGTGAGAACACCTAAAATTGAGGAAGCAGTGCTGCACGAAGTCGAAGATCATCCAGAAACGAGTACGGGGAAGATCGCTAGACACTTAAATATTTGCCATCAAATTGTTTGGAGAATTTTAGTGGATTTTTTGTTACATCCTTACCATATTTTAAGAGTACAAGCATTACTTCCTATTGATTTTCCACGGCGTGTGACCTTTTGTCAGTGGTATCTTCAAAAAATTACACAAAATCCGCAATTTGAATCAATGATTCTGTTCAAGGGCGAAGCTAATTTTTCTCGTAATGTCATTCAGAATTTCCACAATAATCATTTGTGGGCAGAAGAAAATTCCTATGCCGAAACCGAAACCCATTTCCAACACCAATTTTCGGTTAACGTATGTGCAGGAATTATTGGCAACCACTTTATTGGCCCATTCTTCTTGCCGGGACGACTTGATGGACAGACTTACCTCAATTTTCTTCAAGTAATGAGAATCAATATGTGGTACATGCATGATGGTGCACCAATGCATTTCAGTGTAGCGGTTCGTGATTATTTACAAACTGTTTATCCAAATAGATGGATGGTCCGCGGTGGGCCCCAAGAATGGCCACCAAGGTATCCAGACCTCAACAGTTTAGATTTCTCTTTGTGAGGCTATTTTGAGACACTAGTATACACAGGTCCCATTAACACTGTAGAGGAATTAAGAGAAAGAATAGTTGCAGCTTGTGATAGAATAAAAAAACACTCCAGAGATATTTCAACGAGTGCGCAATTCCATGAGAAGGATTATCTCAAATCCTATTGGCAGTTTTTTATAGCTGAGTGCATAAAAGTATAGTTTTCTAACATAAAATAATCATGTGTAAACCACATAGTTCAGTTGAGCACTACGAGATGGCGCCATATAATTACATGTTCATTTGTGACGCAGACTTTTTCGTTTCTCTGGCTGAAATCTGTTATAAAATGGTAAATATTGAAAGCATGTAATAGAAATTTAGAATATTTTTAGAACGAATCTGAATCTGAAATTTTTGTTTCAATCACATTATCTTGAACATGAATGTTGCCTAGTCTCTGATAGGCAAATTGTCTTAAAACTAGATATCCAAAATTAGGAACCCAATTATTTGTGATTCAAAATGTATCTTCCTATACATCTCTTTCAGTAAAATGCATAAGGAAGGACTCCTCCAAAAAAATGGAATCCAGAAAACATGAAAAAAGCCGTAGAGACAGTTAAAAGTAATGAAATGGGATATTAACGTCAAACTTGGCAAATCCTTGGAAGGACGATGCACACACTATGGATGGGCCGAAAACGAGCTTTATCAACTGAAATGGAAGACCACTAGGTACAGTACTGTTTGGAAATAGAAGGCAGATATTATGGTTTAAGACTTGCAGACATTCGCAGACTCGCATACCAGCTTGCTACAAGAAATAACATTTCCCATCCCTTCTCAAAAAGACACGGTAATGCCGGTAAAAAATGGCTCCGAAATTTTTTGAGACGTCATCCCAGTCTATCTTTGAGAAAACCGCAAGGGATTAGAAAATAGGATAATAGGTTTTACCCCCGAAAATATCAACAGCTTCTTTGATATCCTGGAACCAGCTATGGAGAAAATACATTTTAACCCACTGAGAGTTTATAATGTTGACGAATCTGGCATCACCGCAGTATAATCCAAGATTGCTATAGTCATCACCTTGAAAGGAAAAAACAAGTAGGATACGTGACTGTTTTTAAAAATAACAAAACTAAAAAAAGTTAAAGACGAAAGTGAATCCTCTGACTCCTCGGAAGATGTTCCTTATGAAGACGACTCAGATATGGATGTCGATCAAGGCAGTGACGCAGAGTGTATTTTCTGTACTGCACGTTATTCAGAGGACCACCATGGAGAAAACAGGGTACAGTGCTTAATTTTTTTCAGATGGTCACATGAAGACTGTTTTCGTAGTGACTAAAGCTTAGGTATACGATTTTTGTTTGTAAAAATAGATTCCTAATACTGGATAGGACATCCAATTTTGGGAACCTTTTTGTTTTATTTGAAAGAGTGCCATATTTTACTTGTGCCTAATTTTTATCTGTTTACAGGTAAAATAAATGTTTTAGTCTGCATCACGTGTTTTTATTTAAGTAATAGCACATTTTGTGCGCAGCCAAAAAATTACAAGAGTTTTTTTTCGACTCAGAAAGTTGAATTAAGAAAAAGCGTCCAAAGTCAGGCCACTTTCCTCTATCTGTATTTTATATTGCATTTTGGAAAAGACCGCAGCCGAAACGTGAGTAACGTCATCTTCTCATTATGATATAGTTGTAGGTTCAAATGCATAGCCGTTCCTCCAACTAAATCTCATTATGAGAACTTAGGGATGCCTCATTTTCATATAAAGCCATGCCTTTCTTTTCAAGGGGGCATGCCCCACTGTAGCGCCCACCCAGTGATTTCTTACCAATATTTCTCCCGTATCTGACGAGGCACCTGAATTGAAAATGAGTTAATCAATCCGTGAAAACACAGCTTGGTGTTACAGATTTCCTTGAAATACCCCACTCTCGCCCCAACCCTCCATGTAGCAGAATTAGACGGATCATACGAACAAGACGCATCCTCAACATTGAATGTTAAATCAAGCGTATGAATAAACATTGGCCTAGAAGCTCACATAAATCAAGTTATCCAACCTTAAATTAGTCACATCTTGCTTACTACAGCTGAAAGAGCCACTTGGGGCGAAATATCTGACAAAATAGTAACCGTTGAGAGTGCTAATTCAAAACCGGCACCCCAGAGAATCTGGTGTTCATCCCGAAATTAACTGATGTAGGGCCTCCAGGAATAAGATTGGAAAATAGAGCTCGACGTGAGTTATTGCGTCCGATTAAGTTATAGATGGACCGCAATTGGGGAGGATAGATTGACCCTTATTGCAGTTACTAGTGCCCCGGTTGCTTTAAACTCGTTTCCTGGGGCGAATTCAATCTGAATCCGTGTGCTTCCTTTTATACAGAAAATAACTAGCGTTTCCGCAATCGCTGTCCTCTATACAAACAAAAAGGAACAAGTTGGAATGCCCTACAACCCCAGATAGTGGGCGAACCAATCAATTATTTAAGGTGTTCGAAAAATAGACGGAAGTATTTTAGAGGGTGATACCTTTTTAAAAATATGAAAAAAGCTTGTTTGCATATGAGTCCGGAAATGCAGAGTTTTCAAGATACACATTTTTCAACTTTTTAGAGAAATTTCGCAAATAAAGTTACGTGAATAATTCTTTTCTAGAAGAACTGACGCGTGAATATCACACCTTTGTGCAGAAATGATTTTTTGTGCAAAATTAATAAACCCATTTTGTCCAGTGACATGCAATAAAACGATTTTTATTTTTTTTGTGGAAAATGAAGTGAGATACGAAAAAAAATACAAGAGCTGTATTTTTAGATGCCTAGTCAGACATTAAATACTAAAATTACAAAAAAGGCGGTGGCGTACATTTGTTTACCAGTAATATTCGCCAAGGTGCCACTGGATATAATAATTTCAATCTATATACGGTTAAATTAGACTTTTAGTACACAAATAATATTTCAAAATTTCAATAGAATCGAGTGAATATTGCTTAGGGTATTATTAAAGAAACGATTCTAAAAATTTATCACCCGGTATCACGAAAACCCTGCATTTAGGGGCCTATGTTTACAGAAACTTTCTTGTATGCTTTTTAACAAGAAATCACCCTCTGAAATATTTCCGTCTATTTTTTGAACATCCTGTATAGGTACACTTCTTTTTTCCTAACTTAAAAGAATGACACACTCTTTGGTGGAAGACATGTAATTAAATAAATAACTGATAACTTCACTAGAAGATGGGTAGCAGTAGCGGAAAAATGGTTATCCCATTTTCCCTCGGAAACTTTTTGAAAAATGGATAAACAGAAGTTTGCCATGCATTATAAGCTTTCCCCAGTTTAAGTGAATCTAGCAGTTTGAAAAATGGCGTCAAGTTGGTTGACTCTGAACTTTCCACACAATTATGGTCAACTGGACTGTGTAAATTCACAGAGTATGCAAACAAGTTCCCGACCCGTCTCTAACTCCGAAAATACTGACCGGAGGAAAAAATCACTGAAACAAGAGTTGTACAATTTCACTTAAGCAATCCAATGGTGATTTTGGCATTGACCTTGATTTTAACATTGAAGGTCACTGTTCCTTTTAAACCAATTATTTTGTAATCGTGTGACGAATAAAGGCCATTTATTATTATTATTATTATTATTATTATTTCAAGGTCAAATTGAATTCCTTAAACAGGACTCAACATTCTTGAAATTGAAAAGGGGATAACATATCAGCTTGATTATGCTCTAGACTGTGACCTTGACCTTCGATTTGAAGGTCATTTCAAGGTCAAATTGATTTTCCTTAATGTGGCTATGCGTTTGGCCCCGGAATTCGAAAGAGGGGAAAATTCTAAGTTTGGATATCACCTTGACGTTGAATAATGGCGTCAATAATGTTGATTCTATATTTCAAATGTAATTGAATTAGGTATCTTCGAACGACTATTTCGTATTAATCTATTTTGTGATGTTTTTGGAAATATTACATGTGAAAATGAAAAGTGACCTGGAATCAAAATTTTTGGTAAAGCGAACCTATCAATCCACTCGGCGCCATTTCCGGAATGACAATGTATTTACTTACATGCTCTTTGTTGTATGTAAGTTCGCATAATCAAGAACACCCAACATTTGTTTATAAATGTCAGGTTTTCCAACAGGGACCACTTTGAACTTTCACTGTGAACGCACCTTTAAATAAATTACCGAACGGTCAATGTCAAAACATTCAGTAACGAAAACATTTTCATCGTGGTGAAGTACACGGACGAACAATGCTTACAAATAATTAAAATTCGCAAACCGAAATTCCGAGTCGGTAACTGCAACCTTAAGAGAGTTAACGCCAATTTTTGGTCGTAATTCTCGTCCCAGTAGACAGGCAATTCATAGTCTAGTAATTTTTTTTTTGTTTTTATTCGCTGCTGGATATTCCCATACCAGTGAGACAACGGATTTTTCAAAGTGCCAAGAATATTGCTGCCGTTCAAGCTTCCATCGCAAACGTCGTTCTCAAGAATTGGGCATCGCTCAGACCACACTACGGCGAATTTTGCGAAGAGATCCTGGCCTGCACCCTTATAAGATCAAATTCACTCAACAACTAAAGCCGTTCGATCATGTGAAGCGACGTACGTTCTCTAATTGGGCACGAGAAATGTTGCAAGAAAATGACGAATTTCATCGCAAAATCATCATCAGAGTTGAGGCGCATTTTTGGCTAAACGGCTTTGTCAACAAACAGAATATGCGTTATTGGTCAGGTGAAAACCCTCATGCGCTCCAAGAAACGCCACTTCATCCACAAAAAATAAATGTATGGTGTGGAAAATGACCGTCACGTTACAGTCAACGGAGATCGCTACAGAGACATGTTGCAACGTTATTTTTTTGGTCAATTGGATGAGCTAGACGTTAATGATATTTGGTTTCAACAAGACGATGCCACAAGCCACAAAGCCGGTGAAACAATCAACGTATTGAAATCAAAATTCGGTGAACGTCTTAATATCGAGAAATGATCCTGTCGAATGGCCGCCCAGATCGTGTGATTTAATACCCCTAGACTTTTTTTTCTGGGGATACATTAAATCATTGGTCTATGCCAACAAGCCGGTGTCGTTATAGGAGCTCAGAGCCAATATTGAACGAGAGATGGCGGCCGTTTCTGTCGAAATATGTGGCCGAGTCATTGAAATTTGGGTTCAACGAATCGAACGCGGTCGAATTCCATACATAAATATTTTGAGTAAACTCCAATGGTAAAATTTTCGAGATACCTCAAATGGTTTGCATTTTATTCAAAAATAAAGCTGTCCTTAACGGAAAATCCTATATATACAGGGTTATCCAAATTAAGTGTCCACCATTAGTAACTTTGTTATTAGTGAAAATACAAAGTTGTTTGAATTAGCAAACTAGTAGCATTTTTAACGCTGGTAAAAATGAGAAATAAAAAAAACAATTGAGAGTCGTTATTTTTTTTCAGTAAAATAACATTTTTTTAATGGAAACCCCTGTATATTATATTTTTTTCTGTTAAAGCATCAAATTTTAAACAAAAAAGCTTACAATAACTTTTCTCCTAGGTTACAAATTGTTGAAGTTATGGCCTCCAATCTGAAACAATTAAATTGTATCGACAAACTTTATTTTCAACATCAACTTATAATCTTACAAAATACAATAACAATTTTTTTTAAAGAAGATGCTCGAAAACACCACCTTGTTCTTCAATACATTTTTGGGCACGTTTTTCAACTGCTCGAACTGTCTAAGTATGGTCCTACCATCTATCTGGGTTATCTTTTCCCTAACTGCAGTCTTTAACGCGTCAAGGTTATCGTACCTTCGCTTGTAAATTTGGTTCTTTAAGTAACCCCACAAGAAGTAATCAAGTGGGTTTAGATCTGGTGATCTGGGAGGCCACTGTATTGGGCCATTTGTTCCTATCCACTGATCATTAAAAGTAGTACTTAGAAAATGATAAGTACCTCTGGAGTTGTGGGCAGGTGCGCCATTTGCTGAAAATGCAGATGATGTCTACTTATAAGATCCAATTCGTCTAAGAAATTAGTCAGAATTTCTGACATAAATTCCACATATCTTTCACCAGTTAGGGTTCCCTCATAAAAGAACGGGCCAACAATTTTTGAACCAATTATACCGCACCAAACGTTGAAACTGAAACGGACTTGTGGGCCTCTTGGATGTACTAACAAAAGATTTTCTCTTGACCAATAATGGTGGTTTTTTCTATTAAACATTCCAGAATTTGAAAAATTTGATTCATCTGTCCATAAAAGGTAACGAAAGTTATTTACATTTTGGCGACAGAAGCTAAGATACCAATGACAAAAAACAAGTCTTCTCTCTGGATCCCCTGCCAAAAGCGTTTGAACTGGTCGGTACTTATACGGAATAAATTTGTATTTCTTTAAAATCCTTTGAACAGTACCATAACTGAAATTAGAGTCCTTGAGAATATCTGCTATTGAATTCTCACGATAAGCTTCAAAATATCCAATAACTGCAATTTCCGTGGCCTCGCTTATTATGAATTCTTTTTTTGCCCTTGTTTTAGCAAAAACATTTTCGTTGCCCCTAAATTTTCGATAAAGTCTCAGAAAATATCGTTCATACGGTTGAATGCGAGCGGGATATAATTCACTGTAGTATTCTCTTGCTCTCAAGGAGGATTTTCTGCACACTAAACAGCATTCTAACATATCACACTTTTCTTCATGGGAGAACATTTTTCTTTAAATTAATGACACAATAAAGCTTATAAACAAGTATTTACACTAATGTTTGACATTATTTGATTTTATCATTGTTTTCCAAAGCCTTCTAGTTGCGAGTATGTCCAGTTTAACAATTTGTCGCTTATCTTAATGCTGTCAAATCGCGAACGCCATGTTGTTTTCATAGCCGTCTTAATATTATAATACTGCAAATAATTAAAAATATTTATCGTTATTTTGACTTTATTTTTGACTTTAGCGGAAAAGTCATTATGAACTTTTTTGTTTAAAATTTGATGCTTTAACAGAAAAAAATATAATATACAGGGGTTTCCATTTAAAAAAATGTTATTTTACTGAAAAAAATCAAAATAACGACTCTCAATTGTTTTTTTTTATTTCTCATTTTTACCAGCGTTAAAAATGCTACTAGTTTGCTAATTTAAACAACTTTGTATTTTTACTAATAACAAATATACCAATGGTGGACACTTAATTTGGATAACCCTGTATAGTATTCATAGTTAATTGCCTTAACTGTTAGGAGAGAGATATCCTTTAATTTCTTTGGGTAGAAGGCAAAGTATTGCAAAAATACGCTCTTAGAACTTAAATTCTCAAGCTTTCGAACAATTTTATCTTCATCGCCTGGAGCTGGAAACAATTATTAAAATAGCAGCTAATAGCAATTAGGAGAAAAATATTTTCTTTAAGTCGGCGAGATTGTTGCTGAAATTGTTTTTTAAACAACAGTGAAGGGAACACATAGTCGACGAATAAAAAACTGGACCGATGAGGTTCGATTAGGACGGAATTATTTTATTATTAAATGGCAAATCACTTTGAAAGGTTTTATTTAAAATTAGGTGTTGATTGATTATGGAAGAAATTTGGAGATTTTAAAACTATCAACTATTGAAAATTCCTCCGGGATTTCATCTTTTTTTCCACTGATAACCTCCACATTATCCAACACCGACTGACATTCTACAGCAGCGTGTGAAGTGTGACATTGAAAATTATTGGTAGGTCACCCATTATGTAGTACAGTGAGGTGTGTTGCCTAATAGTAAGGCGTTTTTGTAATATACAGGGTGACTTCGAAGTTGAGTCATTTATTTTAACAGTGAGTAGATCTGATCAAAAGAAATGTTTTTTTCCTTTACTATTTTTCTGGTAAAATTAAAGTAACAAAGTTATAGCCCTTTGGAAGTTTGAGTACCGCCCTGTCTCAATGTGCTCGTGTTTGGCGACAACGGATATAATCCGCCGTATCGGTTCATCGCATCGGAAACAAAAAAGCGAAAGAATTTGGAACGATGTTTTTACATTGTTTCATTCATTTGTATACAGTCAGTATCAGTGAATAGTGATATCTGTTGCGTGGCTGAAACGAAATAAAAAATGGCACATGTTTATGCGGATCGGTTTCCCAATCGAGTGCAACCAACCCCTCGTGCCTTTGTTAATGTAGTACAACGGGCTCGTGAATCAGGTGACTTAAGACCTCACAGGGGACCTCACGATCAAATACAGGTCCGCACTGAAATACTTGTCGGGAGGATACTTTATAAAACAAGGTAAACATTTTTTTTTATTTTTTTTTTACTTTTACACACATATTTTGGTTTATCTTCCTTCTACAATCATTATCTGAAAATTAATGACTCAACTTCAAAGTCACCCTGTATAGTGAGACTTTAATGTTCCATCTATTCAAACTCGTACAGCTAAGACCTTTTATTGTGACAGGGCTCGCGCAAGCAGAATATGCATTACTGGTCAGGTGAAAACCCCAATGCGCTTCAAAAAACACCACTTTATCCACGAAAAATAACTGTATGGTGTGGTTTTCATGCCGTTGGTGTCATTGGGCCGTTTTTTGTTTTCGTTAATGAAAATGACCGTGACGTTAAAGTCAACAGAGATCGCTTCAGAGACATGTTGCAACGTTATTTTTTTGGTCAATTGGATGGGTTAGACATTAATGATATGTGGTTTCAACAAGACGGTGCCACAGGCCACACAGCCGGTGAAACAATCGACACATTGAAATCAAAATTCGGTGAACGTATTATATCGAGAAATGGTCCGTTCGAATGGCCGCTTAGATCGTGTGATTTAACACCTCTAGGCATTTTTTTTGAGGCTACAGTAAATCATTGATTAATGGCAACAAGCCGGCGCCGTAAGAGGAGCTCAGAGGTAGTATTGAACGAGAGATAGCGGCCGTTTCCGTACAAAATGTGTGGCCGTCATTGAAAATTGGGTGCAACGAATCGATCGCTGCACGTGGTGGACATATGAACGAGGTTGAATTCCATAAATAAATGTTTTGAGGATACTTCAATCCAATAATAAAATTTTCGAAATGTCTCAAATGGTTTGCGTTTTATGTAAAAAGAAAGTTGTCAAGTATTTGGAAAACCCTATATAATGCAATTACAGAGGAGGCAGACGTCACTGACCAGAATCCTCTATACAATCATCGATTGCCTTTCGTTTGTTATGGGCTAGTCTCTGATATAATCTTCAGATGGTGCTGATAACACTTGGATCATATGTGAGGGTTTATCTGTAGTGTAGCTAATAATCTGTGACTAAACCCAACGTACCGGACTTTTGACAGGCATTGACTCCATTATTGCCCTAAAGACAAAGCAGTTACCTCATTACATGGACAGCTGACGAGCGTGTCTACGTAATCGATCACCAGCCGCCCGGAGTGGTGTTGCAAGGTGACGGATTCGGGATTCCAAAGTGGCTCCGGGCTTTGTTGGTGCTGCAGGCAACGCGGCGTGTCGGACGGTGCATGCAACGTTAACAAATTGAATTATCGATGCTAAAAGCCGGCATCACCTCCTACAGCTATTAAGGGTCGCGGTCGATGGGACCGCAGCGCTTTTCCCTTTCTGCTTCACTTTTTGCTACGGGATTCATATTATGCACTTTTGAAGAGGCTTCTAGTGCTTTAACGCTTCGTGTGAAGTGATAAGAGCGCAAGAACCGGGACAGTTTTGTCATTGCTGCCCAAGCCAGTTTACGAGGAAGTACTGCAATCGCGAAAATTCTGTTCACAGGGAATGAGGGCTTACAGAGGATACTGGCTTAGAGGGGGGGGGATGAGAACTGTAAGATGAGGTGGGGGCTAACATGCGATGAAGGATAATAGTTGGGGGTTTACAGGGGATGGGGGATTACAAGGGATTTGGGCATACAGAGGATGGTGGGTTACAGGTTATGGGATATTAGAGGGAATGGGGATTTACAGGGGATGGGGACTTACAGGATGGGGACTTACAGAGTACGAGGGCTTACAGGCGATGACGGCTGATAGGAAATGTGGGCTTATAGCGGATTCACGCTTGGGGCACACAGGGGATGGAGCTTACAGGGGATGCGGGCTTATAGGGGATGGAGGTCGCAGAGGATGAAGGGTTAGAGGGAATGGGGGTTACAGCGTGCGGAACTTATAAGGGTTGGGCAGTGACAGGGAGTGAGGGAGGAAAGCTCAATTTTTTCGACTTTGCTTGCAACCTGGGTAATTAATTTACCTATCCCGACTGACTATCTTCTCTCTTCGTGACTACGTATTGATTACCTTTATTAGTTCGCTTGCCTTATCTCGCCTTCACGTTATATTTTCTTGCTTTTGTTGATTCATGATTCTGGATGTGTCATAGCTCATTTCCTGATATTGATCTTGTTATTACCCGATATTGACCTTTAGTGTTGTTCCGTTTACTTAGGCTAAGGGCCGATTTCACTAACATTAATATTATGGACCAATAGGAAAATACCTTATCGAAATGCAATTTGACGGAAGCTGTCAAAGGTCTCAGAATATCAGTGTTTTCTATTAAAATGTTGAATAAGATCGTGAAAATTCGACTGTATTATAAACAAGACCACTTTTTGATTCCAACATGCTGCTTCTGTACAGAGAAAACAGGACAACTTTCATGTATTTTGATTTATGTTATAGGAGTATATTTGACCATCCGTTATCCCCTCAGCGAATGGGAATGGGAGAAATAATAGGTCGATTTTCTAGCTGTTAAATTTGGCAGCAGGTTTGGTCGTTTGTTAATTCATGGCAATCTCGCAATTTGTTAAGTTCAATATACTGTGTGTATATGTGATCATTGTAGCTACACATACCTGTTGAATTGTGCGGATTTGCAAGAAAATAGAATATAAAATGTATTCCAACCAATTCCTCATCTCACTTTACATCATAATAGTAATCATTTGTTATAAATTCATGGGTTAATGAATTTCTTTAAAGCAATCAAAACAGTATGGTCGTCCCCATCCTAAAACGCCGATATGTGTAAAACATATTAATCCCTACATCTCCGAGGTGCATAATGCAATTACTGTAGACATAGACCTAAAATTATTAGTAATTGCAGAAAAATAAGAGCTAAAAAGAATTATAAATAGTGATCAAATATTGGTGGTTAAGGTTTTTGACTGGTGACTGGTGGGGATACAATATAGGGATGGCGACGATAGACGATACATTGATGTATCGAAGACATCGATACATCGGACGTAGAACATCGATCTTTACGCATCGATGGTTTCATGACGATATATCGATATCGAGAGGAATCATAAACATCCGTAACCGTATCCCCGAGTCTATCCTTAATTGTGCTACCATCTCTAAGCGAGGACTGGTAGCTTCGAAATTGAAAGGCCAGAAAGCTATTTAGGTGTTTAGTAATATTTGAATATTATCATTACAGACGAGGACTGAGCCACCGAGTGGCCACTGAGCACTGTAGTCTTTTCTTCATTCTGTACTACCCCAAGGGGTAGAATAAAATAGATGAAAACAGCGCGTTTAATGATTTTCAGTTCTCAGAGAAAGATTTTCCCATGCCGGCCCTTGACATCGTTTCGAAATATGAAATTCTGGAAACGGTATAAAAATAAAAATGAATACACAAAGCCTACTTACCTATTTCAGACAAAAACAAAAACAACTGCCACATAACGATTGTCACCTTGACATCATTCTGCAATCTGTCAAAGTAGTGATGGGCGTGCCTGCTGCATGGTATACGGTATCGATATTCGATGAAATATTTTTCTTTCTACCATGAATGCGTGGAAAAAACAAAATAAGGAGAGATCTAAAATAAGGAGTTATTGAAGGCCTAAAATAGCCAGGCGCTAATAATTCCTGGTCGTATTTGAATATCTAAGCAGGCACAGTAAAACAAAAATATGACTTGGAATTAATAAAGTTTATTTCGACAGTTTGCTCCACTGGGACGAAGTGTTGACGGATCCCACAGAATTATGTGTCACTTGTCGATATGGTTAGTTTTAAAATATCAGGAGATAATCAGCTGTTATTCAAATCAGTGTATATGTTCTGTGATTCAAATAACCTCTAATATAAATATAACCCAGAATATCTACTCAGTGAAAAAAGAAATATATTGCAAATTTCTAGTTTTTCTGCAGGTTTTAGGTTTGCTGGTAGCTCTACGACATATATTTGGGTATTTCTTAATCGCTGTGAATATAGTGTGGATGTTTGTTAAGTTCCTGAACAACGAAAAATATTCAACTTTATGGAGTATGGATATTAAAAAACCAGAATGGTTTTGTGGGAATATCAATCTAAGGTGCCATAATGGTTCTGATGAACGGCAAGTAAATGAATGAATGTTTGGAAACGAGCAATATCTATGAACTTTTTGGTTGAGCCAGTCATCAAGTAGGTGCTTAATGGCTATCTGCAAGAGGTTTATAGGAAAAAAACACCCAGTAGATGATCTTGAATCAGTAAAATCGCATATCAATTGAAGAAAATGATATCAACACGAATAAAAAATCAACAATAGTAATTAAATCATGAATTTTATTCAAAAATCAAACATTTATTTAAATTTTGACTGAATTATATGTAATTTCTTAATATTCTGTAAGCTGATGATGATTCAATGACAAGATGTCATCTCATACTTTGACAGTATTTTGTTTTCAACATTTCATAGCTATTGACTGCTAAAATTTGTTGATTGGAACTTGAAGCTCATTCGGTGTATTTGACGGGCTGTTACCCTATAGGTGGAGAATAACGGACTGTTGGTGAAATTGGCCCTAAGAATATCTATTTTTGGGTAACAATTTTTCCGTGAGGTTGGATATTCAGTTTGATTGAGTATGGTCAGTTCGATTCTTGTCTCTATAGGTTATTGGCTTAGCATTATTTGGTATCGTCGGTTATTTACTCTGTACATACCCTCCTACTCCAAGGAGAGAGGGAGTTGTGACCAGCCAAAATCACGTAACCTTTTTTTACTATTTTGATCACTTACTAGTAATTTGAATTTCTCTTTATCAATGGTAGAGTGTCTGTTCCTAGGCCAAACCCTTCTCAATGAATTTCCTTTGGTAAATTTCATAGTTTATTGATTGTATAATTTCACACGTATTACATCTTTCTTTCTCCGTGAATCAGTATTGTGTTGGAAAAAAATCTGTGGTTTTTCTCCGTTACTTGGTTTTCTATCGAAGATATCTTCGTCCAGGCCTTTCATTGAATCTTCCTTTATAAAGTTAGGTGATTCGTGTCAGTCACTTTCCTCCTGAGACTGTGGTATGAGCGCCATATGTTCAACCTCCAGATTCTGGGATATTACGTGCCGAACATCAGTTTGTGGAGTAATACCCCATCATATAGTACCTTACGTTTATTGTTTTCATTTGGGGCTACCCCGTCTATATTTTTATGGGATTTTAATCTTCAGCGGTAAGTTTTTTTCTTATACCATCGAAACACGTGCACAAATGCATGCCATTGAAGAAGGTTTTTCCATATGTGCTTCCTTCTAGTGGGAAGGCATTGCGGAGAAACACTACACAGTCCTCCAGCTTTGCTTGTAGCTATTTTGCAGCTAATATTGCCGGAAGCCACCCCTTCCCCTTAGCAAAAAACCCTGAGGACACCTACATTAAAGTGTGGACACATGATGTTATCTTGTCTATTGGCGCTACGGGCTGGGCCTAAGAATTTGTCCGTGGCGGGTAAACTCCCGGTGGTAAAAGTCCATCATGTGTCCACACTTTATATCATACAAGCTTCACCATCCGAACAACCTGGCTTAGATAAGTAAATCACTACCGTGTTGAGTTTGAATTGTTGGATTTTTCTATATGACTATTTTTATTGTTGAGTGGTGATTTAGGTTATTTGTTATTATCCTTGTCTTTCGCTGGTGGGATTTGTTGCTTACTCTTGTCCTACCTTGTCACATCAGAGTTTTTTTGCTAAGGGTAAGGGGTGGCTACCGGGAATACTAGCTTCAAATGAAGCAGATATTGAACAAACTTCTTCAGGACATGCATTAATGCACGTGGTCCGATCGTATAAGATAAAAAAAAAACTTACTGCTAAAGATTAAAATCACATAAGAAAATGAATGGGGTAGCACCCAAATCAAAGCAACTAAACGTAAGCTACTATATGAATGGGTACTACTCCACAAACTGGCGTTCGGCACCTAATATCCCAGAATCTGGAGGTTGAATAAATGACGCTCGCACTACAATCTCAGGAGGAAAGTGACTGACGCGAAACCCCTAACTTTATGAAGGAAGGTTCAATGAGTGGCGTTGAAGAAGATATGTTCGATATAAAACCAAGTTACGGAGAAATACCACAGAGTTTTTTTCCGATACAATACTGAATCACTGAGAAAGAAAGATATACTACGTGTGAAATTATACAATCAATAAACTATCGATTTTACCAAAAGAAAATCATTGAAAAGGGTTTTGATTAGGAATGGGCAATATACGATTAATAAAGAGATATTCAAGTTACTAGTAAGTGATCAAAATACTAAAAAAAAGGTTACGTGATTTGGGTACGTGACAATAGCTTTACTAAGCTCATTGGCCTATCAGTGGATGTAAAGGCGTTGCCTTGAATAAAAAACCATGCGATATATTCTTTAATCTATTTGCATGATAAAACACTATCATTATGATCATATGAAACAATTTTGCAATATCCTGATCAATATCAGTATTCTCTGAAATAAGATCTCATAATGATGTCAGGAGTGACCGTCCTGTAAGGTGACACACGCACCACCTCGCTAGCTTACGAACAGATATCCTAAACCACATCCGCTAATGGATATGCATAATCAGCAGCCATGTATTATGATCCGCCGAAATAGGGATATTATTGGTTATAGAATCTAGTTGAGCTTACATGTGAAGGATTTCCGCTCTGTGGGCAGCCGCCTTCGGGGATCTGTCTTGCCGTTACTCCCTGTGTTCCGACCAGCTGCGCTTACCCTTATACACAGTATACGTAGTCTTCATTTATGTGTTCTTGCGAGCTATCCTTTGAACAGCCCTTTGCAGCGACAAGCGAGAGTCTGGTCAGAGAAACTAACCCCCAAGTCACAATCGTGACAATTCAGTTATAGTCAACGCCAAACAAAGTGGCGTGCACGTCATCACGATAAAAATTCCCCGACCTAATGCCTAGGTTTCTATCACAAACAATTGCTCTATTGCAGTTTCATATTAATGTGATATATAAATTGTAAAATGGTCATTACTCTCTTATTATGGTTAATAGTCATATAAACATTGTTATTAAAATATCACATAAGTTGCTTTCTGATAAATTTAGACGCATTATGCGAAATAAAATGTTTTGCAAACGCTCCAATCACTTATCGACATGTAAACGCACTAAACCGATTTCGCAGCTTTGACACATTGTCACCTTGAAACTTATTTAAACTGGGAACTGACATTTGTATTAATTTTGACACTGAATCAATTTGTGGCATTTCAAATCTTTATAAATCCTTTGGCCCCGCATACTGTAAATCAACAACTGTTTGTTTCAAAACAAAATTATTCATTTTACGAGTAGATAAAGGCAATTTTGGTATATAAAGATGCCCAAACAGTTAAATAGTCGGTGTAAGGAACTCGTGGCCTCGTTAATGCACTACTTTGAGCAAGAAAGGGACAACAACGGGCCTTTGTTGCCTTTAAATGCTGTTCAAGAGGTAGGTTACTAATAATTATATGTAATGTATATTAATAATAGTGAAATTTTATTTCATTTTTTGTAGCGTGTTGCTGCTGCTTTAAAAATTAGTTTAAGGACAGTTAGTCGTATTTCCGAGGGTGTGAAAAGTGATGCAAATTTAGAATCGCCCAAGAAAAAGCGGAGTTATATTAAACGTGTAACCAACACAGCGACATTGGATACAAGTGCCATTCGAGAAGTGATTTATAATATGTATCACAAAAGTAAGATCCTATTATAATAACTTATCAGAAATTTGCATTAATTTGTTAACTAAATTATAATGTCATATTACACATGGTTTCAGAAGAACAATTTACGATACAAACTTTATGGTCTCGATTAAGAGACAGGGCATTATTTGATGGTAGTGCCACGTCTTTAAGGCGGTTGCTTAGAGATCTTGGATTTAAGTGGCTTAAGGACAATCCGCGACGAGGGCTCATGGAACTACCAAGTATAGCTTTGAAAAGGATGGAATTTCTAAGGCAATACAATCAAGCCAAGGTTGAGGCCTTATACCAGTTTGTCTTCCTCGATGAAACTTGGATATTTCAAAATGGGACCATAGATCGCTCTTGGCAAAATGGAAACCAAAAAAGCGTGAAAGCTATTAAAACAGATGGTAAAAGGTATGTACTTTTACACAATTTGCACTATAAAATTTAAAACTAATATATTTTAGATACATTATATTACATGCTGGAAATGAAAATGGGTTTATTGAGGGTAGTGAAGCGATATTTTCTTCGAAAACAAAATTGAGCGATTACCATGGAGAGATGAACCAGGACAATTTTTTGAAATGGTTTCAACATCAGTTATTAGAAAAATTGGAGAGTCCATCTATGATTATACTGGATAACGCCCCTTATCACAGCATGATATTGAACAAAGTGCCCAACAATGCATGGACAAAAAAAAATATCCAAGACTGGTTGACAAATCAAAACATACCATTTTTAAACACAATGTTTAAAACAGAGCTATTGAGTATTGTTGCTCGGTACATAATGCTTCTTAATTATATATATTTTGGTCGACAGTTTATATTTCTTTTGTTTATTCCTATTCTTAAAATAACTGCTTTTTTAGAAACAAACCACCTAAAATATACGTGATTGATGAATTGGCGGAACAACATGGGCACAAAGTTCTTCGTCTGCCTCCTTACCATTGTATATTTAACCCTATTGAGTTAATTTGGGGCATAGCAAAAGGTTACTATAACAGACATATTGGTAGAGATGGTAACAGTGAAAAAGACTGTTTGGATATGTGGAACGAGGCTCTACAAATGGTTACCCCAGACATGTGGAAAAATAGTGTTCGACATACTGAGCAAGAAATTTTTAAATGGTATGAAAGAGAACGAATTTTTGATCGACCAGACATCGAACCTTTAATAATCAACTTTGAGAGTGATGAAGATTCAGATTCAGACAGCGCTGAAGAAAGAAACTCCGACTAACTTTATTGTACAGAAAAAGCTTACACCAGTAGCTTACCTAATTTTAGAATGCATTTTTCTGTATGAATTCTGTAAAATAAATACCATGCATAAAATTTGGAGGACCCCATTTGGATTTTTATTCAGTACCTTTAAGCTATCAATTAAATATGGTAGTTTCATAGTGTCATCTGATCAGTAATTGTCATACTTAATGATTATGCAAGTACAGATCTATAATTTTATTATACTATTATTTTTGTTCTCATTTGAGGTTAATATTGCTTATAAACCTAGATATGTAAATAATAAATTTTATTATTTTACAAAAAGTTTGGCAACAATGTAAATTTTTCAACACACCCACTTTGATGACGTGCACGCCACTTTGTTTGGCGTTGACTATACCTTGTTTCACCATTCAAGGGTGAATTTGCTTTTATTCCCTAAATTCGAAACAATTTCCGTATCACCTACCTGCAAACTATAGATATACACAGAAGTTGTCGGGCAAACATTGGTATATCAGAGGCACCTAACAGTAATTAAACTACTACTACTATCTGGTAGAGAACTTCAGCACTTGATATCTCAATAACATTGTGACGGAAACTTCTCGAAGTTCAGACTTACACTTCGGGATGTCTATTTCTGATAGCTCCGCTCATAACAAGTTTCAATTTGCAGTGCGTTGAGTGGCTGTACCCGGTAGGGATTAACCGTGATTCTTGGGTACTTATGAGTTACTCTAAGGTGGAGCTCCGCGCAGCATCAGCTACAAAATGCAGAGACAGAGACCGAATTGTAAAAGTGGTGACATAGCACTGATACAGAAAAACTGTTGATGTCACTGTTTTTGAAATCGTAAATGATCAGTTAATCAAAAGTGAAGGTCCTACGGACCGCACTGACAGACAATGACGGATAGAAGATGATCAACAGAATTTTAGTAGTTATTTTCCTAACTAGTGTGGAAAGTAATACTATTCCGCACGAGTTTGAAACACTATTTTTCTCTACCAGCGCGTAAAAAGAAACAACTTCACTCCGATTTGAATTGTGTTATCTTGCCAGGCTGACTTTGACAAGTTTATTTGTTCTAGCCGGTCGTTAGGGGAACATGCTGCTACTTTACCTGCTACGTATTATTTCGTTGTTGCTTGATTGTCCTACTGATGAAACTTTTTCTGCCGCACGGCTATTATGTAAAAAACGTTAAGACGTCAAAAAAAGCCAACAAAACGTGATCTTTTTAGACTAGGGAGTTTTTAGGGTGCAAATAAGTCATTCCACGTTTACTCGCTATGATCGCTATGAGCTTCCATCTATGGAGGAATGACTCAACTACCGCGCATTGTTGGTTGCAGAATACAAGTATATGTTTTGTGAACCCGAGTAGCCTGTAGTGCTTATCTCTGAGATGATATGGAAGAAAGAAAGTTGGTTGAGTAGCAAGATCGCATCTGCATGATTATGTGTCTGCATTTGTATAAAATCAGTGATATTTGCTATACGAGAAAGTTATCACTGAATATGCTGACTATGAAGTATACAGGGGGTTTCATAACTTATCCGACAGATTTTATGGATGGGGGTGGGGTTCGACCACAACGGATTTTAAATGCCGAAGACGAAATTTTGGATATTGAGAAAAAAATACGGGAATAAGCACAAGACAATTCGGTCTCTGTCTCGGCTTTTTGTAGCTGATGCTGCGCGGAGCTCCTCCTTAGAGTAACTCATAAGTACCCAAGAATCACGGTTAATCCCTACCGGGTACAGCCACTCAACGCACTGCAAATTGAAACTTGTTATGAGCGGAGCTATCATAAATAGACGTCCCGAAGTGTAAGTCTGTACTTCGAGAAGTTTCCGTCACAATGTTATTGAGATATCAAGTGCTGAAGTTCTCTACCAGATAGTAGTAGTAGTTTAATTACTGTTAGGTGCCTCTGATATACCAATGTTTGCCCGACAACTTCTGTGTATATCTATAGTTTGCAGGTAGGTGATACGGAAATTGTTTCGAATTTAGGGAATAAAAGCAAATTCACCCTTGAATGGTGGAACAAGGTAACTGAATTGTCACGATTGTGACTTGGGGGTTAGTTTCTCTGAGCAGACTCTCGCTTGTCGCTGCAAAGAGCTATTCAAAGGATAGCTCGCAAGAACACATAAATGAAGACTATACTGTGTATAAAGGTAAGCGCAGCTGGTCGGAACACAGGGTATAACGGCAAGACAGATCCCCGAAGGCGGCTACCCACAGAGCGGAAATCCTTCACATGTAAGCTCAACTAGATTCTATAACCAATAATATCCCCATTTCGGCGGATCATAATACATGGCTGCTGATTATGCATATCCATTAGCGGATGTGGTTTAGGATATCTGTTCGTAAGCTAGCGAGGTGGTGCGTGTGTCACCTTACAGGACGGTCACTCCTGACATCATTATGAGATCTTATTTCACAGAATACTGATATTGATCAGGATATTGCAAAATTGTCTCATCATGCAAATAGATTAAAGAATATGTCGCATAGTTTTTTAGTCAAGGCAACGCCTTTACATCCGCTGATAGGCCAATGAGCTTATTAAAGCTATTGTCACGTACCCAAATCACGTAACCTTTTTTTAGTATTTTGATCACTTACTAGTAACTTGAATTTCTCTTTATTAATCGTAGATTGCCCATTCCTAATCCAAACCCTTTTCAATGATTTTCTTTTGGTAAAATCGATAGTTTATTGATTGCATAATTTCACACGTAGTATATCTTTCTTTCTCAGTGATTCAGTATTGTATAGGAAAAAAACTCTGTGGTATTTCTCCGTTACTTGGTTTTCTATCGAACATATCTTCTTCAACACCACCCATTGAATCTTCCTTCATGAAGTTAGGGGTTTTGTGTCAGTCACTTTCCTCCTGACATTGTGGTGCGAGCGGCATTTGTTCAACCTCCAGATTCTGGGATATTAGGTGCTGAACACCAGTCTGTGGAGTAGTACCCATTCATATAGTACCTTACGTTTAGTTGTTTTGGTTTGGGTGCTACCCCATTCATTTGCTTATGTGGTCCAGACATACTTCCAACATCGTTTTTCTTCAAACGTGACGGCAAGTCCTGTCGATGGACGTCTAATTGGACCGTTCATATTGCCAGATCGGATGTACGGTCACCAGAATTTGAAATGTCTTCGGAATGATGTTCCGGTCCTTCTTGAAGATATGCCATTGGCGGTCCGAGCGCGGATGTGGTTTCTGCACGATGGGGCACCACCGCATTTTCATTTAGAAGTTCGTGATTTTTTGAATCAGGTATACCAGATACGCTGGATCGGAAGGGGGGACCAATTGCATGGCCTCCACGGTGTCCCTATCTAAATCCTCTGGATTTCTTTTTATGAGGATACTTGAGAAACGAGGTATACCGCACTCTAGTTCAGAATATTGAAGAATTGCGTGACCGAATCACAGGGGCTGCCGATAATTTGAGCATTCAGGCGCAGCAGGAGGTGTATTTGAATTAGTGTGCCGAAATTGGATTCGACGCGTCTAAGCAGTTTTGAACAGCTTTTATAAGTAAGTGAACTATTAAACTGCGTTACCTTATTATCTCGATTTCTGTAGGACTTTTATTACATTTTTTTTGAGAAATCAACTTCTTTCGTAACAGTGCACATGTGGTCAAAATTTGTCGGATATGTTTTTAAACGTATTAGATGGGCACGACGGGTTATTTATATGTTGCTCTGTTTGAAGACAGGTTATGTTCAAAGTTGTGAATTCCAATTTTCCCTTTTTTGTGTTTTCAAAAACTTTGTGGAGCATTACGCGAAACTGCCACCGCGTCCGCGTTGTATGCGATTTAGCCATATTACAGAACAATTAGGAATGACGCATCATACTTCGAACATTTTCGAAGTGCCTCATATAAATATAGCCGGTGTTGTCGGCCGTCTCTTCACTGTAAAAAATATTGCCAAATTTCCTGTGTTGCCACTTGTCAGGCCTCAGTTGACTCCACGTGGTCTATAGTATACATCTTACAGTTTAGACCTCCAATAATGCCACCCCTAAAGCAGAAGTTACATCACATAAGAGCCAAACATTGATAGTTGAAGCATCATGACGTTTAGGCAACAAATTCAGCTACAAAAAAAAGCAATATGATTAAAAAAAAATCTACTTATGTCACGTCTTAAAATACATAATACGCGCGCCAGTTGTCCAGTTAACTACGTACCAAATTCAATCAGCCTTCATAATCTTACAGCTGGATTTTATTTATGTTAAGAATGACATTGTAAACAATGATTAAATTCAACACCCGGTGACGTTTTTACTTTGCTGCACGGAAAATAGTGTCACTTTTCAAACTAAAAGGCGTGCGGAGTACTGGCACTTTCAGCACGCTGGTACAAACAGACCTTTAATCCTTCAAATGCCAATGCCACTCTGAGACTTAACCACTTCCCGCGGCGGTGGCGGGAAGCCCAGGTTATAATGCTCACCAAGCCAGGCAAGGACCGGAAGTTGCCTCAGAACTACCGGCCCATCAGCCTGGTTTCCTCGATGGGCAAAGTAGTCGAAAAGGCTATCGCCGTTCGACTAGAGAAGCAAGCAGAAGAACTGGAACTTCTCCCCCCAGAGCAATTTGGCTTCAGATCCTCCCATAACATGGAACTCCAAGCGCTACGACTGACAGAAAACATCACCAGTGGCTTCAATCTCCAGGAGGCAACCTGCCTCGTCCTGCTGGACGTGGAACGAGCCTTCGACCGAGTTTGGCACGATGGACTCATCGCCAAAATGGAAACCGCCGGAATCGATGTAAACATGTGCCAACTGATCCAGAGCTATCTAATACAAACATGGTTCACGGTGAAGATTCACACACTCAACAGGACGACAGCTGGAAGTAGGCGTGCCCCAGGGGTCAGCCTTAGCCTCCCTGCTCTACAACATCTACACTCACGACGTACCGAAGACAGCTGACACAATGCTGGCCCTATATGCAGACGACACTGCTATAGCCGGCCAAGCATCGACGACCCGAGATCATTCGTAGGAGACTACAGGATGAGCTGGACCACATCCAGAACTGGTGCGTGAAATGGAAAATCCGCCTCAACGTCCAGAAGACGCAGGCAATCTTCATCCAACGAAGACGGATTGCAAGACCTCTCAAAGCATCCAACTTCGACGAAGATATCCAGTGGAGCGACAAAGTCAAATATCTAGGGATCGTATTTCTCAAGTCCCTCACCTGGAAAGATCACATAGAAGCTGTCATCGCAAAGACCAGAGCAGCCATGGCCCAACTCTACCCATTGCGGGGTAGACACTGCCAGATGCCGCTAGCGACCAAGCTACGGCTGATCAAGGCCATCGCCAGACCTCAGCTTGCTTACGCCTCCGCAGTCTGGGGGTACGCTCCCAGCTATCGCAAGCGACTTGCTGCTCTAGAGATGAAGCTACTCCAGATCGCCACCAGTGCACCATCCTACGTAAGAAACTCAACCTTGCGTAGAGACCTGCATTGGGACACCATTCACGCGTACATGAGGAAAAAAGCGCAGAAGACCTTCCAGAAAGCTCAGGACCACCCGAACGAGCAGCTACGACTCCTCATGGACTACGATCCGGACGAGAGGCCTCGCAACCGCAGAGCCAAGTACCCTAGACCCAAGTCCCAGTTGGCATCCGGTAACTAGAACCTTGGCTAGGAGAACCCGCGGTTGCTCCCCCCCCCACGGCGTGGAAGCAGAGGACGAGGACCAGGACGACCAGGACCAGAACCCATCAGGACCAGGAACCACCAGGACCAACCAGGACCAGGACCCATCAGGACCAGGACCAGGTAACATACAAGCAGTAGAGGACTTGAAACTCTTGATTTTTCGACAACAAGAGTTTCAAGAGAACATAGCAAACCCTATATCGATGCTCGCTTAATGACATCGATAGAACTGTGCGAGGTAAAGAGAACCAACCCGGCGTTCCCAGAGACTGAAACACATGAGGAGACGTTATAGCAGACCGTAGGTCACGCACAGCACATGGCCTACCGAGACGCTGACGAGTCGGGCCACGCGGAGGTTAGGGTTTAGTGGGTATTAGGTGGTCTCCTCAAGACAACCTGGAGTCCCACACATTCCGTAGCTCGGGCTATGGTATGGTGCATAAACGCATTCCTCCCTCACCAAAAAAAAAAAAATGCCATTTTCTAGCGATGAAAATAACATCTTATGTATATTTTCACGAGCTTATATTGAGAACTGCGAAGTGGTGGGCCTCAAAAAGGTACTGAAAGGTTTGCTATTTTCCCATAAAGATAGGTAACTGATTGTGTCGCGCTAGTAAATAGAACGTTGTTAAAACTCTTGAAAATACGAGTAGCATATACATGGTTTTCCGATGAGCGTTCGTAAAATTATACTCTAACAGCCGGAAAGAAGCCTTGGGGTATTTTTCAGTACCTATTATGAAGCTACAAGGATCGGAAAACAAAATGTTGGATGAATGTTGATATGACATGCAGCCAAAACAACACCTCAAAACAAGCTATTCTGAAGACATCTGCAACAAAATCGAAAACCTCAACATTAAAAAAGCATTACATTACAAAGTTCGTGATTTGAGTCTAGCGGATGTTCACTTCGAATGCTTGGCTCAAAAGTGCTCCAAATTCTGCAGAGACTGCCCACAGATGAAATAGTCGCCACCTGTACTGACTTGTAATATAACCATCAAAGGGATTCGCCAGAAAAACGACATTCATGTGGAGCATGATTTGCTCGACGTGAGCGGCTCTGTTCGGCGCTCTCTTCAGCGACTCGTTAGCGAATTTTTGTTACAATTCAATACAGCTTTCGGCTTCAATCAGTCGCCGCCTGTATGAGGTAACAGGATGAAATCCAGCTGCAAACAAACTTTGGTCGACAACAGAGAGGTAAATTACCCTAAAGATATAACTGATCTGTTTGGATCCTGTTTTCTGTAAAAGTTGTAGATAAAATGAATAGTTAGTACTGTCACTAGTTATCAACAAATTGTATAGTCACAAATGAGGTGGTTAGGAACAAAAAGTGTCATTTGCGCTTTTTGATCATTCGAGGAAATTGACAAATTCAATTATTTAATTTTTTTATTTACCATATATATATATATCAATTTCGAAAAAATCCAAGTGGAACGTTCCTAACCTCCTTCAAGAGCGACGATGTATTTATGTTTATCGGCTGCAGGTTGTTTATATCTGGTATGTGTTTTGTCTATTTTCAAGGGATAAGCAGGTGAAAAAAGGGTCGTTAGACTCTTTCAGGGTATTGACGGCAGAGGACATCTCACTATTCACTAAGGAGCGAGAGAGAAAGTGGTATGCATCATGACTCGTCGAAGATTCCCAATTAACGAAATTACTGATAATTTTATTAATTCACGCATTTTAACGGTTAACCTTATGCAGCCTCCATGAAATAAGCGATAGGCTAGTAAAAGAATGTTGTCACATACTAGCTGATCATCTATCAGACATCATAAACGAGACTATAATGGAAAACATATTTCCTAATCCACTTAACTTGCTACTATTATCCCTGTTTAAAAGGAAAGTGACTAGACATTGAAAATTTCAGGCCTATATCATTACTCATTATCAAACATAATAGAAAAGGTTATAAATGCCTTCTTAGAAAAGTACAACATATTACCTTCGATCCAGCTTAGACTTAGAAAAAATCAATCCACAAACAGTGCCGTAGCTGAATTTGTATAAACTGTCTATGTTTTACTAGATAATAATCAATGCGTATTAGAACTTCTCGCGGGCGTTGAACATCATTGATATAGACTTTTATCAGAAAACCTACACGCAATAGGGATACGTGGTAACGCGAATGAGTGGTTTATCCCTTATTTTCAACGTAAAAAAATACAGATGAAGATATAAGACTCCGTTTATGAAATCTATAATAAAAACCTAGGTACACATCAGGGCAGTGTCCTTGGACCTTTTATGTATTTAATTTATATTTATATTTATAACATGCTACAGTACGTTGATACAGGGAAAATAGTTCTTTATGCTGGACAGCATAGTCGTAGTTGATGGAAAAATTCAGAAGAGGCATCCGGTAATTACAATCAAAGAATGAAGCTATATGTATAAACAAACTTAAATTGAATTATAAGAAACTGTATATATAGAGTTCCATCATCCACATTCTTTAGCATAGCTTCGATACCAACAACTTTCAGGTATTGTCCAGTAATCATGTAAAGCTGCTAAGAATACATTTTGACAGATATCGCAGCTTCTCCAAGTACGTAGATGGTATATGTGAGAAGTTGAATAGGTCAGTATATACAATAGAAACTCTCATAATTACTAACCGCGGAAAATTTGCTGAAGGTGTATAACTCGATGGCATATTGAACAGCACAAAGCTTTTGTGATATAAAAAAGAATAATTAGGATACTATTAAGTAGTACTTGATTATTTAGAATCCTGTAATACCTTTTGGAATAAAATATGCTGAAACTATATTTGTTAAAGCTTCTAAAATATATACAAAGCAGAAAAAATAAATACAACACTCTTCAAAATGATCTTATTTACGGCACACGACATAAAGGACGTTTAAAAGCCAAGAAAGTGAATTACTGTTTGTTCATGCAAAAGTCATCCGAATGAGCTGGTTGTACATTTTACAATAAGTTCTCTGACGAACATAAAAAATTACATTTGCATAACAAATTTAAATGGATACACTTTTGGTATTTGTACATAAATGCATACAAACTGTATTAAGAGCCAATAAATGATTTGGTTTGACTTGATTCGATAAAAATAAACGTGTATATCACTATGAAAATCACCTAATACTAATATTGTTGAATGTGAACATTTTTGTGAAAAGTGTTTTACAGGAATTATGAGGGTCGGGTTGAAATTAATTGTGCCTTGTTTTACTTTTATTTTCATAAAATTATCCTGACTTAAAAAGTAAATATATGAAACACCTTACAGAAGCAATGTAGAGCTTCTTAGATATTTCTAGTACAAAGTTTAAGTATTCATACTAATAAAAAATTGCACGTACTTTTATTGCTATCACTGTTATGGGTAAACATAATCTTAATAACATTCATAAATAATAAATAAATAATCTTTATTGATTCTATAGATCAGAAAAACAAAAACAATACACATATGAAATATATGACAGTCAAAAACAATGAACAAAAATACAACACAGTACATATTAAAATAAATTGGCCAAGTTAAAATATATAAATAAAATACAAGAACCATAAATAATATGCTACAGTAGAAAATGTACATGGGGCTAATACACATATGCAATAGTTAAACATCTTGATCTCGCTGGATATCTAAAAAATATTCGTCCAAAGAATAGTCTTAATAGAGCTTTGATTTTATGTCTAAATAATGTAATTGGCAAGGTGTTAAAGGTGGCAATTCATTGAACAGACTAATACCCATTTGATTTGGGCTGACTTATGTTCTTGACAGCCTATGAGCAGGTATCTGCAGGACAATCGAATTCCTAGTTGAGTACTTATTATGGTCATTTAGTTTTGGAAATTCAGCTCAATTAGATCTTCATTGTGTCAACAGCTCAAAGATATATATTTATAGATGGGAGAGTTAAAATTCCCAGCCTCTTGAAAGAGTCTCTGCAGCTCGTCCTTCTGCTCATACCTAACAGTGAACGCACGAAATTGTGGAGTGGATATATGCAAAATAGTCGGACAATAGCCAAGATCTATCGACCACAAAGCGTAGCTGACTAATGCAGTTCAGGAATGGGGCTATCTGTTGCATATATAATGAATGTGGGCATTCCAATTTAGGCAACTGTTTATATGGATACCCAAACATTTGACAAAACCAACCTGCTGAATGGAACCATTGAGAGACTTGACCAGCAAGCTGCAATTAGGGTTGTGGTTTGCATAAGAGAATTTTATAAGCTGCATTGATCAGCAGTCCATTATCCAGGAACCATTGCTGTGTACTCCGCAACTCTTCAGTAACACTTTCGACAGCGATATTAAATGGTCGGTATTTACCAATAATGATGTATCATCGGCATACATAATATATTTAGTGCTACTGAAATCATTCACAAAAATTATGGTCCCAAGAACCCTGTGGGACTCCCACTTCACTTAAGTGCTTCTCTGATCTGTACTTCGCGATTTCTACGTACTGGTATCTATTAGGTAAATAGTCACAAAACCATTCTAGTGGAAGTCCCCTTATTCCATAGCTTTCAAGTCTCATCAAGTCTCATCAAGTCTCATCAGTTCATGATTCACCAGGTTTGCTCAAATCAATGAATATACAAATGTCCTTTTTGCCCATGCCAAGGTCGCCATAAAGACAGTTCAAGAAATTGATTATTCCAGTAGTAGTCGACAAACCCTTACGAAAGCCAAACTGACTTGCATTGAAAAATTTTGTCGAAGTATTTTACTATAAATATAGCTACGTACTTTTGGAGTATTTTCATAAATGGGCTGAGCAGCGATATTGGTCTGTAGTTTTGAACAGAACTGGAGTCTCCTTTCTTGTTGATTTTTGCGATTTTCAAGCAACTGGGACGCTTACCCTCCTCTAAAGAGCTATTTACTCTGTAGGTAACTACACCACCAATCAAGGGGAGTATTGCTTTACAATATATGCGCTAATGCCATCTTCACCAACAGAATCAGATGGCTTTAAATCTTTAATTATCTGCAGGATGTCCTGTTCGCAGGCAGGATGGAAAAAGAACCTATGGCAAGTTCTTGATTGTACTGAAGTATTGCTTGGTGTAACTGACATTTTTTTAATGCTATCCGTGAGGTGGTTGTTGAATATTGTTGAAACTTGCTGTGGACTATCAATAACTCTCCATTTCTGATACGGATGCTATTATTGATGGAAGCCTTAGGTTTCAGTATCTTCTATGCAGCTTTGTATTTATTCGTTGCTTGTCTTGTCATGCGATCCTTGTGCAACTTCTTTGCTTCGCGTAGTAACTTTCTGTGTCTTTTTAGATAGGTTGTAATACTTTTTCATATTTGTATTTATGTTAGTCAACTGGTATAGTTCTTTCAGTCGTTGACCAGAAACAATTAAACCGGTCGTTAACCAAGGTATCCTTTTTCAATATTTGAAGATATACATTTCTCTTTCAGAGGAAAAGCTAACTCAAAATAATATTAAAATCTAGAAAATACTGAAACCTATTCTCCACGTCACCACCATTTTCCTTCCGTAATAGGTCCATAACTGTTCTAGCGCGTTATTTTTTGAAGTAAAATGAAATTTCTGTAAAAAGCCCTGCTGTTCAGTTATTATTTATGGTGCGTCAGAATATCATTCACCAAATTTAAGAAATAGACGTAGTTTTCATTTCAATTAAGCGGTGACAAAACTGCTATGAAAAAAAAACAGTAAATATTCTGTCGATGAACTACTATTTAACTTTTCGCAACTCAGAGATAGGAACACATCTCAAAGTTCCTTTCTGTCGAAAACTTCGGAAAAACTAGAAAACGAATAATTAATATTTTTTTGTATGGTACTAAAAGCACATCTCACACGTAATCGTTTCTCTCCAATCGCGGACTGTATCGAAATTAAAAAACGAAAAAAGAAGAAAAGTGTTGGTGATATTTTTGTATACAGTATTTCAATCATATTTCACTCATGTAATCAAAACTAGGTACTGGGAATAAACCTAACTTTACTCTTCTATGAACATTATCTAGTCTCTGTGCATTTCTATGGATAATCGCGTTACACAATACGCTAAACTGTGTTTCCATTTCAAATCGTTAGCTAAAAATTTCATTTTCTGTTGCTGTTGCTTTCCCTTGTGCCAAATTAGAAGCTCTCTCCGTTCAAAGGAGAGCGTAAAAGTTTTACTTTGCGGACAACGTTTGTTCGAAATAACGGCGAAGCGAGATATTCAATTTTGAAGCTTATTATCTCATTGCGAACTTCTGCCAGACAAACAAAAACATGAAAACGTAATGCTATCAGCTTTGTCCGCTGATTGCCCATCACATATTTAACGAGTGATAAGTACCACATCCAACCGCCGTCCAGGGAATTTTTAGGAAATCGAAACGTAGTTGTTTTTATCAACAAATTAGAATTAGGAGAAAGCATGCGATCTGTTTTGGTCTTGGTCAGTACTCAGGATACAAATGCATACTACAATTCGATCATGGTTAGGCCTACAATTTAACATTTGTTGACGCATTAAATTCGAATTCCCTGCGAAAACATACAAAAAACGTGAGCTTGTGAGCTTATTATCGAAAATGGAAAAAAGTTTTCATGGATTGTAAAAAGTCGCTGACTGAAAGCAGATCTTTTTATCTGTGACTGTTAGTTTAGGATAGTTGTCGGCGTTGCGGAAGGGGATCTATAATTCAACGTGGGGCTTGCACCTTGACAATTGTGGGAGCTTTGATTTGTTCCATTCCAGTCGTTTTTTGAGTGGGGTACCCCAATCTATAGTTTGCCAAAACAAATTCTTGTACAGCATGTATTCCATTGCTTCTTCAGTCTAAGGCTTTTGAACCCTCCATCGGAGGAGTACATGAACATAGAATAAACTTTGAATACCAAAAAAACGTACTTTTTCACAGAAAGGATTCTGAGATTCCCAAGTCACTCCAACCAGGAACTTGGATTCGGTGTGAGTGCGTGTGATTTTCCATGATTTTCCGTAATTCAAGCAACACCCTTTGTTTTTTGTAATATTGCTGCTGATGAGAGGTGAATGAAGAAGGGAAACACCCGCTCAAAATGTACGTGTTTATTTTCGAAGGTCGTACAAGGAAGTCTGTCTTTCTTAATTGCAACGTCGCTTCTTTTCAGCCGCGCATGCGAATATAGCGGAAATAATTATAGATATTGTATACATAGAAAAAAGTTTTGAGGCGTAAACATACCCCCGACCTTGAAAGAGTCAGCTTTCAATATACGAATGAATACATTTCACAATAGTACATCCGATTGCAAAATGGAATAAGATAGCACGTTATGATCGCGTTTTGTTTTTACATCACTAACTTTACAGTCCGGTTTCTGCACTGGTTCGGGCTCTATTGGCAACACACAGAGCTTTGTTACCGCACGTTTCACTGCACCTGAAGATGTTCGCACGGTAGCAACTCGAACCTTGCCGTCTGCGCCAGGATGAAGCGTGGAAACCCTACCAAGTTTCCAATGTAGAGGAGGTTGGTTATCGTCTCGGAGAACTACTAATGAACCAAGTTGAAGTTGGCATTGATGTGATCTCCACTTGATACGTTGCTGTAGCTCGCTCAAGTATTCGTAGGACCAGCGCCTCCAAAAGTGCTGTTGTAACTGCTGTAGCAACTGGTGTCTTGACAATCTTGTCATCGGTGTTTCGGTGAAGTCCGGATCGGGCAATGCAGTAGCTGGACGCCCAATAAGGAAATGGGATGGCGTTAGGGCCAAAGGATCGTCAGGAGAGGAAGACATAGGAGCAATCGGCCTTGAATTTAAAACCGATTCTATTTGAGTGAGTACGGTATAATATTCCTCAAAGGTCAGATTTGATGAGCCGAGGATGCGGCGCAGATGCTTCTTTGCAGATTTTACCCCTGCTTCCCAGATGCCCCCCATGTGAGGAGAAAAGGCTGGTATAAATTTCCAAGTTACACCTGTGTTGCTTATGTTTTCTTGTAAGTGAGCTTTATTTTGGGCAAGGAAGGACGCGAGTTCGCGCAGTTCCGCTTCAGCCCCTCTGAAATTTGAGCCATTGTCGCTCCAAATTTCCTGTGGTTTTCCACGGCGGGCGGTAAACCGACGAAAGGCACCAATGAAGGTTTCTGTGGTCAAGCTACTAACAAGTTCTAAATGAATAGCCCTTGTGGCAAAGCAAACGAATAAAGCTATGTAGGCCTTAGTCAGTTTCGCACCTCGACCAGGTTTATCCTTGATGATGACAGGACCCGCGTAATCTACTCCGGTAGTATGAAACGGTGGAGCTGGAGTGACACGTGCTTTGGGAAGTACACCCATCATAGGTAAAGTAACCGAAGGATTGCATCGGAAACATTTTATACAAGTACGAACGGTTTGTCTGGTAAGGTTTCTACCACTCGTGACTCAAAACCTTTGCCGTAAGGAATAAAGAGTCTGCTGTGGTCCGGCATGTAGCAGACGTATGTGCTCATACTCGCATAACAATTTGGATAACTGGTGCTTGCCAGAAAGAACGGCCGGGTGTTTAAATGCGAAGCAAGAATTTGAGTTCTGAATTCTTCCCCCAACACGGAGTGAAGTAATCATCCCTAAAGGATTGCCTCTGTGCTGTTATTGTAAGGTGAGTACAGGCGGTTGAAAGTTCTGATGCCGTAAGTCCTCCGATTGATCGATCCTTCTTGGGCAATTTGCAATTTGAGATGTACCTGAGTACATACGCTGTCACGCGCTGAAGTTTTGAAAAGCTAGAATAAGATGAAATTTTGAGAATGTCGGGCATACATGTGGCAGGAAATGACACGAGTTGTTTCTTTAATCCTGGCAACTCACCTTCAAGTTTGGCTTGTGCAATGGGCCACTTGTCGTGTTCGTGTGATAGCCAAGTCGGGCCATTCCACCAAAGTTGATAGTTTAGAAGGTAAGTACGTGATACGCCACGAGAAAGTAAGTCTGCTGGGTTTTCAGCAGTATTGATGTAATGCCAACTTTCTGCCTGCGTTTGTGATTGAATGTGTGCCACCCTGTTTTGAACGAAGGGTTGAAGTTTGTTAGCTTCTGTTTTGATCCAGGCTAGACATACCGTGGAGTCGCACCAAAGGAAGGTATCATCGAAGGGAATACTCATTGATTGATTTACCTTTACAACAAGTTGAGTAAGTAAGAAAGCCCCGCGCAGCTCAAGCTTTGGAATAGTCAAGGATTTTAAAGGACTAACCTTGGATTTGGCTGTGAGCAAGTGTACAGTGATCTCGCCGCAAGAAGAGATGCTGCGAATATAAAGGCATGCACCGTAGGCTTCAACGGAAGCATCCGAGAATCCGTGAAGCTCGATTCTAGATGCAGTGGGACATATGACATGTCTCGGAACCTTGAGCATGTTGAGAACAGGAAGTTCTTCCCTAAATCTCCGCCAACGACTGTCGAGATTACTGGGCAAGGACTCGTCCCAATGAAGTTTCAAGGACCATAGTTGTTGGAGGAGAATTTTGCCAATGATGATGCATGGCCCGAGAAGCCCTAGTGGATCGAATATTTGGGCAATGTCGGAGAGAATAGAGCGTTTGGTTATAGCTCTTAAATTGGAAAATGATTCAGATATGCTGTACATGAGGTGGTCTGAAGAGCAGGACCAGAAAACACCAAGGGTCTTTGCACGTTGATCTGAACCTATATTTATGATGGTTTGAGGATTATTGGATTGGACATGATCTAAAACTTGTTTGCTATTTGAAGACCATTTTTGGAGCTGGAAGCAACCAGCGGAAAGAATAGAGGTAAGTTCATCGCATAACCTTACTGCCTCCTCTTCTGATTGACAGCTATAAAGGAGATCGTCCATGTAGAAATCCTTTGATAAGACATTGGCTGCGTGTGGGAAGGTATCAGTATGTTCTAAAGCAAGCTGCTTTAGACACCGGACTGAGAGCCAAGAAGCTGAGGCGGTTCCGTAAGTAACCGTACAGAGTTGGAAGGTTTCAAGCTCTTGCGAAGGATCATCTCTCCACAGGATCGTTTGGAGATGACGTTGGGATTCGTGTATTCTGATTTGTCTGAACATTTTGACTAAATCAGCACCTACAGCGATATGACCCTGACGGAATCTTAAAAGAATTGAAAATAAGCTATCTTGAATGGTTGGGCCTACGTACTGAAGATCATTTAAGGAGTACCCAGTGTCAGACCGAGATGAGGCGTCGAATACTACTCTGAGTCTTGTTGTTTTGTTATTCTCATTCACAACTGCGTGATGAGGTAGGAAGTAAGAAGAGGTAGGTACTTGAGAGGAAGGCACCTTAACCATGTGACCGAGGTTGTGGTATTCTTCTATGAATCTAGTGTAAGGTTCCCGCAAGGTAGGTTGCTTGGAAAGTTTGTTCTCCGTTGAGTGAAATCGTTTTAAGGCACATTCTCTGGAATTTCCTAAGTGAGAAGGATCCAGTTTGAGAGGAATTTGGACGATGAAGCGCCCACTTTCGTCTCTACGAGTGGTTATCTGAAAGATATCCTCGCAGATTTGCTCTTCCGAGGAAAGATGAAGGTTTTTGGTGATGACAGGTTCTTCAACCTCCCAGAATTTGGTTAGGAGATTATGGATTTCTTGACTTGTTGTCAAGTTGCATGAAGTTTGCTTGAAGTTACCGTTGTGAACAGGAATAGGACCGGAAAGCACCCAGCCAAGGACGGTTTTCTGTAAGATGGGTAAGTTTTTCCCAAGACGTATCTGTCCAATGCAGAGCAAATTGTAAAAGATTTCGGCTCCTAGAAGCATGTCAACCTTGCCGCTTTCAAAGTAGGTAGGATCAGCGAGGTTTAAATGACCTGGGATTCTCAAAGAAGAAGTATCAATAGTTTGAATAGGCAAGTTTTCATTTATTTTAGGAAGCACCAGGCAATGAACCGTTGCGGTGTAAGAAGTATGTACGGATTCGAAGGTAACCTTGCAGGATGTGTCGATAGAAGAAGCTACCTGATTTATCCCCAAGACGGAAATCTGAAACGGTAAGGTACGTTACGTAATCCTCGGCGCTCACAAGTTTCTTGTGTGATGAAATTGGACTGCGATCCCGAATCGAGTAAAATTCGCAGGGATTGTGACATGCCCTGTCTATCTTTAACATAGACAACGGCTGTCGAGAGAAGTGTCTGCGCAGGCGCAGAAAGGTTGCAATTAGTGCTGCCACTAAATGTCCCAGCCACTGGATTTGTATGTGTAGGATGTGAAGGGATATTTGTATTTGACTCTGCGGTGAAGTCATTGTGGAGCAAAGTATTATGTCTCTTCTTGCATTTTCGACAAGAGCCAGCCATGCAGTTTTTGAGTGGATGAGTGCCTCGCAAACAGTTTGCACATAACTTACGGTTTTCAAGCTGTTTTAGTCGGTTTTCACCAGAAAGTTTGGTGAATTCGTGACAATTTTGAATAAAGTGTCCAAATTTATTACAAAATATGCAGTTCTTTGTATCGCTGGACGTGTTAGCTTGGTAGGAATGCGTGTTTTTTGTCTCTCTACCAAGAGAAATTGTCTCCAGGAAGTCCGCTCTGCCCTTGAGGAAGGCTTCGAACTGATCTAGAGAAGGGACCTTATTTTCAGATGAGATTAGAGAGACCTTTCTTTCCTCCCACTCCCTGGATGTTGTTTTGTCTAGTTTTTGACCTAAGATGAAAATAAGGAGAGTGTCCCAATGTTCGACTGGTTGACCTAGAGCTTGTAAGGAGCGTAAATGTTTCGATAGGTTGTCGAGCATCTTGCGTAGTTCTGATGCCGACTCCTTTGCCATGACCGGTGAATTGAAAATCGACTTGACATGATTTTGAATAAGTAAGTTGTCATTATTGTAACGTTTTGTAAGAGTTTGCCATGCAGTATGGTAAGTATCCGCTGAAAATTCAATAGAGCGTATAACTTGCGCTGCTCCGCCCTCTAAAGCTGATCGCAAGTAATGGTATCGCTGTATGTTGTTTATCGAAGTGTTATTATTGATTAGAGAATCGAACGTGTCTCTGAACTCCAGCCAATTTTCGTAACTACCGGAGAATTTTGGCAATTTTATCTCTGGTAATTTGACATTAAACTGGTTAGAATGCGATTTTTCGAAGGATTTGATAGCTGGGGATGCAGGAAATCTGCCAGAACCCGTGTCCGTTACGCCACTGTCTACGGTGTAATAATCGGAGATAATTTTCTTACAAGGTGATATGAGACTATAATAAACTGATTCAAAGCTTTCTCTTTCTTGCAACTGTGCATCAAAATCATCTGAAGTATATTCGATGTCAGATTGTACTTGTTCAAATTCTTTAAACATTTTCTCGTATTTTTCTACCCGTAATTCTAATTCAATGATGAGAGTTTTGTCTAAAGCCTGCAAAGAAACATCTTGCATCGCTTCCTCTAGCTGAGTAATATATTTTTTGAATAAAGTGAGCTGTGCTTTAAACGCACCTCGTTTACGGATAAGCGGTCTAAGAGATGAATCTTCCATGTTTATGGAATGTCGAAATGTAAGCACGACGCACAAGAAAGGTGCGCGTAAGAACGTGTATGTATGAAATTTCAAAAAATTCACACAAGTTGGTGTAAATTGAAATCTAAGTTATACACCGTTTTTCAGGTAAGAATTAAGCAATTGAATGAATATGCATGAGAATATGCAGTTAGGCCTTTGGTAAGTATGAAGGTATGAAAGGAATGGGCTCACTGCGTAATCTCACTTTAGCTTGCAGCTGGATGTGTACCTTGGAATTCTGAGTGGAACGCCACTGTCTTCCTAGTTCACCGTGGTCCACACGTAGATTGGCCGGTTGAGTCAGCCGCCGCCGTTCGTGGTTCACAGCTGCGATGTTGCCGCGCTGCCTCCGCTGCAATGGCCGCCGTGTTGCTGCCACCTAACCTCACTTTCTGGACTTGTGAATTTGAGAATTTCGGCTGTTCTTCCAAAAGAATTCGACTTCTCAGGGTATTCACGGCACTGATTAGATTTGACTCGAAGGACCAAAATGTTTTTTGTAATATTGCTGCTGATGAGAGGTGAATGAAGAAGGGAAACACCCGCTCAAAATGTACGTGTTTATTTTCGAAGGTCGTACAAGGACAAGGAAGTCTGTCTTTCTTAATTGCAACGTCGCTTCTTTTCAGCCGCGCATGCGAATATAGCGGAAATAATTATAGATATTGTATACATAGAAAAAAGTTTTGAGGCGTAAACACCCTTTCTCAGCAAATATTTAGAGGCCGATTTAAGAGAGAGGACCCGGTCGGACATTTTTCAGTTGTTCAGTAAAACAGCTTTGAATCCTCGTCTTGCTCATCGTTCAACAAAAAGTACCATTGCAGAACCCAAATCCAAGTCCCCAACATTCCGTTGGACTTTTAAAGGCGTGTATAATTCAAAGCTACAGCCTCATATGTCCTTATCCTACTGGCTTCAAGCAACCCATGTTTGTATCCTGTTGTCACCAAAATATTAGTTTTTTCTAGTGTGAAAACAAAAGCTTCATGACTCGGCTTGGCGGGTCATATCTGAGATCAGGTTCAACGTTTTTCTGCTTTTTGAGAGTTTCAGAATTTCAGATTGAAGGTTCGGGAAAAATGTGAATTTTAGCGTCTTGCCGTTTTTTCTATTCTTTCGATGTTCCCGTCTCAGGAGGCATGTTTTGTTCTTATAAAATGGCGTACTCTAATTTTCCCTTCTAATGTCAACCTGAATAATTGTCTACTCTAATTATGGGGACGCAGTGGTTGATTCTAGAGACAGATGGCGCTTTGTGCTTTCTTATTATGAACAATCTTAGTTTAATGCTTCCAAAACCCATCTTTTCAGGGTTGTATCAATATCACACATTCTTACACTCATATGACAAGACAAGTTAATTCAGCATTTTAGTAATTTTGGGTGGAGGTTTACCGAGCGTCCTTCATATACTTCATACCCAGAACTGGACAGAGAGGTTTACATTTCCACGGTCCGTCGCGTCAATCACTTGTCATCTGTCGACGCTTATCTTTCCGTGCCGTCCCCCTCTCCTCGTGTTGCGGGTACAGAAGGTTAGAATCTTCATTCCGATTGCTTCAACAAAATGTCGTCTCACGTGTAATATGTTTAACTTGTTCGGGTGGATTGATATTTTTAACATTTAAGGTATCTGTCGTTTTACAACAAGCCCAATGTCCCCGTCCTTTTGTTTTTATACTGATTATAATTTCGATCTTCTCTACGTTTGTTCTGAAACACCTTGTGGCTGCAATCTCACCGACGAGTAAGTTGTCTGACAATTTAAATCTGTTCTTTTCTTTGCTAGCATCACAATTGTGTTTTCAGAATCCTGATGAAGGCTCCATAGAGAATACCGAAAGCTTGATTTTATCGTCAAGAGAGTCAACTTATGCCTAAGAGTTTTGTCAATTTTCCCAATTAACAACTAATTGTATTTTGTACCCTACTCTTATATATACATATATTGTATAGTGTTCTTGGTAATTGTTACGAGCTTTTTTCTTTAGATCTACAGCTGCCAATTTGATCTATTGGGCTTCTATTCTTTTCATTATTTACTGTGTCTGTACTTTCCAATACTTTTATTTGCTGTCGCCTCGTTGGCCGTGATTTGCGATTGATTTGGAGACATACATTGACAGTATATTTGATTTTCTCTTTCAGAACGAAGGAATTACTCTAAGGTAAGGTGTTTTTTGTATGGCGGCGTTCGAGTTTTTACAAGTTGGAGTTCAGTACGGAGAAATAACTGGATATTTCGAAAAGATTGCTTCGGCTACATAAAGGACTAGGTAGGAGAACTCATAGGCGAGCGATCAGATATACGAAAAGGGAGTTTTCCCAGTTTTTGTATACAGAGACTTTTCAAAACATGGGGCTTAATTTATTGTTGGAAATTATTTTATCACATATAAAGTAATGCTGTACTAGATCTTTTTTCAATGTCTTGATACATCCCGAAAATATACTGGGTGCTCCAAAAGTCATGTATCAAACGGAAGGAGCTGCTAGGGGCATTGTTTCTAATCAGAAACACCATATTATACAGGGTGATACACAAGTCGTGACCAAACATGAAACATCATACACAGGACCGCATTTTCTATGTAACATTTTTTCCTCGAGACCTATATTGAAAAGATACGGGGTGTTGAAGTTTAAAAATGAAAATTTTTTAATATCTTCAAAACCGTCAACTGGAATGAACTAAAATTTAGTACGTGGATTTACCTAAGTATTGTCCACATTCAAAAGTCTTTATTTAAAATTATCGTGCACCACTGGCGGAGATACAGGGGATTAGAGGCATTATTTACAAAGAAAAATAGTACGCCACTGTTTTTTTGAAACGTGCAATTTTTAGAAGTATGCCTTCAATTTTCTACACATAATTGATCTTGTGTTTTGTTCCTAGAGTGCATTGATTTCGTAAAAATAAAAATAAAACAAGAGATACTATTAATTTCAAAATAAAATAGGAGGCCTCCAACCAACTTGACGTTTCTGGAAAGATAGTTTGTCAAATGTGTGTTTACGGTTGTTGTCGTAATGCCGGATCCACACCAAACCAACAAAGCAGAAACAAAACAGCAACTAAATGTTTTTCAACAATTTCAACATTCAACATTTTGTCAGCCATCCGTGTTTTGTTTCTGTTCTGGCAACTTTTGGCGTTCCCGTCGCGAGTCGGTGAAGATCAAAAGGTTTCTGTTTTGTTCTCATTTCAGGCAACATTGTCGGTGCGATGTGTACTTTGTTGCGAAACAAATATAAAACAGAAACTGGTATCACTGGACATTTTTAAAAAGTTCTCGAAACAAGAACGCATTTCTCCTTGCAATCCAATACTATCTTTACGCAAATCGGACAATGTTTTTTCAATACCATGATCATCTCTTTCACGTAAGGATGGTTTCACACAAAAGCATTTTTTCTCCTGGTCACAAATCTGGAGAAACACATAATCAGCAGACATTATGATAAAATCTTTGCGCTTCTGCCTTTCAGCATAGAAACGCCACATATTTACACTCTGAAAATTTTTGGTGTGAACTGAACGAAACAAAACAATTTTTTTGTATCTTGGAAATGTGGACATGAGCTTTCATGTTGTTTTGTTTAAAAAAAGTTGCTCATTTGTTGCGTATCTGTTTTGTTCCTTGTTTTTATTTTGTTGCTTTGATGCTTACCCGGAATTACTAGTACAATTTTTTTATATAAAAGTCAAGTCAAAAGTTTTTTTTACTTCATTTTTGAGTGTTGTAAAATGCAATTTAGCAATGACGAGTACGCCGATATTATTTTTGTGTACGGGTTCTGTAATGGAAATCATTTAGTGGCTTCTCGGAAGTCTCATCGTAGATTTCCTAACACACGGCAACCTACCTCAAAGGTTTTATTAATTGGTTTTTTTTTATATTGACGAAAGCAATGCACTTTACCAAAACATTTACGAGTAACTATTTGTAGAAAATTGAAGGCAAAATTCAAATCATTGCGTGTTTCCAGAAAAACAGTTTTGGAGATATTAAAAAATCTTTTTTGTATTTTTAAACCTCTTTTTAATGAAGTCCTCGAAGAAAAAATGTTATATAGAAGACCCCCTTAAAACGCGATCCTGTGTGTGATGTCTCATTTTTAGTCACGACTTGTGAATCACCTTGTATATCATAATCCATTATGCACGACGTATGTGTTATTTCTAAGAACTTTCATAAAAGTGCTACTTTTGAGACTGTACTAACATTTTCTGAAGCTACCTTTTGTTAATTTTTAATCAGCTTTAAACGATATTTTATGAAATGACGTATGTTTGAAAAGCTATAAGTGAAAAAATTGCCCATTTAATTTAGGTATAGTGATCGGCCGATCAGCAATTTTGTCTGTTATCAAAAATACTAAATCTTAAACATTCTACATTCCGAATGGGACGAGGAAACAGTTGAGGGACCGTACGTTTTTAAACTTAAATGAATACTACACCTATATAAAAACAATCTACGGGATGGGGGCTTTGATATAATTTTGGACAATGTTTATTTATTTAGTTTTATAGAGACAGTGCTGTATTATCTGATACTATAACCGTAGTTTCAACTTTTAGTTATCCAAATAGGAGAAAGGAAATATAAATCCTTAAATGTAAATAAATCCTACGAATTCATCGTTCGAAATAGTTGCGACTTGAAATCCTTAAACACTACTTAACGGTAAGCTTGCTAAATGGATGTTGTCTAACATCTCATCTAACGGTTCTGGTAAATTGTTTCGAAGAATATTTTAATAAGCTTCTCCGCACAGTCTTCCTGAAAATTAAAATGTGCCAATGCATTCACTATTCATTAGTCTAGCAAATAAACTGTGTCCAAATCGGTGTTGAAAGCGGCACTGCCACATGGTTCTTAGAGCCCAGTGGTTTTAATTGTGATTGTTGTGAAGCCTGCTCTTCTAAAACTACCTCTGTCCGTCTACAACATTTTTCTAGAAAGAGCACCTGTGCATATGGAAGAAGTGCAGCAGCTTTTTAGTTTTCAGCATGTCTGTTAAATCTCGGCCTTCCTATTCTTTCTGATCTCCCAGACATTTTTCTGTAACATTGTAATGGTATAATAATGATAATATTGTAAGAGGTGTGTGAAGTGAACTTTGGCACGTAGTGGAAAAGCTTAAGTATGCAATAATTATGATGTAACCAGGATTCAGACTGCTCTACCGGGACATCGGTTGCGATATTCTTAGGCAGAAAATCGAGTATTTCCATTGCAAAATGCACAAATTAAGAACATTTTGCATATTGCTGTGACAAATACGATGTTTTTTTATAAAACGGACGTTAGTTTATCGCAAACATGTTTTATTGTCCTATTTGTATTACATCAGGTCGTTATCGGATTAAATAATACGGCTCATTTTCCGTAACCCTTTTATCGACAAGAATTATGTGCAGGCCGCCATCCCTTATAATGACTGCCATTGGTTGGAATTTGAGGATTTATATTTTCTTAATCGTTTTATGACTATACCTGGAATGTAGAACATTGATAATGGCAGTTACAGGATACCTTCATAAAATGGGATTTTTCTAGATTAAGGGTACCTGCGGCATTTTGTCATCTGAATTCTTGAGCAGAAACTATCTAGGATATTTGGTTTTTCAACACGTATCTCGGTAGGCCATAATATACAGAAGTTTTCTCTGACTACGTACAGTTTATCTGTCACTTATTTTTTTACAAGCCTACTTGAACATACCGTAACATTATTGACAAAGGATAAAATTACTGTTCAGCCGGTTGCAATACCTACATTAACTGGACTGGTTTTTCAATAACAGCTTTTCTTCAACGATTAAATTATTTGGGAACATTTTCTATAAAGCTGATTGAGAGATAACAGGATATAAATTCATAAAAAAATACGAGCCCCTTCCCACTTTAGTTGGCCCACTTCAAGATTTGTACCAAAATATGCCTTTATAAACTAAACATGACGAAACTGATTACTTCTAAAACAATTTATTTTCTGAAAAACATTTTGGATACACTCTAGTCGTAAAAAATACATATTTGAAATCATTTAGACCTATAACTAATAGAACATCTGAACAAATAAACAATGTGCGAATAAATGCGTGAAGTTAACAAAGCAACAATTGAAAGATTACCATTGGGTAACATCACCTTTATTTTTTATTACGGCTGAAATTCTTTGGGGCATAGTGTTAACCAAGTTTTGGCAAAAATTTGGTGTAAAACAATCCCATATTTCTTGAAGCTTTTGTCTCAGTTCGGTGATTGTACGAGCAGGATGTTGTCGTAGAACCTTTTTCATCTCGTGCCACAAAGTTTCAATAGCTGACAGATCTGGACTGCTAGAAACCCATTTCAAAAGTGGTACATTATTCTCTTCCATCCATTTTATAGCCTTTTTTGAGGTATGGCACGCTGCACCATCTTGCTGAAACACAAAATCTTGGCCGGATGACAAACATTCTTCCATTACTGGTAAAAGCAATTCTTCTAAATTTGCCAAATATTTGTTTGTATCCACATTTCCATCAATAAAATGAAGTTTTCCTACTCCTTTTGATGACATACTGCCCCAGACCATAATGGATGCTGGGGATTTCACTTTTCTCTTCAGACAGTCAACATGGAATGCTTCATTTTTTTTGCGAATAACTCTACTGCGACTGTCACAACACAAACTTCGAATCGGGCCTCATCACTCCATTGTATAGCACAGCATTGATGAAGTGTCCATTGTCTATGTTAAGTTAAGTTAATAGTGGCTTTTCTTTGACCTATAAACAAGTTGTGCAACTTTAGGGTTTTTACTTCACTTTTTTCTATAAGAAAACTTACCCTGCAAGTGCTAAATCCCAGTTTGCGGGCCTCTCGATGAGTTGTGGACCTAGAAATTCTCCTTCCAACAGAGTCACTCAACAAAGCACTTAAGTGTAAATAATTGGCACGCCTGTTTTTCACGATTAGTCTTCTTAATACTCTTCGGTCGACATTTGTGATATTGCTTTTTTCACATATCGTGGCTTAATATTAAATGAACTAGTTACGTTAGACCTTTTAACAATATTTCTCTCACTGTACCGCGATTAGTATAACAAAGTTACAATTTCTGAGTTTGACTTCCCAGAATAAAAAAAATTTAATTATCAGTAGCCGAATTTTCTCACTAATAACCTGTCCTCTATCCATTTTGAAAACCTTAACTACAAAAAACTATTTTAAACGTATTCTGACAGCTGTAATTAACAAAAAACAATTGCCATGGCTTTTAGTTTTCACAGCCACCTATGCGTTATAGACTTATTTTGCATTGAAATAAAATTAGGTTGATATGCTGTAATTGCAACATGTGTAATTTTTGTGCTACAAGTTTGATTAGGGCGTGATAAAGTTGGTGTTTTCTACTATATATTATCAAAATATTCATTGTTAATATTATAAACCTATAACACCCGGCTACACTTTTATTATTTGTGTTTGATCAGAAAAAAACTAAGATTTCAATAGTTGGGCCAACTGAAGTGGGAAGGGGCTCGTAGTACAGTCAAAAGTAGCGACTTCCATCGTATTCCTAAATGTCGATAAGTCAAAAACCCTGCACAGTCTGATAAGGAGACTTAACGGTTTTTCTTTTCGTTAGATCGTATTTTTCCATTTTGAAATTATAAGTTCAACATCCTGTACCTTGATAATTGGGCGTTTTCAGACCCATTTCTACATTATCTGTCAGTCTGTCTGCTAATCTTATAGCTGCCTATAACATGAGAAGGACTACTCGGATTTCGATAAAATTTAAAAAAATGTTACTACTATGCCAAGGACGCCAAATTAACAAAAAAAGGTTAGATGTAAAAAACTGGGAGGTGGCGACGGTCTATCTCAAGTTTTCGATGTCAGTACATTTATCCGCTCTCAATCTTGGTATTTCTACGCACCAATTAGACATATTTCATACACCATATATTTCTCTGCCCATTAGCCTCCGGCTCTTGTGAGTGTTCTGCAGCGACCCATCATAGTGTTTCCTATGCTCTCACCACGCTGCCACGTCTGACCGAGGTAAGTGTCTGAGAGAAGCGACGTTTCCAGATGCACTATCGGTAGGGCAGGAAAAAACGTATATGGACTAATTCCATAGACCTGTTTGACTGATCTAGTTTGCGCTGCCTTTATGAACTTTATGAACCTACTTGACGGAATTTTTTCAGTTTTCTGTTGATGGCTGTTGATTGTTACAAGAGCGTCCAATTTTAGTGGATACGCGACTTGCTTTCAATAAAACAATATTTATTTTCCCATTCATCATGAAAAACACGATAGGCCTCTGTTGATTTCGAAGTACTCGGTTTGCTGTGAGCCATACTGGAACAAACCACATTTTGTTTATAATATAAAGCAAATATAAATTCATACACTCATACGTTCCTTTCAAAACAGGTAGGTACCTAAGTAATATGAAAACATAAATACTTAATGAATAACATGCCTTTGACAGTCAATGTACGAGTAAATACTAAATTGACAAAATATATGGGCCAGTTATTCATCAACAAAAAAATTCGTTCGGGCTTGGGGTTGAGCACCATTGGTCTAAATCATCGTGTGCTACTTGCTAAATGTAAATTTTACGGTTTTTCTGATTCCTATAAAAATATGATGAATAGTTTTTTAGTTAATCGCTTCCAAAGAGTTACTAACCATATGGATGTGTCGTCTAAATGTGCCATTTCATCTGGATACCCCAAGGTTCTGTACTCGGACTATTATCACTTAATTTATATATCGCCGACTTGCACACATTTGCAAAACATTTTAGTATTCAATTTTTTGCTGATGACTTCTAATATCACTTCCATAGTAACAACACCCAAATTGCTGAATATGAAATTAATGAAGATTTATAGAATCAATTAGTGCATATACAAAAAAATCATAACCTCAAACTTAACCCTTCAAAATCAAAAGTGATTATTTTTTCACCTAAACCATTTAGAAATTATGTTAAAAACAACTTTAATGTTAGCTTAGATGATGCTACTTGAAATTAATGAAGTGGTCAAAAACTTGGGAATTCTATTCGATGAGCGTCTCAAGTTCATCCCTCATGTAAACAAAGGTACTAAAAGCTGCCTTCCGATCCCACGTCAATTATATTCTCGATTATCAAACCAAAAAAATCTTATGCGAATCATTGATTTTGTCCGAAATTACTTAATGTAATATGATTTACAATCCATTTTTAGATAAAATATCCCTTTCACGTTTACAAAAAATTTAAAATTCATGTTGCAGGCCAATAAATAATTTAAGAAAATATGACCATATAAGCGGTTCTTTAAGAGACTTGGGATGGCTGCAGGTGAGAGAGCTATATGAGCTACGGTTATAAAATTACACTCATCAGCTCTTGCTTAGTTCGATCTCCTCGTTTTTAAAGAACAAGCTGATCCCTCGAAACTTGAAGCACGGTTTACTGAGACACTCACAATGCCTCTTCACAAAACCTCATTCTTTCATAAGTGCTTCACATACAACGCGTTAACATTTTATAATGAAATACCTCAGGCACTAAAATCAATAAACCACAATGACTTTAAGAAACAAATTAAACAATTTATTTTAGAAAAATACTCACCTACATAGTTTGACCACTCACTTCGCAAAACGTTTGCTTTTCTATCTACATTCACATGTATGATTAAATTTTTAATACTTACCATTATTATATTTAGGTATTGCCAGGCCTTTTTTTGGTTAATTAATAAAGCACAATGATAAATACTATCTAACGGTTGATCCAAGCAAAACAGTTGTCTCGTGGCGTGGAAATTTAGGCACTAGCTCAAAAAAGCGGTGAGTAGGGGGGGGGGGGGTTAACAGCGCCAGTGACTTAGGACGAGTAAGCCACAACTCCCCGAGATTTTTGTCGGAACTTGTTTTGCTTGACCACCACATAAAAGGAGAATCTAACAGATATGACGAAATTTAAGCAACAGTAGGTACACACAGGGACAGCCAAATAAAACAAAATATGAAATGAATCACAACATATTGATTAATAAAAAAAAACCGCACGTGTGCTCCACTACTGGAGTGCGAGTAATAAAAAAAAGAAAGGATGTTATAAATCTTAAGTACAACCTGACAAAATCATTTTTCGAAATAACCCCGCGTGACGTCTACCATAGTATACGCTAGAAGTATTTACAGATGTAACCAACTGGAGGAGAAGGGATGATGATTCTCTTCTGTTTCTATTGACTAACAGAAAGCAGATATTGAACTAACGTCATCAGGACGCGCATTAAGGCACGTGATCCGAAGGTATATAAAAAAGAACTTACCGCTGAGGGTAAACATCCCATAAAAAAAATGGAAGACGTAGCACCCAAACCAAAATGACTAAACTTAAGTTACACAAAAAAGGGTGCTAGTCCATGAATTGGCGCTTTGGGCCTAATATACCATAGTCCCGAAAAAGACGAATCGACCCCTGCACCAAGACCTCAACGGAAACAGAAAAGCGAATCACACCGAACATGTAACGTTCTGGAAGAAGGTATCTTGAGTGGCCTTGAAGAAGATATGTTTTATAGGAAACCAACTAACGGAGTTTTTTTTGCTGATAGTCAACACCATACTGAATCCCTGAGAAAGAAAGATATAATACGAGTGAAATTATACAATCAATAAACTATTAAATTTGCCAAAAGAAAATCATTGAAGAGGGTTTGGCCTAGGAATGGGCACTATATTATCAATGAAGAGAAATTCAAGTTACTGATAAGTAATAAATAGAAAAAAAAGGTTACGTGATTTTGGCACGTTACAGTATATTACTTTTACATATCTATAATCGTTATTTTATATATAGTTTTTTGAATTTTAAGTGTTAGAATAGCTTCAAGCGAAACTTCGCCCTTTAATGAAAGACGTTTTATTATTAGTATTAATACTATTATTATTATTTGACAGATTTGATTATTGTAAATCCTTAGCGCCAATTCTTGAAACGGTGAAGTAGCATACTTGATATAAGATGGCCGAGATCTTCTTACCTTCCGGCAGCTGTATTCCTAAACACTGGTTGAGCAATCGATTTATACTTTGGACAAAACATTGGAAGTCTCACCATAGTCTATCAGGCTGATATTTAAAGACGAAATTAACATTGTGGTGAATCGTTCAATGATACGGAGGACATAAAATCTATTCAAGTCTCAAGGTCAATGTCACCAATCGCTTTCGATGACCGTAAAGGAAGTACTCTCAATTAATTGGACTGCCCTAATCTGAATTCCAGAAAGCATAGAGAACATATCGCAAATTATGAGAGTAATACTTTATACAAAACCTTACATACTTAAAGTGATAGACGACGTAACAAGATTTGATGAATCAATGTTAACAAAATCGTCTTCTCGTAAAATCCGGACAATTTTTCCAAACTGGCTCATCGTTTTACTCTTGGTTCAACCAACTAGAGAGTAGTAACAGCTATAACCCATTTATGATGTTTATCTGTACTTGAATATTTGTATCTGCTGCGGAATATGTGAATGAATGTTTAAAAAAGCTTACATGAAGCTCTGTATGGTGTAGAAAATGTTTGTGTTTTAGTAGCATAAACAGCAGCACTATATGACTGCTATTTAGATTGACAAGCCAACTATCAACTGATCTACATATCAAGTTATCGGTACCGTGATAAACAAACGAGAGCGGTAGGTATTCGGAAAATTGAATATCGTATTATACGCAGAAGTGGCGAGCCATATTTATGAAATTAAAATCAAAGTCCGGGTACAAAGTCATTCAGTTTCCATCAACAGTTTCCAAAAAATTCATTACAATCAATACACACTTGTTTGTACATTCACATACTTCACCTCACATGCAAACAATTCCTCTGTAACTGTTTCGAAGCATCGGAGTGGGCCATCATCTAGCGTTTGTTATTTGAAGTAGCGGTTATGCTTACATCAAAAGCTAAAATTTTATTTGTCAGTTAACAGTAAATTTGTTTTGTCGAAATTTGGCATCCGTTTTGTAAGGAACAAGGGCAGATATTCAATCTGCTGCGCTTCTGTTAATAGATTTGTAACCAGACTGGAATCTTTCTCGAATAGGTAAGAGAAGGGAAACGCTATCACAAATGTTCTCGAAATTTTCCAGAGCCCAGAATGTTTTACGGGTATTTCTGCCTACTGCTAAAATAGTTGGTAGATTTTTTTTAAATTCAATTTGAACGTCTCATCAGTACTAAGATTGAGTAGCTTGTCTTGTAATACAACGTCTGCTACTTTAATTTATTTCATCTCATGATGATCCATCACTAGATAATCGTCAAATCTGTTTTTGAAGTTATCGTGCAGGATGTTTCAATTTTGATCATATGTTAGTTTGGAAACTTGCACCGAATATCAAATGTATAAGTTTTTCCGACATATAGTCCCAGGTCATCTTAAAATATCATCTGACAACATTTCTCTACCTTAATATCGAAACGAGATAAATGTTCGTGAACAAACAACTTGGAAACTCCCATTTTTTCCGCGTCACCGTAGACCCTCGTTGAGTCTCCCATGGGCCCCTGGGGACCACTTCGAGAATCACTACTTTACATACTTCCTTATAAAGCTGAACCATGTCGAAGAACGTCTTTTTGAACATTTATTGATTTATCGGTACATTAAGTGTCCCGAACAGATGCAAATCTGGATGCTTTCTACAGGTGACACCTTCGATAAACCACAGACCAGCGACGGTAGTGGCAGCAAGTGACCAGGTTGCCGTCACTTTGGTGAGAGCGCTTGTATTTGAATACGTATCCTAAATTAGGTTGCCGTTGGTAGAGCCCGTACTTGCTTGCAGTTAGTCAGAAAGCTTTATGTAACGTTCATTAGTCCCAGTAGGTCGAACAGAAGTGAACCGAATCGTTTCCGACTATACATATATATGCTTCCACATTAAGCCTCGTTGTCTACTACTAAAAACTCGGGCATCATCTAGCTCCGAACGGCAATTTTTCATCTTTTTCCTCCTGTATCTCCGTGGAGGTTTCATTTTTCAGTGCGTTGTAACTTTCCTAATATCCTATAAAACACACTGAAGTCCGTAAATCTTTTCTTGGGAGAGAAACTGCTACTGGTACACTGGACGCTAAGCGAATTAATAGCTGAGTCAGTAGAAAAAATCCAGACGTTTTTCTGCTGAGAATATCTTGTCAGATTTTGAAACTGTATGTTCTGGTATTGTAAGTAAGAAAGAAAAAATGGTATAAGCACGCTTATTTATCACGGACATCTAGCATAATAATAAATTGTCCTCGGCTCTGCTTTAAACCAGCCTACACACCTTGCTGTATGACGCGATGCCTGAATCGACTCAACGTTTCATGAAACTTGCATCAGTTGCATAAGCGCCTACTCAAATCGAAACCTGTTGCGATGCCTGAATTAATGTTTCATGCAACACAAGAACAGTAGGATGAAGTTATTTTAAAAAGTTATGTTTCTCTCTGAACACCCTTTAGCATTTGTATTCCAAAGACACGTATGTACGAGCCCCTTCCCATTTCAGTTGGCCCACTTCAAGATGTGTACCAAAATATGCCTTTATAAACTAAACATGACGAAACCACTTACTTCTAAAACAATTTATTTTCTCAAAAACATTTTAGATACACACTGGTCGTAAAAAATACATATTTGAAATCACTTAGACCTATAACTAATAGAACATCTGAACAAATAAACAATGTGCGAATAAATGCGCGAAGCAACAATTGAAAGATTACGATTGGGTAACATCACCTTTATTTTTTATTACGGCTGAAATTCTTTAGGGCATAGTGTTAACCAAGTTCTGGCAAAAATTTGGTTTAAAACAATCCCACGTTTCTTGAAACTTTTGTCTCAGTTCGGTGATTGTACGATCAAGATGTTGTCGTAGAACCTTTTTCATCTCGTGCCACAAAGTTTCAATAGGTGACAGATCTGGACTGCCAGAAACCTATTTCAAAAGTGGTACATTATTTTCTTCCATCCATTTTATAGCCTTTTTTGAGGTATGGAACGCTGCACCTTCTTGTTGAAACACAAAATCTTGGCCGGATGTCAAACATTCTTCCATCACTGGTAAAAGCGATTCTTCTAAAATTGCCAAATATTTGTTTGTATCCACATTTCCTTCAATAAAATGAAGTTTTCCTACTCCTTTTGATGACATGCTGCCCCAGACCATAATGGATGCTGGAAATTTCACTTGCCTTGCAAGTGCTAAATCCCAGTTTATGGGCCTCTCTATGAGTTGTGGACCTCGAGATTCTCCTTCCAACAGCGTCACTCCACAGAGCACTTAATTGTAAATAATTGGCACGCCTGTTTTTCACGATTATTCTTCTTAATGCTCTTCGGTCGGCATTTGTGATATTACTTTTTTTCACATATCGTGGCTTAATATTAACTGACCCAGTTACGTTATATCTTCTAACAATATTTCTCACACTGTACCGCGATAAGTCTAACAAAGTTGCAATTTCTGAGTTTGATTTTCCAGAATTAAAATATTTAATTATCAGTAACCGAATTTTCTCACTAATAAACTTACCTCTACCCATTTTGGAAACCTTAACTACCCAAAACTATTTTAAACGTATTCTGACATCTGTGATTTATAAAAACAATTGTCATGGCTTTTATTTTTCACAGCCACCTATGCGTTATAGACTTATTTTGCATTGAAATGAAAATATACTAAGTGACATATAAATCCGAACACCCAGTTTAAATGGTTTTATTTTAATAAAACTTTGCATAAGTACTTAATGAAGCATAATAAGTAAATGATAAAAATTTCAAAATGATTGCACTGCTTTAAAGCCCTTTGACCTTTAATAATGTGTGGATGCACCCTGATGTGCTACGCATTCTCCAACGCGCCTAGGCATGCGTCTGATCAGGTGGTCAATGTCCTCCTGTGGTATCTCATTCCAGGCAACCACCAACTCCTCTCGAAGTGCTTCTAGAGTCTGAGGAGGACGTTGCAAATTGAGCAATCTCCTACCCATCATATCCCACACGTGCTCAATTGGGGATAAGTCGGGAGATCTTGGTGGCCATGGTAACAATGTGACATCATTATGTTGAAAGAAGTCTAGTGTGACTCTTGCAACATGTGGTGGGGCATTATCTTGTTGGAAAGTTGGATCTGCCAGGGTGTCAAGATAGGGTAAAAGATGGGGTTCTAGAACCTGGAGGATATAACAATGCGCGTTCATGTTACCTCTGATGAAGATTAAAGGTGACCTGGAACCATAAGCTATAGCACCCCAAACCATAACTCCAACAGTGTGGTGAACATGTCTTTCAACAAAAAACTGTGGATTCCTCCTTTCACCACGTCGCCTTCTAACCCTGGCACGACCATCGTGCATGCCTAAACAAAATCGAGACTCATCACTAAAGACAATACTGTTCCATTCCTGATCCCAGAGTGACCGTTGTCTGCATCACTCAAGGCGATTGCGTCGGTGTTCTCGAGTTAAAGGGAGGACCCAGTGTGACCGGTATGAAAACAAGCCAAAACTTCTCATTCGTCGGTAAACACTTCGCATGCCAATAGGTCTTCCGTGTTCTGCAAACCATTCATTTGCAATGGACCTGGTAGTGGAGAAACGGTCCCTTAAGGCCAATAATCTTAGGCGGCGATCTTCACGGTCTGTTGTTCTACGGCGGCGTCCAGTGCCCCTTGCTCTTTGCGTACGGCCTTCTCGAAGCCATGCCTGACAACACCTAACCACAGTGTCTACACTTCTTTGCACTCTAACTGCAATTGCCCGAAAAGAAAGTCCAGCTTCCCGAAATCCCACTATACGGCCCCTATCAAACTCACGAAGTTGACGAAATCGTACAGGTCTCCGTACTCTAGGCATCGTAACCGATCGTAAAGGATGTCAAGAACCAAAATCCGCCAACGTTCATCCTTTACTGCGGCTGAAATATTCATTTTTAGAGCGTTAGTGAATTAAAAAAAAGCAGTATAAAAACCGGAATGTCCAACTGATAAGGCTGAAAATTTTTTCACTTGTTATTTACAGTAAGATAAATACATTCACCAACTTTTATTAAAATAAAACCATTTAAACTGGGTGTTCGGATTTATATGTCACTCAGTATAGGTTGATATGCTGTAATTGCAACATGTGTTATTTTTATACTACAAATTTGATTAGGGAGTGATAAAGTTGGTGTTATCTACTATATATCAAAATATTCATTGTTAATATTTCAAACCTGTAACAACCTGCTACATTTTTATTATTTCTGTTAGATAAGAAAAAAACTAAGATTTCAATAGTTGGGCCAACTGAAGTGGGAAGGGGCTCGTAGATGATAAATGTCTATAATCTCTTCTTCCATCATGGAGTTTACACACACAAAAACAACAAACAGACCTCTAAAATGACTCGGGAAAATAAATATCGTCTTTGCATCAGCATCACTGACTCGGTGTCGTGGCTCGCCGACAAAAATGGGTTTCCAGACTGTGCACCCCTAAAAGCCGCAACTGATGCCAAATACGAGATTCTGTACTACACACAATGCTACTTGCGTCATGAAACATAAGAGTCGATGCCTGCATTGCAGCATACATCAAGGTGTGTAGGCCGTTTTAGCTATCCATGGCTGTCCATCAATAAATACTGTCTGTCTGACTACTGTTATTAAAAGGGTATTTTTAGCTCAATCAATAGGCTTAGGGTAATTCGGGGAGTGATGGCGCACCTTTTTCTTTAACAGCTGTATAAATCGAAAGAAAGACCAAATCATACTCAAAACTTAAACTTTTATTCTTTGGTTATCAAGCAACAAATATCAAACACATTATTCAAATTAGGAAGTATACAGAAACATAAAAAGCTAGCTCTAAGGACATTATACAAAAATCCATCTAACCCGGAAGATGCGGTTGAGATGGCGCAGCTATTTCGGGTGAGATGGCGTACACATAGTAAGATAAAATATTTACTTCTTGGCATTGAATTCGTTATTCAAAACTGCTTTTGCACACCCGTTGCATAACTCACTATAACGTGAACATGTTTCGTGGTACCAAGACAAACATCGGATACATTTTAGCCAATCATCAGGCTTTTTTGTTGTGGCATATGCCTCATTACAACCTCTACAGCACTCATCTTCTGAGCCTTCTGAAGAAGAATCATGTAAAGACACATCCGCTTCTGATTCTGAAGAAGTGTTTTCAACCAAATTTAATTTTCGACGGCGCCTACTACCCTTTTGTGTTTTCTCATTTTTATTTTCCACTTTCCTTGTTACAATTTTCCTTGGATGTTTTTCCTGCTTAGATTTTTTGTTTGTAATACTTTCAGCGGAGTTGAGTATTGACGCCACTTGTTTGCTGCGTTTTCTAACTTGCTGAACAGGTGTACTAGTACACGGTATGGGAGAAATATTATTTAACATTTTGCCAGGCGTCAGGTTATTTTTAGGAGGGCTTTCTGGTGGGGGAAGACTGTCCTTTGAACATCCTGGTTGAGGGTGATCCAGAATACTTGCTTGAGTTGTTATCTCTTGTTCGTTATTATTGCAATTATTAACATTATCCTGAACATCTGTGGTCTCCGACAAAAATGCTTCATCCGGAATTGCTTCAGGATTAAATGGTACGATACCTGTTGCCTTAAAGGCTGCCACAGCATTACTTACTGTGGCAGACTTGACCCACGCCGACGCAAGAAGTTCTCCAAACTGAAGCCGTGTCAACCTTCTTGTAGGGTTATTTTTTATATAAAGATTGCACGCTCTGTAATAGTTCATTTTTAATGACTTAAAAAACCCCCTATCCAACGGTTGCAGAAATTGTGTCGTATGACTGGGTAGGCATACAAGGATGATATTGTTACTGCTGGCAAACTCGAGCATTTCAATGTTGTTACAATGTGATCCATGTCCATCCAGCAAAAGAATAACCGTCCCAACTGGTTTCCTTGGTAGGAATTGTTCTTTTAGCCAAAGGTAAAAGAGAGCACTATTGATGTAGGCGGATTTTTCATTCATGTAGACTTTTGACCCCGGTGGCAGACCGTCTTCATACTCAGCTTTCTTATTTTTGCCCTTCATAATGCAGGTAGGGGGAATATATACACCTTCCGCACTAAAACATGAAATAACAGTAATGGTCTCTCCCTTTTCCGCAGCGGTGATGCTAGCTACATTCTTAGAACCTTTGGCAGCAACAACGAATCCGGGTTTGTTATTCAATTGCATTCCAGTCTCGTCCACGTTGAAGATGTGGCTATGCTTTTCAAAGAGTTGATTTTCTGCAAGGACTCTTTCCAAAAGCTTAAAGTAGTCAGCAACCTCTTTGCGTCTCATTCCTTGAGCGCGCGCAAGAGACACTCCTTCGGACTTTCGAACTGACAAACCCGGATGACGCGATAAGAATGAATGTAACCAGTCATACCCTGCTTTTCCAGATTCATGATTGAAGCGGTGCTTTATTTGCAACTGTTCAGCCAACTTAAAGGCCATAACACGGACGTCTTCTCGAGTAGGAGCAAACCCATGTGCTTGTAGCTTTTTTGTGTGTCACAATCTTATTTTCATTTTGTATGCCTAGACATGCTGACGGCCCCTGAGGTCCCACTACCAGATTACCAGATTTCTTTCGTCTTCTTAAAGTGGTTGCTGGAACATTAAAATGTCTTGCAGCTTCATTTACACCCATGGAGTTATTATTCACAGCAGCAATGGCTAGCAGTAACTGTTCCTTGGTCCATTGTCCACGTAAAGACGTACTACGCCTATTGTATTTCGTCGGCATGGTACTGGAATAAAAAAATATATAGGTATTCAAAGCTCCAACTCACCCGCAGTTTAGTGCACCGTCTCACCCAAAAATGCCGGGTGAGATGGCTCACTTAATTACTAAAACTGGCAACGACTAAAAATCTTCGTGCTAGGTTAGAATCACTCCTACAAGCGGCTGTAGCAATATTATGTCACTAAAAATGAATTTAATCATGGAATAACTTACCAGTCTCTTGTTGATCGTACCGTGATGCAAAATTTTGCAAATTCACGATTAGTTTTCTTGCTTCCGCCACTCCAATTATCGTGAGAAACCACTTTTTCCGCCGTACATTACTTATTTCTAGGAGTGTTTATAACATAACTAACATGTCGTGTCTTGATGTTAAACATGTTGCCAAATATAGCGCTGCGCCATCTCATCCGGTGCGCCATCTCTCCCGGAATTACCCTATTTTTGGTTAAAACTATAATGAGTCATGCATACAAATTATTAAAGAAAACGGAACTCTAATACTTCAATTTACATATTTATCGTGTAACATTTGTGTAAAGCAACCCTGGCGGACTTACTCTCCTTGGAAGTGACTACTACTATTCCCATCCATGTGTGGACGGAATATTACTCATAAACAAATACATTTTGGGAAAATCTATTCATGAGATGTTATACATGACATTTGACGGCACATTTCTGAAATATTGGGCATTATACAGGGTGTCCCAAATTCGACCTACATATCAATGTTGCGATTTGTCAAATAAGATACCTCAAATTCTATTGCATATTTGGAAAGACCAATTCAAAAGAAGAAAATTGATGTAACATGCTATGGGGCTTTGGTAATTAGCTACTGAGGTAAAAGGTCTTCTGTCTAGAAAAACCCCCCACTTCGACAACCTCTCAGTCTGCCATTTCGAAATTTGTAGTGCTGAATCTTGTATAAAAAAAACTTCACACACACCTCAGCTCTTATCATATTTGTCACTTTTTCCAATTTTCATCTTTGGTCATACAGGGTGGTCAAAAACAAAATTGTATTTTTTCTCAAGAATTTCAAATGCATAGGTACCATCCATATCACATATGCTTGCATCAAGGCCTTCGTCCTCCGGATTTCGTATCTCGAATGGGGTTTAGTAGAATAATGGTAAATAAAGTGAGTAAAGACACTGCTGTCCTGGATAAGGTTCTTTTTAGCGATGATTCAACTTTTAACATCATAGGTGTTGTCAACAGGTATAACATGCACTATTATGCGACAGAAAACCCTTACTAGGTTAGGCAAATAGATTTCCAAAATAAACGGAGCTTGAATTTTCCGACAACAGGTACAGAATACTTGAATTTTCTTATCGAGCATATGCTTTTGCTTTTGGAGGATGTCAACGTGCAAACTCAGATGCATATGTACTTCCGACATGATGGCGCACCTGCGCATTATCATAATCGTGTGCGTAACTATTAGGACAAGTGGAGTAAAAATCGTTAGATCGGTCGTGATGGCCTCCTAGATCATCAGATATGACACCGATGGACTTCTCTCTATGGGGCTACGTTAAGAAAGAGGTTTATAGATATCCACCATCTACCCCGGAAAATATGAAGGATTAAGGATGCTTCTCTGAATATAAGGGAATACATGCTGATGGATGTGCAACGGTAATTCAATCCAAAGAATACGGCTGTGTATTCAATATGGTGGAGATATCTTCGAGCAGTTTTTGTAGATTAGGTCTTGAGTAGTGATAGTTGTTTGTTTATGCTGTTGCTATAGTTGTTTTTCTTTATTACGCTTGAAGCTGATTTATACTGTTCTAATTGTTATTAGTTCTTACGTCAAATCTGCACTCTTAGTGGCAATTTGGAACTAGCCGACTGTTTGTCTTTTGTTTCCAAGGATGATGTGATTATTTGCCTTAATTTTGGTGTGTTGTTCTATTAAAAGCTCAATAACTCAAAATCTAGTGATTTTATCTGAATCAAACCTTACACCAAAAAATATCTTATAAATAATTGAATCCACACTTGCACAAATATACATGTGGTGCATTTGAAATTTTTGGGAACCAGTACAATTCGTGTTTTTGATCACCCTGTATGAGCAAAAATGAAAATTCGAAAAAGTAACAAACAAGATAAAAGCTGAGTTGTGTAAGTTTTTTCGATATGAAATTCAGCACTTCAACATTAAAAATGGTGGATTGAGGGGTTGCCGAAGTGAACGGTTTTTTGTGGACAAAACACCTTACATCTCAGTAGCTAATTACCAAAATCGCATAGTATGTTATGTCAATTTTCTTCTTGTGAAATGGTTTATCCAAATATGCAATAAAATTTGAGGCATTCCATTTAAAAAATCGCAACGTTGATATATAGGTCAAAATTGGGACACCCTGTATAATTGTCAATATTATAGAAATGTGCCCTCAAAAGTCATGTATAACATGCCATAAATAGGTTTTCCCAAAATGTATTTGATATGAGTAGTATTCCGTCCACACATGGATGGGCCACCCTGTATACATGTCAATGAAATTTTCTTGTCAGCTGTGTTTATGATTATTTGTAAGGCTTTTATTTCATCAAACAAGATAATTTTATGATCTGATTCGAATTTATTGAGGACATATACGAGTACACCGTCATTTTTACTGATATTTCCCCGTTTATAATATTGATGGTAATTAGGTATCATTATAACGCTTAAATCTGCTAGTTGAAACGTTTCTGTAAGTATTATACAATCAAACTGGACATCTAGTGAATCTACTAGCAGAATAATTTCATCAAAAATTCTTAGAACGCTTCGTATATTTATATGAATAATAGTGAAAACATCCTTAATATGCTTGCTCAATAAAAACTTACCCCTCTGTATATTATCTGCTACCAGTATATTTATTGATTCTGGAACATAATGCCTTGCAAAGATTTCAATACTCATTATAGAAATTTAAAATGTATCATTCAAAATATTCAGTACTAAAAACAGTAACAGAGGTATAAAATCAATAAAAGTGTAACATTGTGTACTATGTACAGATAAAAATTCAAAATTCAATTTTTGACAAGAATTGTTTTTGGTGATATTGAAACACTGGACAGTTCTTATCATAAGCATAGTGATTCGTACTCTGTGATTGTTTGTGTGTTAATTTTGTATACATACAATTTGAACATGTTGGTGATTGAGCGCTGCATCTGTCACCATCATGTTCTTTCCCTCATTTAGAACATACTTTAATATTTCTACATTTCGCAGAATTGTGATAAAATCTGCAACAGAGTTCGCACTGATTAATGATATTGTTATTATAAACTTTTAGGGTCTGCCAATCTAGCAAGATCCTACCTTCATCATCACTTAAAATGGTTTTAAATAAATTTCCTGTTACTTCTGCAAAAATTGTATAAGAATGTTTTGATTGAATATAATTAACGTAGGTGACTGTGATTTCGTTTTCGTTTATGTAAAAGTTCTCTTTAACTGTTTTTTCTGTCATTTCTTATGCGGATGGATTTTCTTGGGTCTTGTACCCGACGATTTTGATTTTAGGTTTCACCCTTTTTTCTTAAAAAAATTCATAATTGGACGGTAGTCCTTCTTACATTTCATTTTTAGCCTTTTATGCCTTCCTTTTATAATCTAACCTCCACGCCTCCATTTTTGATATTATTCACTGCTGCTAGTTTTATTTGTAACTTGGATAATTCAATATGCTTGTTTAGTTCATGCTTTGTTTCAATGCTGATCTGTTTGTCTTTGGGCTTTATGATTAGTTTATTCAGTGTTTTTATGGGTATGTTTGGCTGTGCGCTGGTTATTGCTGCATATGACATAGGTATTTGTCGATTTTCTAATTGTTCTAGTCTTTCTGTTAGTTTTCCCATAACTTCTACTATGCTCTCTCTTTCTAGCATATTTGATTCATAAAGCTTGTTGCGATACTGTGATTTTTTTTATTTGTGAGTTGATTAATTATTTTTTGTTTTTCTAGTAGTAGTATACTGTTTTGCTCAATGTTTGCCTTTAGGTCATTATTTTCTTCCATTAACGCTGCTATAGATGGGTCTGGGTCATTTGAACTACTCGTACTGTATTTTGTAGCCTCTGGAAGGGTCATCAGAACCTTTCTCTTTTTTCTTTTCACTCATATGGTATGGATTTATCTTCTCGCGTCATCTATAGAGAAATGACTCAACGACTGCTTTGTTGGTTGCAGAACTTGCTGAGATAGTCTGTAGAGTATATTTCTGAGAAGATATGATAGAAAGAAAATTCAAAATTAGTTGAGCAGCAAGATCGCATCTGGATGATGTGGTTTGTATTCGTCTCAGTGATACTGGCTAAACGGGTTATTGTTGTTATCCTTTCTGGAGATAAGTTATCTTCAAAGTTATAAATTACAGAATTACAGGAAAGACGCATCACACACAAGACATTTTCGCAGTGCCGCACATCTAGGCGCTGATTTGTAGTTTCTGCTTGACATCGCAAAATAAATTTCTATGAAATTTAAATGTCTGGAAAGTAATGTGATTTGGGATAACTTTTCCATGTTTCATAAATATTCCTGTCTGTGGACTATTTTCTCGCCCGTTAGTTGTAATATCTAATATATTCCACGTTACCAAGGATTTTCTTTTTTGTCTCTGTCATTTTTCGAATTTAGCAATTTTGCATATATAATATCCTGGATGAAGCATACATTTCTACTAAGTGTACTTGGCACAAAAAACTGCGGGAATTATCATCAACACAGACTATTATCGCATAAAACCTTACTATGCACCTACGCACTGCCGTTCTCTGGAAGCTGTAGTATACAACTTACAGCTTAAACCTCCAATAATGCCATATCTGAAGCAGATGTCATGTCACATCAGAGCCAAACATTGGTAGCTGAAGCGTCATGATGTTTAGGCAACACGTACAGCTACAGAAGCAGTGTACAATAAGTGAACAACAGCTACGAGCCCACTTCAGTTGGCCCAACTATTGAAATCTCAGTTTTTTTCTTATCAAACACAAATAATGAAAATGTAGCAGGGTGTTATAGATTTAAAATATTAACAATGAGTATTTTGATAATATATAGTAGAAAACACCATCTTTATCTCTCCCTAATCAAATTTGCAGCATAAAAATAACAACACATGCTGCAATTACAGCATATCAACCTATTTTCATTTCAATGCAAAATAAGTGTATAACGCATAGGTGGCTGTGTAAAAATAAAAGCCATGACGATTGTTTTTATTAATAACAGCTGTCAGAATAGTTTTGGGTAGTTAAGGTTTTCAAAATGGGTAGAGGAAAGGTTGTTAGTGAGAAAATTCGGCTACTGATAATTAAATTGTTTAATTGTGGGAAATCAATATCAGAAATTGCAACTTTGTTAGACTTATCGCGGTACAGTGTCAGAAATATTGTTAGAAGATATAACGTAACTGGTTCAGTTAATATTAAGCCACGACATGCGAAAAAAAGTACTATCACATATGCCGACCGAAGAGCATTAAGAAGAATAATCGTGAAAAACAGGCGTGCCAATTATTTACAATTAAGTGCTCTGTGGAGTGACGCTGTTGGAAGGAGAATTTCGAGGTCCACAACACAGACAGGCGCACAAACTGGGATTTAGCACTTACAAGGTAAGTTTACTTATAAAAAAAATAAAGTAAAAACCCTTAAGTTGCACAACGTGTTTATAGGCCAAAAAAAAGCCACTATTAACTCCACTGCAAAAGAAAAATCGGCTTAGATGGGCTAAAGAACATAGACAATGGACAATGGTATGCAATACATTGGAGTGATGAGGCCCGATTCGAAGTTTGTGTTGGTGACAGTCGCAGTAGAGTTATTCGCAAGAAAATGAAGCATTCCATGTTGACTGTCTGAAGAGAAAAGTGAAATTTCCAGCATCCGTTATGGTCTGGGGCAGTACGTCATCAAAAGGAGTAGAAAAACTTCATTTTATTGATGGAAATGTGGATACAAACAAATATTTGGCAATTTTAGAAGAATCGCTTTTACTAGTGATGGAAGAATGTTTGACATCCGGCCAAGATTTTGTGTTTCAGCAAGATGGTGCAGCGTGTCATACATCAAAAAAGGCTGTAAATAGGATGGAAGAAAATAGTGTACCACTTTTGAAATGGGTTTCTAGCAGTCCAGATCTGTCACCTAGTGAAACTTTGTGGCACGAGATGAAACAGGTTCACCGAACTGAGACAAAAGCTTCAAGAAATATGGGATTGTTTTACACCAAGTTTTTGCCAAAACTTGGTTAACATTATGCCCCAAAGAATTTCAGCCGTAATAAAAAATAAAGGTGATGTTACCCAATGGTAATCTTTCAATTGTTGCTTTGTTAACTTCGCGCATTTATTCGCACATTGTTTATTTGTTCAGATGTTCTATTAGTTATAGGTCTACACAAATATGTATTTTTTACGACTAGAGTGTATCTAAAATGTTTTTTTGAGAAAATAAATTATTTTAGAAGTAGTTTCGTCATGTTTAGTTTATAAAGGCATATTTTGGTACACATTTTGAAGTGAGCCAACTGAAGTGGGAAGGGGCTCGTAGTTCTAAATTGGCATCTTGTAGAAAAACATCACAAAAAACCTGTATGATGCCAAAAAACCGACGTAATGTCACTTTTTCAGATACGTAATACCTGTGACGAGGTATTCTAAAGAAACGACCAGTATCACTGGTCGAGATGAGAGCAAATCCAAAGAAGACCCACGACAATAATATGAAATCAAAATAGATCGACAAGAAGTACCAAGTTAATCCTAGGAAATCCTTAGGCCCGTATCGTCAGTCGTCCCTACAATTGTAGGGCTCGTTTATGGCCTCCTTGATTGTCATAGTTTTCTACTTCTCCGTGTCAGAACTCTATTTTGAGGTTATGTCACAAACATCTATTTGCATCAAATTGTGGTTGCTTTTGAGTTATGTCATGTTTTATCAGCCTGAAATTTTCTACAATTTAAAAAGAAAACGGATCTTCACAATAGGAGAGCGCTGACGCTGACACGGGACAAGTATAATCTAGAATTTTTCGAAGGAGAGGAAGGCGTATGACAATCAAGGAGACCATAAACGAGCCCTACAATTGTAGGGACGACTGACGATACGGGCCTTAGACATCTTTGAGTCTGCGCAGGTGTCCTTCTTGCTACCACACATTGTGGTTGCAAATTCTTTGATAGGCTTGTATCCTGTGGAGATACAAATACCTTCAAGTGAATCCGAGAGTTTCAAAGATGATCCAAAGCAATCTTAGCATTTTATATAATAAAGTGTCGGTGGTAGGCAACTCTACATGAAAGAATCATATAGCGTTATTTAAAAAGGTTGCCCCAAATAGCAGGCAATATACGTTTCAAATTAAGGAAACGCTTCTGATGCCCGTGATTATAAAACTTCTCCGCGCATAATTTTAAATGGAATGGTCCCACTTTCTCGTCTTTAGTACATTACCATTTAGTATTCATGGAGTCTGTGAATGGGTAGACGGCGAATACCTATTTTCCATCAAGGCGCACTACAGAAGTAATCATGCTTGTTAGATTCCTACATAGTAGTTACTTAGAAAGGAAAGTTTTACATTCAATTGGTTCTTCAGAGCATAATTTGTAATTATGTAAAACGACTTTGTTAAGTTGAGTAATTTAGGAGTATTTAGTACATATCACTCCACTGAGCGAGAGTGTCAACCATAATTGTAATATGGCCCTCCACTGCGTGTTTGTGATTCTGATGAAAACTCTTAATAACTTCTACTATCAAGGCAAATCTACATATGCCTGTTGTGTCAAAATACGTCATGCCATTTAAGCTGTTGCCCGTGAAATAGGAATTTCAATGGTGGGTATTTTGAGGACTCGCCATTTTGATTTTATAAAAGTCTGTAGCTACCTGAAGATCAAAATTGATGGCAGCGCCTAATCGCTGTTTTCTACCTGAGCTCTCCGCGTTGGGCGGAAGGGGTGGTGGATTATCCATGTGCGTACGGACTAGCTTTCATAAAAGGTGTCAATCTAAAGGACGCAATATTTCAAAGTTCTATTAAACATGGTATTTCATAACAAACAACTGAAATATTTATTGGATTATGGTGTATACACTCTGGAATTATGTATGAAATAACACATCTTGTAAATCGCTGCCACGGCTCCGCTGGCACATGCGAATTCTTTTATTAAAGTTTGTCGTAACATTTTTGAACACATGTCATGGTATCTCGTTGATACAGCGTCTGATTTCAGCTTTCAATGCTTCAATGGTTGCAGGCTTGTTTGCATAAACTTGTGACTTCAGATAACCTCAATGCCAACAGTCCAAAGGTGTTAAATCGCAAGAGCGTGGCGGCCAATTCTGGTCACCAAACCGTGAGATGACCCGATCAGGAGCAAACTCGTGCAAAACTGCCAATTTTTCATAAGCAGTATCGCATGTGGCACCATCCTGCTGAAACCATATGTCATTAAGAGCCAAGACTTCTAATTGCGGCACAAAAAACTGAGTAGTCATTGTACGATGACATTAGTGGATTACCCGCCTCGTCCTCAAAGAAAAACGGGACAATAATTCCTCCAGACCATAGTGCACACCAAACAGTGACACGTTTTGGATGCAAAGCTTTCTCATGAATTACTCTTGGATTCTCTGTGCCCCAAAATGCGACAGTTTTGCCTATCGACGAAGCCATCGAGATGAAAATGGGCCTCATCGCTAAACTCTCTCAACTGTGCGTGGTCTGTTGACATAAGCTGTTGAGTCAAGTGGACTTTGTAGGCATGCAGGTGTAAATCTTTCGTGTGAATACGCTGGAGGGTGGCCGTTTTAATGTCTCGTATGTTTTACATCATTAACAAACCAGTACCTACTTTCAAATTTTTTGATTATTTTTTGGGGCAGGAACATTATTCCGACCGAATAAAAACTGCACCTTTCGAATCGTGGCAATTATACTTCCACTACTTGTTTTTTAATAATTTTTAACAATTAAGATACACTGTTCTATCGTGTAATGATTGATTTCCATAAACTCCCGCCTATCTAGTATCGATCTGTCATGTCACAATCGTTATGACATTATGACTGCCAAAATGGCGCTAAATTCAAATATTGCGTTCTCATTGATACACCCTTTATAATAACGAAGTATTATATATTGCTTATTCAATCACACGTATGATAATATCAGAGTACGATACGATGGAAACAATGTAACTATGTCGAAAATGGTCAAGTAATTCGTACCATCTGGTTATTTTATGAAATAACTCGTAAATTACTTATTTGAATTGAATTTTACACGTTTCACACTAAAAAACTCATTTTTAATCTTAGAGCTTAGAATAATAAACTTTCTAAAAATATGTTGCACTTTATCTAACGAATTAACTTCAGGACATCAGTATCAATCAAAAACTTCTATTTATAGAACTTGAATATTAGAATCACCGATTAGGAACACATTGGTAGAACAGTATCATTAGCATAACAAGTATTATAACAATAGAAAGTTTGGGCGAATACAAATACGGCATACTTAAAACGATAAAATAACATCATTTGATATGTGGCTCGCGTGATAAATGTCAAATGACGTTATTTTAACGTTTACATATGCGGTATCTGTGGTTGCCAAAAATATATATTCGGTGACAGTATTTGTTTAGTCTAAGCATAGAAATCACAAACATCACACGTTGCACCTGACCATATCTCCTACAAAATATTTAGGTACAAATCAATAAGCCAAATGGTAGCACAAACTTATAAATTAAATTCATAGTCTAGTATTCAACAATATCCATACTTATCTGTAGGTGTTTTTAGTCATGTGGAAGATCAATCCTTGAAGGCCTGTCGATGACTGGAAATACTTATATCTTGACATACCTATGACGTAGAGTATATTTTATTCTCCCCTAGACAATATATATATATATATACGTATATATATATATATATATATATTTTGAGACGTGGTCATTGTCGTCTAGACCAGTTAGGTGAAAAATTAAAGCTTCCGCCTTTTGTTGGGTACTTCGACAAGAATTAAGCAAAGAGGACTCTTTATACTTTTTTTAATTCTCTCTAGCTTTCAATGGACTTTGCCATCATCATCAGGAGCTGCAATTACAATGATAACAGTAGCAACAAAGGTGTAAAATGAATTTGAATTGACTCAACTTACAGTAGTATGTGAGGATGTTGCTAATTGTTGTTTACGTATAGGATGAGGGAAACGTCCAGTAACATGGTGAGAGCTGAATAGGTTGCACAATAGTCAAATTTATACAAAACATGACAAAAACAAGTTAAAAACAGATTAAAAATTATTTAAAAAATTAGAGCATTACATCGTGAAACCACCTGATGATTGCACAAATTAGTGGTCATGGAATGATGAATTGATGAGTGACATGAAACCCTTTGACAGAAGGCCGAAGGATGTCAATGTCAGTATTGAAGGATGGAACGAATTGTGGGCGTGTGCCAAAACGTTGCCAAATCACTTCAGATGATGAGATTTTCAGAATTTTATGTTAGAATTTGTTAAACCGACCAGAGGCAGTTGAATAAACTATATTATTATTAATGGGAGTTTAAATTAACAATTATTAATAAATCGTGAGGAGAGAATTATTATATTTTGAGTGGAATGAATTTTACTGGTGGAAACGGCCAAAACACAGATTCTAATTATGGTTGTGAAGAGTTGAAATTTGGGGAGATATGTAAGACAGATGTTAAACAACTGAGTGTCATTTACTCATATTTGCTAAACTGCGAAAAATTGGAGAACTTACATATCTCCCCAAATTTCAACTCTTCACAACCATAATTAGAATCTGTGTTTTGGCCGTTTCCACCAGTAAAATTCATTCCACTCAAAATATAATAATTCTCTCCTCACGATTTATTAATAATTGTTAATTTAAACTCCCATTAATAATAATATAGTTTATTCAACTGCCTCTGGTCGGTTTAACAAATTCTAACATAAAATTCTGAAAATCTCATCATCTGAAGTGATTTGGCAACGTTTTGGCACACGCCCACAATTCGTTCCATTTTTCAATACTGACATTGACATCCTTCGGCCTTCTGTCAAAGGGTTTCATGTCACTCATCAATTCATCATTCCATGACCACTAATTTGTGCAATCATCAGGTGGTTTCACGATGTAATGCTCTAATTTTTTAAATAATTTTTAATCTGTTTTTAACTTGTTTTTGTCATGTTTTGTATAAATTTGACTATTGTGCAACCTATTCAGCTCTCACCATGTTACTGGACGTTTCCCTCATCCTATACGTAAACAACAATTAGCAACATCCTCACATACTACTGTAAGTTGAGTCAATTCAAATTCATTTTACACCTTTGTTGCTACTGTTATCATTGTAATTGCAGCTCCTGATGATGATGGCAAAGTCCATTGAAAGCTAGAGAGAATTAAAAAAAGTATAAAGAGTCCTCTTTGCTTAATTCTTGTCGAAGTACCCAACAAAAGGCGGAAGCTTTAATTTTTCACCTATATATATATATATATATATATATATATATATATATCTATTTTTGCTTTGTACTTACGCATTTTCGCTAAGAACTTTCGTCGCCACATCACAATTTCTTCTTTATCAATCAATTTCAGTTGCAAGTTTTTGTATGGTTTTGAAAAAAAAAGAATGTATATTTCCTCTTCCTCGTAGTACCACTACTCGTCGGATGTTCTTCTCTGTCAGTTGAAGTTTATTCCTTGTTAATCCGAAAAATTGTTTTTTCGGAGACTTTTGTTTCCCCGAAATTGTAAAGTCTGGTTTAATTGGTGCAAGTTGTTTAAGGGTGTACTCAAAACATGGACGCATAAGATGGGTACACCAATTTTTGTGGGAAAACTTTTTATTTGACAACAAAAAATGAGAAAACGTGTTTTTGGGATTCAATCGAAAGTGTTGTCAGGAACGAAAAAACTTTTTATACAAGATTTTTAGGTATCTATGAGACCTACAAATTGAAACCACATGCTAAAAGATCCGATTAACCCATTTATGCTTAAGGAGTTGCAAAAAATTTGTTTTTATTATTTTTTAAAAAACCTTATTAAAAGACGACACTTTGGAGGTATTTTCAATTTATTCTAAAAAAAATACATAAACAGTTAGTTTTTTAGGATGTACTATACCTAGTACATTAGGAATAAATGTAGCTATAAGAATAATAATTAAAAAAAATATTGAAAATAGTACAAATATTTTGAAACACATCAATATTGCAAATTTTAAAGAGTATGATATTGAACAAAACATTTCACGTGAAGGCCGACATCACATTTTCTACATCTAGTAGTGGTGCGCTCATGACAGTGTGCACACCTTGTTTGTTTGCCTTGTGGAATGACTAAATGATCTAAGCGATCATACCTTATGTCACCAAAATTTCTTGATTTACCTTGCTGGTACGTATAAGTCTTCTTATTTTGTGTCAAGACAGTTGTAGCTACACTTCTTCTAAATTGTAATTGATCCACGTTATTTCCTCTCTTTTTATAAATATGCCAGGCGTTTGTCAGGGCCATATCTACACATTGAGAGATCAACGAGAAATACCATTTTTTGCCTCGGATTTGTACTCTGTATTGAGCTATATTCTGGTCTGACCTATTCACCCCGCCCATACATTTATTATACAGCTTGACAACTTCGGGCTGATCCACATACACGAACTGTTTTCTTTTTGAGAATACCGCTTTACTGAATTTACTGGTTCGTAGACACAAAAGTTACAATATTGTTGCCATTCCATTTTACAAAAATTAAATTCTTATCTTTTACTTTGGTATAATCAAACACTCCACGTTGTTCCTTTTTCATAAGTCTTGAATTTTTCAAAGAAGACATGGGTATACGATTTTCACGAATTGTTCCTGTACCACATATGCCTTTTTCAGTCAAGCTTTCAAACAAAGCTGGCGAAGAAAAAAATGATCAAATACAAAATGAAACCTAAGATTTGCCCATTTGCTTTTTAGCCTATCAGCATAGCTCAATACAACTGATGCGCCAGCACCTAAAGATTTGTAAGCCACGTTCACATACGTCGAAACACCTTGATAAGGTTCAAACCATAAGATGTAACCAAGAGTAGTAGCGCCAACCCATAACGTATTGGTTTCCCGTGGATATACTGTTTACAACCATGTCGCCCGTTGTATGGAACAATTGCGTCAACAATACTATGATGCTCTTTTGGTACTGCCTATTCCAAAAATTTTTTATTTAGGTGATTGAAAAGATGCCTTAGTTTAGCAAATTTATCATTTGCATCCAGAGCTTCATTGTTTAGGAAATGAATGTGAGACATTATAAATTCAAATTTATCGCGAGAAATAGATTCAGAAACAAGTGAGTTGTCTGAATCACTGGCTTTTTCCCAATACATCCTTATGCGAGATACACTACTGTAGCCACTCAACAATAATATGCCTAGAAAACATTTGATTTCAGATTTGGTAACCATAATATTCCTGTTTTTCTGTTGAGCATACCGATTTGTCTCCTCAACTATTATGTTCAAAATTTCGTCATCAAAACAACTAAAAAATATCTCGGTTGGGGACTGCTCTTGTTCATTTTGATTTTCGTTGTTTATTGGAAACGCATATTCATTTCTTGGCAAATCTTCTTTTACGTAATTATATTTTTTCTTCTTTTGCACTTCCTTCCGATTATTACCCCTGATTTCACTATAGTCGCTATACACATTTTAAAACAAAGCGAATGTGTCTGTCATCTTTTGTTGCGAATTTCTCACAAATACGAAATGTGTGAATTTGTTTAGAAGAAAAACCATAACCCATACTTTTTTCATAAAAATAACATTTATCTTCCGGAATGGTTTGCGATTCATATCGGCAAAGTAAACTAGTGTAGTTTGCAATAAAATTCCGTTTGAAGTAACTATGTATATTATTGCTCAATAAGCAGGTGTTTTGATATAAACGATTAGAAATTCTCAAAAACTACTTGAACAATTTACTGCAATTTTGTTGTGGTTATTTAGACGCATGAATCCTATGAATCTGAGAAACTGCCACAAACCATCGTCGCATTACCAAGTGCCAAAACTGCAGTTTGCTTCGGTTTTCGGCCAAAACCTTAATGCTATTAGTCGGATCTTCTTACGTGTTGTCTCATTTTGAAGGTCTCATGAATACCTAAACATCTTATAGTATATGAAGAGCTTTTCCGTTCCTGCCAACATTTGATTGACTGTATCCCAAAAAACCCGTTTTCTTATTCTTTGTTGTCGAATAAAAAGTTTTTCCACAAATATTGGTGTGCCCATATTATGCGTCCATATTTTGAATACTCCCTTGGAAAACTTGCAGCAATAAAACCAGACTTTATAATTATTTCGCAAACCAGGGGTATTTTCGTCTAATATGATTATATTATTGTGTATTAACTCCTTCTTCTCCTCCTCACAAAAATTGTACTAGCTTTTTTTTTGATGGCAAACTTTTACTTTGTTTATCTATTACTTGATTCGTCTATTCTCAACCACTATATAATCGAGTTAGTGTTACTTTACCTAGACTACGCCACTGGAATTTGTCATGCTCTAAGATGGTGGTGACGTTCAGCAGTGCGGTATGGAGTAGGGAGATATAGACCAATCCCGATCGTGGTCTGCTTGAATCCTGACAGGGTTGTCATGTTGCCGGCTATTCCATGCTAGTACTCCTAAACGATCAAACTTCATTAGCTAATCGAGAAATTTTCCATTGTGCCATATTTACAGTCTCGCTACTGTTTTCCATCTGAATATACTGGGTAGGGAGGGTTCATTTCGATTTTTGATGCTGGTATATTTATATACGTTCCCAACATGTACATCTCTGCCGCGGCTGACGTTGCGTCGGGCGCCGACCGTGGTGAGTGTTCTGGCATGGAATCACACGTTACAGCATAGTGTTTCCTATGCTCTGACCGAGTCACCATATTCCCATGTCTGCTTGAGTTAGGTACGGGTTTAGGCGACGTTGCCAGATGCACTGTCAGTAGGGCAGGAAGGAATGTATATGGACTTATTATATGGACCTGTTTGACTGATTTATTTCTCAGTGGGTCTAGTTTGTGCTGAACATATTCCTTTATGTACTGATAAACATATTGCGTGGAAAGTGCAGAATCAACCTACATGACGCCATTTTTTAAAGGATGTTATCTTAGAACAAGCTGTTGTACACTTGTTGTGAACTCGTTTTGTAGCTGTACGTGTTGCTTGAACGTCAGCGAACAGCGATCATTGCAGGTAAACGTGGAATGAACTACAGTATATTCAGATAAGAGATAGACCGGATGTAAACAAAAGGTTCGGGTGATTTTCACGCTAACGCCGCCGTCTCGATGTAAAACAGGAGCCCTCATTGGTCAATTCGCAATTAAATGCCTATGCCGAGCGGTAGAGCAGTCGTATCAAGGCAGAGTCACATTCAGGTTCAGACGTGTTACGTATGTCGTGTGCATCATTGCAATTTGATATTTCTTTGGACGTTTTCGTTTGTTATCTTATTAAGTTGTTGAGTTTGTCGTTGTTATTGTTATACCTTGTTATTGATTGTTATTGTTATCAACTGCTTGCGCAAAATGCCCAGTAGTACAGATACTGCCGATGAAGTTGTAAACTCCTGTAGTCCACCTAGGAAACGCTCTAAAAAAAGACACCTGAGTGCAGAAATGAAAGAGGTCATTTTGAATATATATAAGATCGAGCGCGAGGAGAACGAGGCATCAACCATCAAAGAAATTGTTGTGAAGGTTTCTCACAAAGTTGGGGTGTGTCGCGCATCAGTGTTTAATGTGTTAAGACAATACAAAAAAAATCACACCTTTTCTGAGCCAATGACCAGTAAACATCGCAAAAGTATTGTTAAATCATTGGATGAAGCTGATAAGCATGCGATTAGGAGGAAAGTGCATGAATTCTTCTTTAGTAATGAAATACCTACTATAGATAAAGTACTGCAGGAGGTAAATGGAGATACAACGTTGCCAAATTTCAAAGATCAACTTTCCATGCGTTACTGAAGCATTTAAATTTCAAATGGAAAAAACGGGGTCGTAATAGTTTACTACTGGATAGAGAAGAAATTGTGCTATGGGGGAGGGATTATTTAACAAAAATTGGGAAATCAAAACAGGAAGATTTATTACCTTGATGAAACGTGGGTAAACGCAGGACACACTACAAGTAAAGTATGGGTTGATGATTCTGTAACTTCATCCAGGAGGGCCTTTCTAGATGGACTGTCTACCGGATTAAAAAATCCAGCAGGTAAATACGAGTAATAGACAACAATCGGATGTTTTTCAAACCTTGGGAACAAGGTTCTAAACATTAATTCCAGGGGGCAGATAAAACATATTACAAGTAACAAAACTTTTATAACTTTCGATAAAATGCGTGGATGTTTTATTGTCATTTTCATTTGTTAGAACTTTTTTAAGCCATGTTTTTATGTGTTTTCGATATTTCAATAATTTTTTAATATAATCTTAAAATATGTCGAATATTATAAACTTAAAAAAAGTTACTAAGTCTTATATTGTGTACCGTTCCTAATATTTCTAATCATTTTAATTCATACTTTAAGCTTTATAAAGTTATAATTTGTTAATATTAATATTTGCGCGTATTTCAGGTTCCTGATCATTAATTTTTTAGAGGTTTATAACTTTAAATTAAATTGTGAAGCGCTGAGTAATCATACGACGTTCAATATTCTTTCTTTCAATATGACTAAATAATCCCAATTATAGCAATCTGATACTCATGTCTCAATGTTTTTTCGCTGAATGTGATGAAAACATTTGAAAAAGGTTCGCTTATTGAAATAAATCTACACCAGTTAGTACTTCGATTTCCAGGTAAAGGGAAAAGGCTCATTATCTGCCATATTGGCAGTGAGGATGGATTTGTTGTTGACGGTCTGTGGTGCTTTGAGTCTAAGAAAACTGGAGATTACCACGAGGAAATGAATGGCGAATCGTTTGAACAGTGGTTTTCCAAAAATTTACCGAACTTAGAGGAAAAGGCAGTAATTGTGTTGGATAATGCGCCTTATCATTCTCGAAGAATGGAGAAGGTCCCAACAACGGCTTCAAGGAAAGTTGATGTTCAAAATTGGCTACGCTCGAAAAATATCAACTTTGAAGAAGCAATGCTGAAAGTACAATTATTAAGAATTGTCAAGGATCACAAGGCGGAATATCAAAAATACGCCATTGACGAAATGGCAGCAAGTCAAAATAAAACTGTGCTCCGTTTACCTCCATACCATTGCGAGCTCAATCCCATTGAGCTCATATGGGCAGAGGTTAAAAATTATATAGCTAAGCACAATACAACTTTTAAATTTTGTGACCTCAAAGGACTTTTCAAAGAAGCACTAGAATTAATAACAGCGCAAAAATGGGAAAACTGTATTAAGCACGTGAAAGACAAAGTTGAACAGAGAATGTGGGAACTGGACAATATTTTAGAGGAACAAGTCGAGCCATTCATTATTGACGTTGGTGCTTCAGGCAGTAGCGATGATGAAAGCTCATCAAGCTCATCTTTCCAATAAAAGATGTCGTTCATCAAATTCTGTAAGTTATAAGTAATTATAAAGCTACTGTATTTTTTAATTAATTATTGACATTTTTGAACCCATTTTGGCAAAACCTATTCAAGAATCTACTTTCTGACAATGTTCAACCATGCACATTTTTTTACGTTTTGAACGTTTTAATTTGGTTTACATATTTACCTAGAAATCAAAAAATATACTAATCAATATTCTAAAAGCAATTTTAAGAGATATACGATTATTTTTAATTTAGGCTAATTTAAACGCCATTTTGAGATTATATTCGACTGTACTTCACCAAACATCAGGCGGCATCCGAAGCTGGAAATCGAAGCGAAAATTTTGAAACCCTTATGTATATTTACATCATTATATATTTCTTACCCCACCCCCACATGATCCTGTATCCATCACCAATCGTATACACATCGAATTGTGCTAATTTACTACAAAGTTACGCAAAGCAGCATCCACTATCTAAAATATGTACTGCGTGACTCGTCCCCGCCGAATGTTACAGCGTTCGATGATCACGTGGTCTTGTTTATGTCCGGTCTATCTCTTATCTGAATATTCTGTATAAGATTCTAAACTGAAAGATACTCTAATCGTTCTATTTTCAGTAATTTTTGACTTCAAAAATAGCCTAGACAAACTAAAGTTACTTTGTCCGATGGCAAGAGACAATCAAATAGCAATATAACGGACAATGTGGAGTTTGTCTGTGTGTCAGCGATATCTGCAGTATTATGGTATTAGCTGTCAAAGGAGAGTGCTGTTACGTAGTGGTAGCGTAAAACACATTATTATTCTGTGAATAAGTTAGAACCACATGAGCTCCAGTGTTTTAAACTTGGCTGGAGCATGAAGCAGGAAGAGGTATTGCGGAAATAAGCTCCGCTTTAGTTGACTTCCTAAGAAATACTGATTTTGATCCGAATGTTAAGCATCTAAGATTATTTTCAGAAATTACTGAAACAATTACAATGTCATTTCCCGTTCGTGGCAACTCATTTATGCCTGCTGATCGAGTATTCGGACAAGTTGAACTGGAATTGCAGTTTCGTGCGTTTATAAAGACACCAGAAAAATATTATGAAATTTACTGGAAACGGGGACATGTCCGAAAACTTGGCTCTGATTGGACCCTTCACAATATTAAAAGTGCGACTATTTCACTTAAAAAGATTGCAGGAATTTTCGAGGCCAAAAGAATAATCATGAAGCGGCAAACATCTAATAGTGGTGAAGCTAAATAATCATACGAATAAACTTTTATACAGAAATGATGTTCCCTCTAAGAAATTTGCGAGCTTACTTAAATCGAAGAAAAAACTAAGTGGTATAGTATTGCCCGAATCACCACTGAAGCATGCTCTTAAGAAGAAGTAAACTGGATAGTTCATCTGCATTCTTCGTAACTTTGTCAGGCTGAAATTGGGTAAGAGATGTAGAGCTAACCTGGCTTGACCCAATTTTAAAAGATCAGTATGGGGAACACGGTGACAAAGAAAGAAAGGAGCAGAACTGCGCCCATGATGAAGATGACGAAGAATGCTGTTGGCTGGCATAAAACGACCTACATGTAATATAATTCGAAGAGAACTGTTTGTTTCAGAATTTTAGGTTTGAAATCATTTGATGTTCATTTATGGACAAATGGACTGGCTTTTGTCCATTGTGGACATTCAATCTTTTAAAACTTTTTATTTTTTTATTAAACCATTAATATTTGCGTAGCCTTGATACTATAGCAAACTGTTGATAATAGAATACGTTTTTACATGTGTTACTCGTTTTTCAAATGTTAAAAGTCCAAAATGGACAATGTGCGATCAGAGAGTCTGCTGCTCAACTAGTGTCACTTGCACTGTCAAGACACATTATATGTCAAGATCCATCTGATTAAGCTTCTTAGGATAGGAATAGAAAATTTTGATCATATTCCCGCATTTCGGCTTCATGAAATTTGATGGTCACCACTTATGTGAAAATCTATCGAGCCATTCAAATAAGAATTTCAAGCTAGATTTTTTCATCAAAATCCGCCATTTAACCTTTATAGAATTTTAATATAGCCATTGTTACTCGCACTGGTAGGACGAGTTCAACATCACCTCATATGTTAAATTTCATCAAGCTATTTGGCTTCTAGCCCATGAAATTTCTTGTCTACATATCCACGCTCGAAAAACATAATTTTCCTCTTGAGGCAATCGGGTAACATGTACCAGAATCAGTCTTCCCTTCCCTATTACCTGAGATTCAATCTAGATCCACCCCTGTATCAGTCCACTTCGTTGGAAGTTTGAACAATCTCGTAAATATACTTGTCGTCTCCCAGAACGATTTCCTTCCAGATGCAAACACCATTCTGCTGAAAATTGCTTCCCTCGAGTGGTAGTTAAGGAAATAAAAATTATTGCAAACTAAATCAGAGGCTCCGGCGTATTTGAATAATTATTTAAATGTCGCCAAGCTTGAAGCTTGTGTAAAGACCAGAAGTCGAAAGTTCAATGCAGGAGACTGCCTTTACGTGCTCTGACTGTGACAGAACAATTAATTTTAAAATTCCTAGATTTTATTTCCATGGAATAATAATAGGTTCCCCGGAATTGTCATATTTAACGGAACAAATTATTAATATTCTCCCTTTCTCTATTGGGTTCGTAAACGAGCCTATGGACGGTGAATCAGAGCAGCTCAGTTTTTTTTTTGAAAAACGCTCAGACCCGTCGATTTTGTTTTCGATGGGACAAAAGTTTGGCAAAAAATCACGTTAACACGTGCAGCCCCCTGGACGGGGGTGACACCAACCCTAAAATCTTAAATGGAAAGGGGGGTCGAGTGATACCTTATTTTGAAGGTCTTTAAATTCCCTTTATAATGATGTAAAATACATGAGCTTTAGTTCAGTAGTTTTGACGATTTACTGATTTAAAGCTTAAAGTAGACTTTAATAGGTACATCAGATTAGTTTGTACTACTTTCAGAAGAAATTTGACTAAAAGAATTTACTTAATAAGTAAATGCTTTTCTTCACTACGCCCGTGGTTTGTTTATCATTTTGTTGTTGAAAATAGCTACTGGAGCGTTTTTTGTGGCAAAAAAGTTAATTCTTGAAGAAAGATAAGGAAATATCCCGTACTTATTTTAAATAGGAATTTAGCACATAGTTTGCGATTGATTGCTAAAATAACTTGTAACGCTTTATTGCATAAATTAACCATGGTATAGTCCACAGTAGAAAGAGTTGAAGCTATCGAAATATGTTTCGAAAATAATCTGTGCGCTAATAGAAAAGCAGAAATATTTAATGAGCGACATGAGAACAGTAACGTGCATCGAAAATATGTTCTAGAACTTGTAGCTAGATTTCCGGAAACTGGGTCAGTCGCCAATAAAAAACGCAACATTGAAAATCCCATAAGGAACGAAGCAATAGAAGTGGGGGGTTTTAGGGCAAGTTTATGTAGATCCTGCGTTAAGTACCCGCAAATTGGAGACTGTGTGTGGTGTTAGTCGACGTACTGTCCAACGGATTCTAAAGGCCCGTAGTTTTCATCCGTATAAAATTCACCTGGTACAAGAACTTTATGAAGACGATATTGATCGGCGATTACAATTTTGTGAAGATATGAGTGAACGAATTATAAACAATGAACATTTTCAATTCAACACTTGCTTTTCCGACGAATGTTCCTTTTTCTTAAAAGGCGTAGTAAATCGTCATAACTGCCGATAATGGTCCGATTCTAATCCCAGAATTTATCATGAGGTACATACACAGCAGCCACAAAAATTAAATGTTTGGGCTGGTATTTTTGGCGATCATTGGTCCTTTTTCCTTACCTGGAAATTTGACCGGTGAAATGTATTTGGATATACTGGAAGACGCCATAGATCCTGCATTAACAGCCATAATTGAAAATCAGAATGACCGGCGGTACATTGCGAATAGGTTGGTGTTCCCACAGGATGGTGCCCCACCACATTACGCATTACGTGCTCGACAATATTTAGATAAGACGTTTCCAGATCGATGGATTGGTAGAAGAGGTGCCATTGAATGGCCCCCAAGATCGCCAGATTTATCACCTTTGGATTTCTTTATGTGGGGTCATTTAAGATGCAAAATCTATGCTACTCAGCCAACATCATTAGAAGACCTGCGACAAAGAATTGTGAATGAGTGCCTTCAAATTACTCCTCAAATATTACAAAATGTGCGGCAACGTTTTGAGTAAAATCTATTATTGCATGGAGAGTCATGGTGGCCATTTTCAGCATTTACTTGCCTAACGGGTCAGTTCATTCTTCATTTTTAAATTACTTTGCTGCCAAATGTATTGATCTCCAGTAATGATGATGTATTGGTTTTATTCAAGCTTTAAATCAATAGAACTTCAAGTGAAGTACATTAGTTCTATATCATTATGAAGGAAATTGAAAGACCTTTAAAATAAGGTATCACTCGACCCCCCTTTCCATTTAAGATTTTGGGGGTGGTGTCACCCCCGGTTAGGGGGCTGCACGTGCTAACGTGATTTTTTGCCAAACTTGTTTCCCACTTGAAAACAAAATCGACGGGTCTATGTTTCTTTTGTGCAGGCTTTCCCAAGTCTTTTTGTCCCTGGCCTGTCGAACAGTTTCTGTCCAGCTGAGTCCTCTGTTCTTCAGTGTCATTGAAAAAATTCTTTTGACTGGACTAGTTTCTTCCATGCGGACTACATGCTCAAACCATTTCAACTGGTTTTCCTCAATTTTTTCCAAGACAGATCTAATCCCTAACTCACTTCGTATAATCTCGTTCCTAATTTTGTCTCTCCTTGTCACTCCTTTTATTGCTCTCAAGTAATTCATATCTATTGCTTGTAGTTTGCTTCTTTGCCGGTTGTTCAATACCCAGCTTCAGAAAGTCAGTTTTGGTCTGAAAATAGTTTATATACCGTCATTTTGGTCTTTCTGCTTATTTCTTTTTTCGATGTAAACGACGTTTTTATGCTATGATACAGGTTCGATGTTTTTAGTAATCTTTCTTTTATTTCTTCATGCATTGTTCCGTCTTGCTGTATTTGTATTCCCAAGTATTTGAAAGCTTGCACTTGATCTATATATCTTCCTTCAGAGATTATTTTAAGTTCTTTCCTTTGTCTAGTAGTCAGGACTTTTGTTTTAGAAATGTTAATATCCATATTTCTCTTTAATAGCTCTTCACTCCAGATGTAAATATTTTTAAATATATCTTGTAAATATTTTGGGTTGCTGGCACATAATAGCAAATCATCCGCAAAGGCATACTGTTATACCTACAGTTCTCATTTTATAGAACCCTACATGAACTTTTCTTGTTTTACTCTTTAGGGACTTGATTACATCGTCCATGACTATGATAAATACTGTAGGGCTAAGCACGCCTCCTTGCTTCAGTCGACCGCTTAGTTTTAATTTTGCGGAATCATGTTATCCTTTTGCACGTACCAACTGTTTTGTTCACGCACGCTTTGAATACAATCTATTAGGTGGCTATCTATGTTTCTTTTGTGCAGGCTTTCCCAAACAACGCCCCTTGGCACGCTATCGAATGCTTTTTCGAGATCTAAAAACGCTAAATATAGTTCGGTGTTCTTCACCCTGCTTTTCTCAATGAGCTGTTTAATTGTAAATATGTGGTCCTGAATATTGTGAAACTTTCTAAAACCACTTTGCGCCTCGTCTAGATCAGAGTTCCCCAAACTTTTTTGTGTCGTAGACCCCTTGCCATGTTTTTCCGTGTTGGGTAGACCCCCTACTTGCCTGATATTGATATCCTGTAAATTTCTAACTGTAGTGAAGTTTAGTGTTAAAAACTTAAAGTAAAAACACATGTTAATTTATACATTTATTAATTGAATTTAAATTAAAACTACTTAAAATAAAATTTTGTATCTGTTATGTAAAATATATGTAACATTAAATAAACAGGTGTCTGACCAATAAGTGCCCGCATTGCAAATAAGTGCCCGCATTGAAAAAAAATAAGAGGGATAAAATAAAGAAAAAGTGAAAAATAATACAAAAAAAGTTTTTTACTTAAAATAGTACAATAAGCGAGTTCGTTTATTAATTATAACATAAACGTATGTTCTACAATAATTTCACTGTTAGTTTGATTAAATTCCGCTTATTATACGTTTAAGTTATCTAAAAATAGGCAAAAAATTAACGAATTTTAGTGTGTACTTATCCTTGAATTTTCAGAATAATAAAAAAACATATTTTCTATAAAGGGGGGTTCTTTGAAAAAATCAATGCGGGCACTTATTCCCAATGCGGCATTTATTGGTCAGACACCAATAAACATAAAATAAACTATAACTAAAATAACATAAGCAATAAGTCAATATTTTTAGTGAGAAGGATGAACCTGATGCTTTAATAATAAATTATCAACGTTTGGCGTCAATTTTGTAAGGGTTAATCTTAAATCCCCTCGGGTAATGATGTCCAGTCTGTTTCTTTTTTTCGGTAGGAGATTGGTAACAGCGCTGAACCCCCTTTCCACTAGGTATGACGATGGAAAGGAAACTAAAAATTTCCTCGCTATATTCCATAATACGGGATAAGTAACGGGTATGTTGTTTTGCAGCCAGAATTGCTGATCCGTTTTTAAACTGAACCTTAAGATCTTCGTTTGTACTTAGTTCAGTCAATTCCTCTTGTATTATGACATTCGTTTCTTCTATGTCACCATATGGATTAATTATCCACGGTGGTATTACCATAGACAAAATATCCTCAAACCTAGATTCAAAATCTGAATAGAGGGCATTTAAATGTTGAACGTAAGTTGAAACGTCGTCTTCCTGGCAGCTTGTCTGTGACAAATTGGGGAACTGAGAAAATTCGCCCCGTCCAATATTTTGCTTCATTAGTTTAACTTTGGCAAGAAACGCTGGTAAGATGGACTTTGTTTTAATCAAATTTAAACTATCGCCTTATAATTGCAAATTAACCATATTAAATTTTGTAAACAAATCTGTTAAATAGGCGATGTCTGTTTTCTTCATCATTAAATTTTCTTTTAAAATTTTATCTTTAGTATCCAGAAATTCTAAAATAGTCTCAAAAAGTGCAAAAAATCTTGTCAAACATAAGCCTTCCGACAGCCAGCGTACTTCAGTGTGAAGGAGTAATTGATGAAAGTGTTCGTCATCTTCTTTGCACAACTGCGCAAATATATTCAACGCGTTGCTTCGGATTCGGTTTACTGCATCAATGACTAAATGAAGTGATTCATGCAATCTAACACTCAACTTTTTAGCAACTAAATGTTGTCGATGGATGACGCAATGTATTGCTAACACCCCTGACACATTTTGTTTTAAATAGCTTATAAATCCACGATAACGTCCAACCATGGCAGGTGCTCCATCTGTAGCTACTGATATTATATTTGATAAAGGAATTGCTTTTTCAATGAAGTAATCCTTCAAAACATGAAATATTGATTCACCCTTAGTGTCGGTTATCAAAGTTCTTGCGAAGAGCAGTTCTTCGTAGATTTATTGATTCTTCATAAAACGAATATATGCCAATAATAATGCTGCATTATCAGGTAAAGTTGACTCGTCCAGTTGTATAGAGAAATGGGTAGTTTGCAAATAATTACATAAGAAGCTTTCAATATCAGAACTCATTTCATCAATACGTCTTTCAACAGTATTGTTGCTTAAGGGAATTCTTTTAATGATATCAGATGCAGGTTTGTGTAAAACAGTTTTTAAAACCTCTTCAACGGCTGGCAAAATTAACTTCTCTCCGATAGTATGCGGTTTTCCGGATTTTGCTATAAGTAACGAGATATTGTAAGACGCCCGCAAACCATCATCATTTGTTTGTGACGTCGAAGCGAACGTTCTGTCCATTGTAGGTCTCTCCTGAAATTTATTTTTGAGTTTGAAAGTATTTCAAATCTTTCTCTGTTTTATCAGGGTGGCATCTTGTCAGATGATCTTGCAGTTTAGATGGTTTCATAGCGTCATTGCCCAAAACTTCGTTGCATAATAGGCTCATAGGCGATTGTTTGTCCGGCAATGATGGAATGAAGCCAAATTTCAAATAATCAACTATCTACATTGCTTTTTAGATTCGGACATGGCATCAGTCATCTGTGGGCAAAATTATATTATTTAAATAAGACAGAAAATCCAGCAGCTGTATATTAAAAATATTTTTTGATTTTTCCGAAAACGTTCCATAATTCGAACATCTTGCAACAATTAGCTCGAATTACGGAGATTGCACTGTAATTATATTACCGATTGCTAAAACTTTCAAAAAGAAACTATTGAGGAGTACTCGTGTAATTTTGCATGATTGAATATTTAACTACTAATAACTAAAGTCATGATTGGCGTAATTTATCTATCTTTGCTAACTACGAGTACAAAACTAAAATTTAATAAAAAATAATGTACTTACTTTTCTCCAGCACTCTCGAACAAAATAACACTGACTCAATACAATTTGTGTGATATACGATCTGTTTAAATTTTTTAAAATATTTTCTTAGCACTTTCCTTTTCAAGATTCAGGAAACGAATAAACGTATTTGTCCCACATTCGTATTTATAGAGTGACGAATTGAACAAGTTAGTGCAAGGTAGCGAAGCTCTGAGACTGCGACTCTCAGGTTTTTACAAGTTCAAAATGTATTGTGACAACAAAGCGAATACCAAGATCCTACAACTTACACAATTTTATAAACATATATAATACATTTTTTACTTCATAGGTACTTTTATAAATAATGTATATGTTTGGGAATCAATGGTCTAGATTGTCTTCAATATACTCTCCCAGCTTTCTGTCTAGTACTCTTTCATATACTTTACATGGAATGCTCAATAGCATAATACCCCTATAATTGTTGCAGTCTGTGGTGTCACCTTTCTTAAATACTGGGATTACTTTTCCCTCCCTCCAGTCATCAGGTACCTGCTTTTCTTCCCTTGCCTTATTCACTAATGTTGAGAACATTTCCATATATTCAGTATTCATATTTTGTAACATTTCCGCTGTAATTCCATCATGCCCGGCTGACTTTCCTCTTTTCAGCATGTTAACACTTTTTCTAACCTCTTCAATATCTATTTTACGATGCTCTTTTCTGCCTCCTACAGTTTCCTGTATGTGTATAAGACTTGCGTTGTTGATACTGTTGGACCCGACTATGTTCAGTAACTCCCGGAAGTGTTCTTTCCATCTTTCGATAATTTTTTGTCCCTCTAAAATTAGCTCACTATTTTGGTTTTTTATGTGCTACAGTAATACTGTGAAAAAATTTCATCGAAGTCCCAGCGGTATTTTACAAGTTATAGGCAGCTATAGGATTAGCGAACAGACCGACAGACCGACCGAAAATGTTCGAGATTACAATACTTCGCCGCCAGTAGGCGTGGATCATTCTACGAACCTAGGTATTAAAATGGATGATAATTTAAAATTGGTTGAATACCCAAATAATCTAATTTCTAAGTGCTGCGCTGTTCTCAGAGTTTTTTGTTTTATTTATTTAGAAAAGGCTCGTTTAAATTTCACTTATCTTTGTCACGTAGGGCAGCTAGTAACTCATCCATTAGCTCATCTACAAACCTCCTACCTAGTCTGTGAACTTCCCGGTAGCTGAGTACTTATTTAATATACACGTACACACACCTTCTCCGTCTACACTCATCGTCGGCTTCCGGTTTCGGCTCGTAATTAAACATTAAGTAGCTCCAGCGCTTCCGATATGGTAATTCCAGCAACTTGGCTCTTAGAAGACTCCGGGGACGAAGCGAATTAGAATGTGAGCTACCGGATTCATATCGCATTTCATTTGCAAAATATAGTAGGGATTTGAAAGGAAGACTGATAGGGAACTTTCTTCATATTCGCAATACATCTTAATGGGCAAGTGTTGAGTCTGATCATGAGTGAAACTGATAATAGCAATGTTTGAATACACTCTTTCCGAGTATGCGACCTCTCCAAGCGAAAGAGATTGACAGTGACTTCTTCTCTTTATAAGAATTCACCCCTTGGTACAGACCTAAATGCCGAGCACTTATGGGCTTCACGCGTATACATATACAATGCGTATCCACTATATACATACAATGGTGAATACAATGTATAGAACACCATAGGTGGTGAACCGTAGGAGTAATTATGTAAGAACCTAATAAACGTAAAAAAAAGCCGATGGAATGTCATCTTGGAGACCAGGTAGCTTTAGGTGTGAAAATATACCTACTGAGTGACATATAAATTCGAACACCCAGTTTAAATGGTTTTATTTTAATAAAAGTTGGTGAATGTATTTATCTTACTGTAAATAACTAGCGAAAAAATTTTCAGCCTTATCAGTTGGACATTCTGGTTTCTGGTTAGTGAATTACACTAACGCTCTAAAAATGAATATCTCAGCCGCAGTAAAGAATCAACGTTGGCGGATTTTGGTTCTTGACATACTTTACGATCGGTTACGATGCCTAGAGTACGGAGACCTGTACGATTTCGTCAACTTAGTGAGTTTGATAGGGGCCGTATAGTGGGACTTCGGGAAGCTGGACTTTCTTTTCGGGCAACTGCAGTTTGAGTGCAAAGAAGTGTAGACACTGTGGTTAGGTGTTGTCAGGCATGGCTTCGAGAGGGCCGTACGCAAAGAGCAAGGGGCACTGGACGCCGCCGTAGAACAACAGACCGTGAAGATCGCCGCCTAAGATTATTGGCCTTAAGGGACCGTTTCGCCACTACCAGGTCCATTGCAAATAAATGGTTTGCAGAACACGGAAGACCTATTGGCATGCGAAGTGTTTACCGACGAATGAGAAGTTTTGGCTTGTTTTCATACCGGCCACACTGGGTCCTCCCTTTAACTCGAGAACACCGACGTAATCGCCTTGAGTGGTGCAGACAACGGTCACTCTGGGATCAGGAATGGAACAGTATTGTCTTTAGTGACGAGTCTCGATTTTGTTTAGGCATGCACGATGGTCGTGCCAGGGTTAGAAGGCGACGTGGTGAAAGGAGGAATCCACAGTTTTTTGTTGAAAGACATGTTCATCACACTGTCGGAGTTATGGTTTGGGGTGCTTTAGCTTATGGTTCCAGGTGATCTTTAATCTTCATCAGAGGTAACATGAACGCGCAGCGTTATATCCACGAAGTTCTAGAACCCCATCTTTTACCCTATCTTGACACCCTGGCAGATCCAACTTTCCAACAAGATAATGCCCGACCACATGTTGCAAAAGTCACAATAGACTTCTTTCAACATAATGATGTCACATTGTTACCATGACCCCCAAGATCTCCCGACTTATCCCCAATTGAGCACGTGTGGGATATGATGGGTAGGAGATTGCTCAATTTGCAACGTCCTCCTCAGACTCTAGAAGCATTCGAGAGGAGTTGGTGCTTGCCTGGAATGAGATACCACAGGAGGACATTGACCACCTGATCAGAAGCATGCCTAGGCGCGTTGGAGAATGCGTAGCACATCAGGGTGCATCCACACATTATTAAAGGTCAAAGGGCTTTAAAGCAGTGCAATCATTTTGAAATTTTTATCATTTACTTATTATGCTTCATTAAGTACTTATACAAAATTTTATTAAAATAAAACCATTTAAACTGGGTGTTCGGATTTATATGTCACTTAGTATAGTTCATTCCACGTTTGCTCGCTATGATCACTGTTCGCTGACGTTTAAGCAACACGTACAACTGCAAAACGAGTTCACAACACATGTACAACGCCTTGTGCTATGTCAACATCTAGTAGGAAAACCTACGTTATGTCACAAATAACCTAACCTACGAAATCTCACTTTTCAAGATTCGTAATACCCGTGCCGGCTAGTAAAATAACTAAATTGATGAACTAGGGTTCACTTTGTTTTAAGATAGAAGATAGTATTCCATCGCGTGCTGTATCTGGAAAAAGTTATCTTCTCCTGCTGTGTTTCGCTAGTAAACGCACATTCAGCGTAACGCAATATGCGAACATCGACCCTCCATTTTATCGTTTTAAAATATAATCATACCTTTTGTAATTTGGAATGTCTTGGAATTAGACCACCTCGGACCTGCTCTGAAGTTGTTACTAATTCCAGTTTAAACAGTTTTCAAGCTGGTTATTAATTCACACGCCAATATCAGACCGACTAGCATTTGATAGATCTCAAAAGCTGATACTCCTTGTGATTGGCCGATAACAGCCTTGCCGATCTAAATATTGACGACGCTGAAAAAAATCAGTGAAATGGACGAATCTTGTTTCCAGGATGTATTTTATTTGATTTTATAAATGTTCCTTATTTATTTAATACCAGAACTTTGTATATATAAACATTGACTGACGTATACCACCTGAAGATGGGCAACTTGATTGAGAAAACTAACGCCTACGTACAGATTGTACTCTAGCAGCGATGTTGCTAAATGGGATCAGAGTAATGTCCTTGATATTATAGCTATCAAAATTCAGTACAATTTACTTCAACACAGACAATTATGAAGTCTCCCATAGGTGGCGCACTTTCATTTTTTCGAAAACGTGACTGACATGTATAAATGTCAACCTGAATACAATTTTTAGGAAAATTACTGACACTTTTTTAACTCCTGTATAAGAGCCAAACTATATGGGCGGACGTTACCGCGGCAGGATTTCCGTTGAATATTGCCAGCCCTACAGAAAGCGATTTTTTCGTCGAGTACATTCACGGCAATAATATCACCTCTTTTTGCTAGTTACAAAATAAATCCCATTGTGCGGATAGTACCTCCAATGGAGATCCATCGCTCGACTAGTTTACTCCGTAATAAACAACCTGATTAGTTGTGACGGTGACGATATCAACGCATTGGAAAGCGAAAGCGTGCAGTACGCCCACCTCCGACGGAAATAAACACAACGCGTCGTATTTTCCATTCATCTATTTTCGCTTGTTTAACGACACTATTAGGACGTGCAAACCATAGCGTAAAATATGCAGTGCATAATCGCTCGTATAGTTTGGCTCTAAGTGGTATCTATTTCAATATAAGTCGCATACATCAATGTTTCCATTCATCCTGATGACATTCGTAGGGTTACAAATCTTGTCCATTAAGTGAGAAACGCACTGCACGAAAAACAGTTGTCTCCCAACTATGATCTTGCTAGTGACCTCGACGAGGAACAATACATCGTACGATGTGATCAGGAGATATTTTTGGACCAACGGCGTTAGCGGAGGCACTGAATCCTCTTCGGATGACGCTTTTTCAGAAGATTTGTGTGAGGCTCCATATAGCACATCAGCGGAGCTCCTAAATCATATTAAACACCTCAAGGTGCGTAAAGCACCTGGGGAGGATCGAATCACCAATAAGGCGTTGAAGTTGCTCTCGCCGAAAGCTCTGACATATTTGGCGATGCTCAGAATCTAGTACTTCCCTGCTGAGTGGAAGACTGCTGAGGTCATCATGATTCCAAGGGAGGTGGGTTCGATATTTCCTCAGGATTACCGTCCCATCAGTCTGCTGTCAGCACCTTCTAAGCTCACCGAAAAGGTGATTTATCGTCAGCTTGAGAATTTTTCATCAACTCACCATGTGGTTCCTGACGTTCAACTCGGTTTAACATGTAACCAGAGGGTTCACCCTCAGCACGAGTATTGGCATCTTGCTTTTGGATGTCTCAAAAGCCTTTGACAAGGTGTGGCACGCGGAGCTCTTCTATAAACGAATCCAAAAGGGTGTTCCTTTTTGGCTTCTAGAACTACTGAAATCCTTTTTTGAAGGAAGTTTCGGATCAAAATTAACAAGGATTTGTTAACAAAACGGCCAGTTCGAACCGGTGTTCCTCAGGGCTCGGTTCTAGGACCAATTCTTTATTCGCTTTTTATCGATGATGTCCCTTGCCCCAACAAATATGGTCTACCTCTATGCTGACGACACTGCGTTTGTGGCCCAGTCGTGTACTGGTGATCTGGTTCACGATGGGTTGCACAGCGCGACGGAAGTACTAGATTGGACGGAACGGTGGCTGATTAATATTAATCATTCGAAAACGCATGCTATTTATTGTACCAAAAAACGTCGCGGCCCCCCAGCAGAAGTTTCTGTAGTTGGCAATCGTGTACCATGGACAAATTCTGCCAAGTACTTCGGTGTCACCCTTAATAAAGGCATGACTTGGCAGAAACATACAGCAGTCTTGAAAACAAAATTCCAAATTGCGTTTCGGCAACTATATCCTTTGTTATGCAGATCCTAGAAATTGAGGTTGATAAACAAAGTGTGCCCGTATAAAGTGACTATTAGTCCAGACATTACTTATGCATGTGCGGCTTGGTGTTTTCTTGCCAAGATACATATGCAAAGTCTTCAAGTACTGCAAAGCAGAACTTTGCGAACAATCTGCAACGCTCCATGGTATGTCTCAAACGAGACACTTCATATAGACCTTGACATTCCTTATTTGAGGGATTATGTCAAGCTTCAGGCGCAGCGACGGTATAGTCAAGCGGAATCGCACAGCAACTCGTGGACTACACAGTGGAGCAAGTTCGTAAGCATTCAAGGCCACGGCTCGCACTGTGATAAAAAATTAGCGCGAACTTTTAGTAAGCTTAAAATTACGCTCTAATAAAAAAAAAATAAAAGTTGTTTAGGTTACCTCAAAATTAATGCGTGTACCAAGTCAAAAAACATAGGTATAGTCAACGCCAAACAAAGTGGCGTGCACGTCATCACGATAAAAATTCCCCGACCTAATGCCTAGGTTTCTATCACAAACAATTGCTCTATTGCAGTTTCATATTAATGTGATATATAAATTGTAAAATGGTCATTACTCTCTTATTATGGTTAATAGTCATATAAACATTGTTATTAAAATATCACATAAGTTGCTTTCTGATAAATTTAGACGCATTATGCGAAATAAAATGTTTTGCAAACGCTCCAATCACTTATCGACATGTAAACGCACTAAACCGATTTCGCAGCGTTGACACATTGTCACCTTGAAACTTATTTAAACTGGGAACTGACATTTGTATTAATTTTGACACTGAATCAATTTGTGGCATTTCAAATCTTTATAAATCCTTTGGCCCCGCATACTGTAAATCAACAACTGTTTGTTTCAAAACAAAATTATTCATTTTACGAGTAGATAAAGGCAATTTTGGTATATAAAGATGCCCAAACAGTTAAATAGTCGGTGTAAGGAACTCGTGGCCTCGTTAATGCACTACTTTGAGCAAGAAAGGGACAACAACGGGCCTTTGTTGCCTTTAAATGCTGTTCAAGAGGTAGGTTACTAATAATTATATGTAATGTATATTAATAATAGTGAAATTTTATTTCATTTTTTGTAGCGTGTTGCTGCTGCTTTAAAAATTAGTTTAAGGACAGTTAGTCGTATTTCCGAGGGTGTGAAAAGTGATGCAAATTTAGAATCGCCCAAGAAAAAGCGGAGTTATATTAAACGTGTAACCAACACAGCGACATTGGATACAAGTGCCATTCGAGAAGTGATCTATAATATGTATCACAAAAGTAAGATCTTATTATAATAACTTATCAGAAATTTGCATTAATTTGTTAACTAAATTATAATGTCATATTACACATGGTTTCAGAAGAACAAGTTACGATACAAACTTTATGGTCTCGATTAAGAGATAGGGCATTATTTGATGGTAGTGCCACGTCTTTAAGGCGGTTGCTTAGAGATCTTGGATTTAAGTGGCTTAAGGACAATCCGCGACGAGGGCTCATGGAACTACCAAGTATAGCTTTGAAAAGGGTGGAATTTCTAAGGCAATACAATCAAGCCAAGGTTGAGGCCTTATACCAGTTTGTCTTCCTCGATGAAACTTGGATATTTCAAAATGGGACCATAGGTCACTCTTGGCAAAATGGAAACCAAAAAAGCGTGAAACCTATTAAAACAGATGGTAAAAGGTATGTACTTTTACACAATTTGCACTATAAAATTTAAAACTAATATATTTTAGATACATTATATTACATGCTGGAAATAAAAATGGGTTTATTGAGGGTAGTGAAGCGATATTTTCTTTGAAAACAAAATTGAGCGATTACCATGGAGAGATGAACCAGGACAATTTTTTGAAATGGTTTCAACATCAGTTATTAGAAAAATTGGAGAGTCCATCTATGATTATACTGGATAACGCCCCTTATCACAGCATGATATTGAACAAAGTGCCCAACAATGCATGGACAAAAAAAATATCCAAGACTGGTTGACAAATCAAAACATACCATTTTTAAACACAATGTTTAAAACAGAGCTATTGAGTATTGTTGCTCGGTACATAATGCTTCTTAATTATATATATTTTGGTCGACAGTTTATATTTCTTTTGTTTATTCCTATTCTTAAAATAACTGCTTTTTTAGAAACAAACCACCTAAAATATACGTGATTGATGAATTGGCGGAACAACATGGGCACAAAGTTCTTCGTCTGCCTCCTTACCATTGTATATTTAACCCTATTGAGTTAATTTGGGGCATAGCAAAAGGTTACTATAACAGACATATTGGTAGAGATGGTAACAGTGAAAAAGACTGTTTGGATATGTGGAACGAGGCTCTACAAACGGTTACCCCAGACATGTGGAAAACTAGTGTTCGACATACTGAGCAAGAAATTTTTAAATGGTATGAAAGAGAACGAATTTGTGATCGACCAGACATCGAACCTTTAATAATCAACTTTGAGAGTGATGAAGATTCAGATTCAGACAGCGCTGAAGAAAGAAACTCCGACTAACTTTATTGTGCAGAAAAAGCTTACACCAGTAGCTTACCTAATTTTAGAATGCATTTTTCTGTATGAATTCTGTAAAATAAATACCATGCATAAAATTTGGAGGACCCCATTTGGATTTTTATTCAGTACCTTTAAGCTATCAATTAAATATGGTAGTTTCATAGTGTCATCTGATCAATAATTGTCATACTTAATGATTATGCAAGTACAGATCTATAATTTTATTATACTATTATTTTTGTTCTCATTTGAGGTTAATATTGCTTATAAACCTAGATATGTAAATAATAAATTTTATTATTTTACAAAAAGTTTGGCAACAATGTAAATTTTTCAACACACCCACCTTGATGACGTGCACGCCACTTTGTTTGGCGTTGACTATAGGTGTTTTCTCTTAAGTTAAGCACTTCTGTTTTCCTTTGCTTTTCTCCTTTTTTCTTCTCCTACCCTTTCACTTTTTCCTTGACATTATCTGGACTAATAGGCAAAGGTCCTACGAACCGCCGAGACAAACAAATGACGAATAGTGTCAATGCTTCCACATATAATTATGTTCATATGAAACGGTGGGTGGCGCTCTCATAATATTGCCGCATCAGAGCAGAATTGTATTTGAGAGTCCACAGATCACTAGATTTCATAAATGGTGATTCAAGGAATAAAAGTGCTTGGACAACTTTTATAGATAATTGCATATTCTACAATTTTTGTAAAATATATTTTTGTGGTATCATTTTCCGCTTCAGAGAAGTATGACAAAACGTGATATTTTTGAGATTTCAATCCAAATGAAATTTTTCGAAAATTGCATTCCATGAGCAGCCAAGGGGTTTGAGACAAAATCCAGAATACTCGAAAACTCGAAAAAGAAGAAGCATTGATCCGTACCATCGAAATACATTCTGATCTGCGCCCAAAGTGAACAAAAGGACAACCGAATTTTCGTAAAACTCGCTTGAAAATTATTTCATGCGTCTAATATGTTATTATAATTGATATACCAAAGGTTTCCATCAATCGTTGAAGCGCAAAATTCTGTATTGCAGGTTAGATGTCAAAATTTGTTTCTGCGAAACTCCTTTCTGAATATTTTTTTCAGCTTACCCATAAAAATAATATTCATTCTTCTTGGGAAACCGCCCATATTTGAACTGCTTATTAGTAATAATCAACATGAATAATCCCTTGAAACGTTAACTGTATGAAGTGGTTCCAGGGAAATATATATCATAAAAAATAAGATCTTTAATATGTATAAATACATTTTATTGACAGTTCAATGTAAAAATCTTATATGATACAGTTCTTTAAAATTGAGAAAAAACAGTACATTAATACAAAAAGTAATCATATACATATCATTATACAAACATCATATAAGTTTATGCACAATCATTCCTGTTTCTTTAAAAAAATACTGATCTTGACTTCGCTTGTTCTTTATTTTAAATGAAAATTGTGTGAAATATTATGCAAGTGACGTAAGGATAAATGGTAAACCGCTAAGTACGTATCAACAATAGTACAAAGAGTTGTCCCAGAATATTCTGTAGTCTGTAGACCCAAATCGGATTCTCGTATAGACGCTAAAATAAAAAGCCCAAGGACTGTATACACATTCACTGTACCGCGTAGAGTTTTCTAGTAACGAAATTATGACATCTTCGACATACCAAAAGCAACAGCCTCATATTGGTTTAGACAGTTGAAGAATTAGTATAACTTACAACTAAACTGAGGCACATGACAAATAAATTCAGTTTTACTTAAGTGATCCTACGAGGGTCGTTCAATAAGTCGTTAAGAAATCGAAGAGATGGCTTTAATATGATCAAAGATCAGTTTTTAGAAAACGTATTTACTCACTATGGCGCAAGACCAAGATTTAATGCCTGTTCGTACAGCAGTCGTCAACCTTTCAATGATCGTGTCCAAGATGCCGTCACACAAATTCCTTTCACACTGTCAAGGTATATAGACGGAATTTAAACGGCCGGATCCCAGACACAGTCACTGACAAGTCACCGACCACTGTTCGAACAAACCTTTAGCCTCTGACGAACATTTATCTTAAATGTAAAAAAAGCATCCTTTCGTTAGTGACATTCAAGAAATAAATGGGGTGTGTCAATCCTTTTTTGACCCACTGCACATATACATTAACTCATTAGGATAACTGTGACAATTGGAGTTATATCCATCACAAGGCTTCATTTGTATTTCATAACGAAACAATATTTTTTTGCGGGGAAATGGGAAAAGAGCGATCCACATCAAATGAAGCCTTCCAAAAATCGTACTTTTCTGACGGCTTGAAATGGTGGAAAAGTGCAACGAGCTGAACGGCGATTACATCAAAAAATATTCCAAAAATACATTGTTTTTTGATCATAATGAACGATCTTCGTAGGTTAAAAGAGGTCTCTTGACATTGTTGCTATATAATATGAAAATAGGCTATTGGAAGGGCGAAGCTTCACCAAAAAACTGGTCAAAATTCCTGTACCATTCAGAACCGCCACTACCTTGTTGGCCATGTTTCTCATTTTCGTATGTTTCCTTTGGGCTCGGTCTTCCTTGATGTTTATAGTCAGCTGTTTTGTAAGCGGATCCACTAGACCTGAAAACAATCGAGTTATCGAGTTAAGCAAAACTAATCCAGTATTTAAATAATAATAATAAATTGTATTTATTTATAAATCTACATAGTATCGGGCTAACCAAAGGAAAACAAAAATATTGTAAGACATAATCTAAAAATATAAACAGATTCAGCAACACGTCAAATAAAAATTTTCTGGCGGTTACTAATCTAAACTACAAAGTACTACTTAATTACTACTACGAGTCATTTTTGATAGCAAATGCTGCTTGACACAAACTTTAAATTTAGTTTGAGATAAATTTTTGAATGCATCAGGTAGCACGTTATAGAGTTTGACACAATTATACCTAAAAGAGCGAGTAAATAAAGCCGTACGGTGCCGTGGAATATCTAACGATTTGCCATACCTGAGCATGCGATCTCTAACAGATTGCCTGAAAACAATTTTTTTGAAGAGGTATTCGGGAGTTCCCGCGATAATCAAATTATGAATGAACTTCAAGTTAAGATACATGTAAGAGCTATTAATATCTAACCATTTTAAACTACGAATACAGTGTGAAACATGGTCATATTTTCTTTAACCGTAGATGAGGCGACAGCACGAATTTTGAATCAGTTGAAGTCTGAGAATTGAGACTTGATCTAAGTAAGGATAGAAAACTATAAGGCAGTAGTTGATTTTTGAGAGAACTAGGCTTTCACAAAGATGTTTTTTCAATTTGAAATTGATGAAATGCCTATTAACAAACAATGTTTTTAGTACAACAAAGCAGTTTCTTACTAATTTAGATATATGCTCATGAAAACGTAAATCGTTGTCAAGTAAGACACCCAAATTTTTTGCAAGATCCTCATAAATTAAAGAAGTGTCATTAATCCGTTCTGTCGTGTTATTTCTGATATTAATGATTTTGTTTTTTGGTGCAAAGAGAACAGCTTTAGATTTAGAGGCATTTATCGTTAAGGAGCTATGCTTGGAAAAACTAACAATAGTGGCTAAGTCACAATTCAACTCGTCAACAGCTGCTACACAGTCATCTGGATCAAAAGTTTTACATATTTGTGTATCATCCGCAAAAATCATTACTTCAGAGGAGCGTATCAGTTTACACATGTCTGATATGTAAATGGAGAACAATAGCGGTCCTAAAACAGAGCCTTGAGGGACCCCTGATATCACATTCTTATATGTCGAATATGAGTTGTCCAAATGTACCCTTTGCATACGATTCATGAGATAACTAGTAATGAACTTGATAGATGCTTGAGAAAATCCAATATATTTGCATTTTGAGATCAAAAGTGAATGATTGATAGTGTCAAAAGCCTTGGAGAAGTCAAGCAGTACAAGAGCCGCTGCTTGACCCCGATCCAAAGCCTCAACAATATCATCAGTCACCTTATGCAGGGCAGTGGTGGTGCTATTCCCTACTTTGAAGCCAGACTGGTTTTTTGGAATTATGTTATTCTCAGAGCAGTACTCTTTCAATTGATCATGTACTATCCTTTCCAATATTTTTGATAGAATCGGAAGTAAACTTATTGGGCGCAAGTCGGAATAAGCTGAAGGGTTATTAGTTTTTGTCAAGGGAACAATTACCGCTTGCTTCCATGCAGAGGGAAAATAGTGAAGTTCCAAACAAGGATTAATCAAATGCGTTAAATATTTGCCAATCACAGGAAGACACAGTTTTATCATATTAGGCGTAATACCATCATGCCCACAGGCATTCGATTTTATTTTAAAAAAATGCGAACGTATATCTTCCTCAGTGATCATGACCAGATCAAATTTGAGCGATTCATCATGTTATTATCATAAAAGTCTATTTCACTAGCACAGTGCTGAGTATTATCTTCAAAAACAGATAAAAAATAATCATTTATCTGCGTTGCGTTACGTAAACTAACAGGTATGTGGTTACGCTTCTTAGTCTGGATGTTCAAATTCCTTATACCCTTATATAAAGAAGATGAATTATTAGTTTCTTGTAAGTGCTGAAGATAACCAGCCTTTTCTCTACGCTGTGATGCAAGAGCATAATTTCTCAGTTCTGTGTATTCTGTCCAGTTCTGGTTTGTCCTATTGTGTTTGTATTTTATTAAAGCTGCATCCCTCTGCTTGAAAATAGCTCTTAAGTTTTGCGTTAACCATGGAGCAAAGGGCTTGCTTACCCTCGCTGTACGCAACGGTGCATGTATATCAAACAAAGAAATTATAAGATCATTTAGAAATTCCACTTTGTCATCAATGTCTCGAATACAAATAATATCATTCCAGTTTATACTCAGTAAGTCGGCCATAAAGTTGTCATGAGCAAAATTTTTGAAATCACGGTAAGTGACAATTTTTTGTGGGGTCTGATGTTTATCAAAAGATGCTTCACAGTAAACCAACCTATGATCGGTGAAGACATCTACATTTAGTGTACCAATATTATGACACTGTTCAGGAAAATTTACAAAAATAGGATCTATTAATGTAATAGAAGAAGAAAAAATTCTTGTAGGCTCGTCAATCAATTGTTTAAAAGAATATGAGTCGAAGCAAAGAGATATTTTGTTACTTAGATTTAGCAAATTGACATTTACGTCACCCAATATGAAAATATGGTCGTAAACAGTAGACAAATGCGATAAAAGTGTATCCAGAGTTTCAACTGCAGAATTGAGATTAGCCTTAGGAGGTCTGTACAACAATCCTAAGGCAACTGAGGACGACTTGAATTGAAGTTTCAACCAAAATTGTTCAATTACTGATGGATCATCTCCAATATAATCAGTTATAGAAATATGTTCACAATTTATATCATCATTTATATACACACCTATTCCGCCACCCCTACTGTCTCTATCCTTCCTATGAAATGTATAACCATCTATAGACAAAGTATCTCAAGGAACCATCTCAGTGAGCCATGTTTCAGTGAGGGCAAATACATCAAATTTTTTTTCTTTGATGAAGACCGAAAGGTCAGTGAATGAAGGTACAAGGGAACGTATATTGACATGTCCAACTTTCACTGAGCTTACCTTAACCATAATCGATCCTACTTTTCAATTTAGAGATGTACCTTAAGTTCATAGGGCAAGTCATATCCCTTGCTGAATGGTCCACTGCAATGTTTTCCTTCTTCCAATTATTATAATTAATACAGCTACTACATGATTTATTTGCAGATTTACATTCTTTTAAGCAATGATTTCCGGAACAAGAAGGGCACCTAGCAGATGCAGATCTGCACTGCTTATCAGTATGACCAAACACTGAGCACTTATAGCATATAATATGTACTTTAAAATTTAAACCAAATCATTGTTCAACGTATTCTCCAAAAAGGGCATCTTTTAACTTATGCTATATTTGGGGGTTTTCTGACAATTTGCATCTCCACGGACATGTTGCCATGTGGGATCAGTAATACCCAAGTAATCAAATCATACTATATTTTCCTATAATGAAAATGTTAATCTTTAAATGAAGCCAAGTTTCCAAAAAAAAATCACGTCAATTTCTATCGTAATTGTTTCTAAGGTTTCGTATTCTCAATGACTAAAGATGATGGTTGACACTGTCAGATGGACATTAATGTTCAAGGGAAATTATGACAAGTGACACATATACAATATATTAATACTTCTTCCAGGCTTGTGAAGTCTAGAAATTCAGCTGCAATTTTTTAGATAGGTGCCACAAGTATCGTGTGGAATCAACCTTTATAAAGGGTGTCAATAAAGTATGTAGACAAACTTTAACCATCGAATCCTTGGTCAATTTGAAGACGAAACTTCCATACGAACAAGTGGTCCGCAGCGGCTTTGTCTTCAAGCTAGAGCATATTAGTACTAAAAGAAATGATGGTATTGTTCTAAAAAAATATAAAAGAATGGAACGTATTTCATTTTAATTATGTATGCCCTGTGGTGAATATCACATGATTTACAGTTCGTCAGTCAATGTGTAGCAGACTAGACGCCTGCATTGAAGTCGAGGGTGGCCACTTTGAACATTTATTGTAAAGCAAAGACTATTCGATATTTTCTATTGTTGGCGTTCTATTCGAATGTTAGTGTTAAAAGCTATTGACCTTCTAAATATCTTTTTTCCAAAAACACAGGATAATACTATTTTCATCCACGTTCATACTGAGGCTCAGCAACTTGTAAAACATCAATGTAGACAACACACTATACATACCAAAAACGTGTAAAACTGTGGATACAAGCACAATCGTATATGATGAATGAAATAATAAATTAATGTATATTCAGATTTTCTCAAAAACTTAAATACTTCGAAAACGATAGGAATTTATAAGGTTTTGAATTCAGTTTATTTAAACGGATATATATTATATGATAACTTTGCGTAATTATTTGATATAATCATTTATTCAATAATAATTAAGAATATATCAAAATATATCAGTATGTGCTGTAATGACAATGGTTCGTATGGAAAAATACCCGCACAGGCAACTGCCTTCTGCGGGTACCTATGTTTATTTGTTTTATTCGAGAATAATTGTATTTTACAAATAAACATTATTATTATAATTATTATGGAAATTATCAAAGGGTTCTGTTCAATAAGTCCGTTTCATTATTCATAGAAATATTTGGAACATTACTCGTATTTATTTAGTGATAGTGCTCTAGCTCGAAAAGGAAGCTGTTACGGACCCATGTTCATATGAACAGTTAGTCTTCAAATTGACCAAGGATTCGATGGTTAAAGTTTGTCTACATACTTTATTAATACCATGTATATATCCTACTTACGGATAGTAACTCTGGCTGTGATGAGCAGAAGAGGACAACTTCTTGTAAGACTTGGAACTGGATGTCGATTGCGAGCTCCAGGAGTCCCTGTTGTCGTATGGAGAATCCTGTGAGTGATTGAATTCAACTGACATCCCAGATGCTGAGATATATGTAGATTGTCGTGGCTTGGCTTGGGGCTGGAGTGCTTCTTTTTCTTTATTGTTGGATATTGATCTTCCCTTCCCTTGTTTGATAGCGTCATACAGCGACTGATTAACGATACTACTACTAGACTCTTGCTGGACATGTTGCTCGGTTTCGTATTTTTCCTTTGGGCAAGGTAACTCTTTCACTGATTCTGCATAACGTGTATTGCTCGGTCTTTCTTGATGTCCATAGTCAGCCGATTTGAAAACGGTTCCGCTAGAACTAAAAATAATCTAGTTAAGAAAAACTGAGCCAGTATTCACATACTCTAAAATTTAAACTATATATTTCATCAACGTGTTCTCCAAAGAGATTTTAATTCTCATAAGTTGCGTCGCCACAGACATGTCGCCATGTGGGATTAGTGATTCTTCCTGAAGCGATAAAAACATACTATATATACCTATCTATGAAAATGTTCTTAAACATCTTAAAACGACGTCAAGCTTCCAAAAAATGCACCTCGATTTGCATCGTAATTATCAATGGCTAAAGCGGGTGATCGACAAGAATGTACAAAGTTTTTTTATTAGTTAGACATTTTGGAAGGAAAGAGTGAAGTGATTATTTTTCTTCAAAAAATGAAATGGACGTCACAAGCATCATATACAATCAACCGTTATACAGGGTGTTAATCAAGTATCTAGGCAAACTCTAACCATCGAATCCTTGGTCAATTTGAAGACGAAATTTCAATATGAACATGGGTCCGCAACGGCTCTGTTTTCAAGCTAGAGCATATTAGCACTAAAAGTAATGATGATATTGTTCTAAAAAATTATAAAAGAATGGAACGTGTTTTATTTTAATTAAGTATACCCTGTAGTGAATATCACATGATTTACAGTTGTTTTCAGACACTCCATGTACGTAGATACGGATAATGTAATCCAGTATTTTTCGAAAAAAATTGCATGACATTGATTCGTTTAGATCGCAGTACTTTTAATATTTAAGCATTGTGCTTATCTAGACACCTATGATGTACCCGAAAACAATTGAATTAATTTATTTTTTCCAATAATTCGACAGTTGACAAATATTTGTTTTCTTATTTGGTCATTTTAAGACTCCAAATATTTCTAAGTTTTGGCGACTACTAATTGTCATAATGGTCCAGTTCAGTAAACAAGAAATGACAGATATGCATTTCGTTTACGGAATGGCTCTGGGTAATGCTCGATGAGCACGACGTTTGTATGGTGATCGATTTCCACAACGCCCGCTGCCTAATGTGCAAACTTTCATCAACATTCACGCTCGACTATGTGAAACAGGCAGTTTCAAGGGATCCACACATATTGCAGGAAGACCCGCAAGTGTAAGAACCATCCAAATCCAAGAAGCTGTGCTTAATAAAATCTAAGAGGACCCTACAACAAGTACACGAAAAACTGCGCAACAGCTAAATTTAAATCACGCGCTTTTGCCTCGAGATTTGCCTATAAGAGTTGATTTTTGTAACTGGTTACGTGGAAAAGTAACATTACATCACTTTTTTTTCAAATTCACGGATGAAGCATGTTTTTCGCGAACAGCAATAATTAATTTTTCATAACAACCATATATGGTGTGAAGAAAATCCCCATGCCATAATTGAACATAATATGCAACACGAATTTTCCTTCCATATTTGGATTGGAATCGTTAGTGACCACTTGATTGGCCCTCGTTTCCTTCCCCCCAGACTTAGCGGCGAAATGTACTGAAGATTTTTGGAATTTGACCTACCCGGATTAATGGAGGAAATTCCTCTTAGAGAACGACGTCGCATGTGGTACATGCATGACGGTGCTCCACCACACTTCAGTGACGTTGCGCGAGAATACCTAGATAATAATTATCCAAATCGATGAATTGGAAGAGGCGGACCACAGCAATGGCCGCCTAGATCACCTGACATGAATTCTATCGATTTCTTTTGATGGGGACATTTGAAATCATTAGTATACAAGACTCCTGTTCAAAGCGTGGAGGACTTAAGAGTCAGATTTGTCGAGACATGTCTGACTACACAAAATACTCCGGGTATTTTCAGGAGAGTTCGTCAGTCAATGTGTAACAGACTAGACGCCTGTATTGAAGTTAAAGATGGCCACTTTGAACATTTATTGTAAAAAAAAATATTCGATATTTTCTGTTTAAAACTATCGGCCTTCTAAATAACTTTTTCCAAAAATACAGGATAACACCATTTTCATCCACGTTCATATTGAGCCTCAGCAACTTGTAAAACTTGCAAAATTTATTATAGGTTATACCAACTGTTCAATAAGTAAGTTTCATTATTCACAGAAATATTTGAAACATTACACTCGTAAGTATTTCTTTAGTGTTCTAGCTCGAAAAGGAAGCCGTTACGGACCCATGTTCATCTGAACATTTTGTCTTCAAATTAATCAAGGATTCGATGGTTAAAATTTGTCTACATACTTTAATAACACCTTGTATATGATATCTTACTTACAGATAGTAATTTTGGCTGTGATGTGCAGAAGAATCGTATGCATTCTGGGAGTGATTAAATTCAATTGATTTTCCAGACGCTGAGCTATGTGTAGACTTTCGCGGCTCGGCTTGGGGCTGAGTCACTTCTCTTTCTTGATTGTTGGACGTTGATGTTGCCTTCCCTTGTTTGCTACTGCTACCATTTTCCTTTGAGTACGTTAATTGTTCTAGTGATCCTGCATCACGGATCTTGCTCGGTCTTTCTTGATGTTCATAGTCGACTGATTTGTAAGGGGATCCACTAGAAATGAAAACAAGCGATATAAGTAAAACTAAGCCAGTATTCACATCGATGGTTAAAATTTGTCTACATACTTTAATAACACCTTGTATATGATATCTTACTTACAGATAGTAATTTTGGCTGTGATGTGCAGAAGAATCGTATGCATTCTGGGAGTGATTAAATTCAATTGATTTTCCAGACGCTGAGCTATGTGTAGACTTTCGCGGCTCGGCTTGGGGCTGAGTCACTTCCCTTTCTTGATTGTTGGACCTTGATGTTGCCTTCCCTTGTTTGCTACTGCTACCATTTTCCTTCGAGTACGATAATTCTTCTAGTGATCCTGCATCACGGATCTTGCTCGGTCTTTCTTGATGTTCATAGTCGACTGATTTGTAAGGGGATCCACTAGAAATGAAAACAAGCGATATAAGTAAAATTAAGCCAGTATTCACATCGTTTGAAATTTATATTGTCTTAGATTAATTTATTCTCCGAAGAGATGCCCAAACATTTGCTATGTGTATGTGGCTGTAATTTCCTAGAAAGTGATCAAAGCAGAACCAGTTTTCCTATTTATGTAAATGTTTGTCTTAAAATAACATCAACCTTAGAAAAAAGGCTAAGCCTCAATTTCCATTACACGTAATCTACCTATATATTTGATTTCACTTACGGATAGTAACTTTGGCTGCGATGTGCAGAAGAGGACGACTTCTTGTCAGAGCTGGAACCGGATGTCGATCGCGGGCTTCTGGAATCTCTGTTGTCGTATGAATAGTCATGGGAGTGATTAAAGCCAAGTGATATTCCAGACGCTGAGCTATATGTAGACTTTCCTGGCTTAGCTTGAGGCTGAGGCACTTCTTTTCCTTTATTGTTAGACATTGAGCTCCTCTTCCCTTGTTTGATTACGTTATGCATCGCCTGATGAACGACAGAGTCCGAATTGTTAGTAGTATTGTTGTCAGTGTGTACTCGAGCTGCAAATACTTGGCTTGAAGATGTTGTATGTTCTGGCGTTGGGCTACTGTATTTGCCTCTGGATGTATTCTTTTCAGTTTTCTCAATCAACTTAGCTAGATCAATGTCGGCCTTAATTTGACTTTGCACATTGCGGTCAAATTCCGGCACATTTTTAATACCAATTTTAGGGATTTTGTAGGAAAGCGAATTCAAATTCTCTTTAATTGATTCAGTGGCTGGTTCTCCTAAAAGACTTTCGTGGGGTCTTCCATTACATAGAACTTTTTTTGGAACCGCAGGAACTTTACCGTCACTTCTGGGTGAGTATTCTGCAATTAAGCTAGCCGGTTCAAACTTAGCCTCAATTTGACGAGCTCCTGATGCAAACTTGGCGAACTTGGAAGGAGGTGGCTGTAAAGTACCTTTAGCAGACCTTTTGAGCTCGTTTTTAGTGTTTTTAGTTTCTTCGACCTTATAAGAGAGACGTTCCCTCTTTGGAGCAACAACGGGGGTCTTACTGTTTTTCCTTGTAGGGACGACGGATACCTCCTTAGGTTCAGCGATACGTTTTTCAAGCATCTTCGGAGGTATCGCAGATCTAGTAACATTGTTACTGTTGCTCTCCTCAATAGATGGAATATTGGCAGATGGTTGAGGTTCTGGATGTGGAGAGTTCAATTTAGTTAGACCAGTGCTAATGTCAATTTGAGTTGGTGCATTGCAGTCAAATTTCGGTATATTTTTTCTATCAGCACCGATTTTAGGGATCTTGTAAGGAAGCGAATTCAAATTCTCTTTAATTGACTCAGTGGCCGGTTTTCCCACAGGACTTTCGAGGGGTCTCTCGTGACATAGAATTTTTGTTGGAACCGCAGGAACTTTACCTTCGCTTCTGGGTGAGTATTCTTGAATTAAGTTAGTAAGTTCCAGCTTAGCCTCAATTTGACTAGACAGGGTGAGCCCTAATGTCGGCATAGCTTCTGTCGCAATCTTAGCACCCTTGGAAGGAGGTGACTGCAAAGTTGTTTCAGCAGAGCTTTTGAGCGCGTTTTTAGTCTCTTTTGATTCTTCAACTTTAGGAGAGGCATTCTTCTTCTTTGGAGCAACAACGCGGGTCCTACTGTTTTTCCTTGTAGGGATTGCGTGTATCTCCTTAGGTTTAGCGATACGCTTTTCTATTTTCGGAGGTGTCGCGGTTCTAATAATTATCTTACCGTTGCTCTCCGCAGTAGATGGAATACTACCAGACGGTTCAGTTCTTAGAGATAAAGTCGATGCAGAGTTTTCTGTTGGCATGCATTGTTCATTGGGAACCGTTACCAATTTTGGATAAGCTTCCACGGGTGAATTCTGTAAGATAAGCAAGTCCTAATTAGATAAATCCTTTTAGGTCCCTACAGTATATTCAGATAAGAGATAGACCGGATGTAAACAAAAGGTTCGGGTGATTTTCACGCTAACGCCGCCGTCTCGACGTAAAACAGGAGCCCTCATTGGTCAATTCGCAATTAAATGCCTATACCGAGCGGCAGAGCAGTCGTATCAAGGCAGAGTCACATTCAGGTTCAGACGTGTTACGTATGTCGTGTGCATCATTGCAATTTGATATTTCTTTGGACGTTTTCGTTTGTTATCTTATTAAGTTGTTGAGTTTGTCGTTGTTATTGTTATACCTTGTTATTGATTGTTATTGTTATCAACTGCTTGCGCAAAATGCCCAGTAGTACAGATACTGCCGATGAAGTTGTAAACTTCTGTAGTCCACCTAGGAAACGCTCTAAAAAAAGACACCTGAGTGCAGAAATGAAAGAAGTCATTTTGAATATATATAAGATCGAGCGCGAGGAGAAATCAGTGTTTAATGTGTTAAGACAATACAAAAAAAATCACACCTTTTCTGAGCCAATGACCAGTAAACATCGCAAAAGTATTGTTAAATCATTGGATGAAGCTGATAAGCATGCGATGAGGAGGAAAGTGCATGAATTCTTCTTTAGGAATGAAATACCTACTATAGATAAAGTACTGCAGGAGTTAAATGGAGATACAACGTTGCCAAATTTCAAACGATCAACTTTCCATGCGTTACTGAAGCATTTAAATTTCAAATGGAAAAAACGGGGTCGTAATAGTTTACTACTGGATAGAGAAGAAATTGTGCTATGGAGGAGGGATTATTTAACAAAAATTGGGAAATATAGAAATCAAAACAGGAAGATTTATTACCTTGATGAAACGTGGGTAAACGCAGGACACACTACAAGTAAAGTATGGGTTGATGATTCTGTAACTTCATCCAGGAGGGCCTTTCTAGATGGACTGTCCACCGGATTAAAAAATCCAGCAGGTAAATACGAGTAATAGACAACAATCGGATGTTTTTCAAACCTTGGGAACAAGATTCTAAACATTAATTCCAGGGGGCAGATAAAACATATTACAAGTAACAAAACTTTTATAACTTTCGATAAAATGCGTGGATGTTTTATTGTCATTTTCATTTGTTAGAACTTTTTTAAGCCATGTTTTTATGTGTTTTCGATATTTCAATAATTTTTTAATATAATCTTAAAATATGTCGAATATTATAAACTTAAAAAATGTTACTAAGTTTTATATTGTGTACCGTTCCTAATATTTCTAATCATTTTAATTCATACTTTAAGCTTTATAAAGTTATAATTTGTTAATATTAATATTTGCGCGTATTTCAGGTTCCTGATCATTAATTTTTTAAAGGTTTATAACTTTAAATTAAATTGTGAAGCGCTGAGTAATCATACGACGTTCAATATTCTTTCTTTCAATATGACTAAATAATCCCAATTATAGCAATCTGATACTCATGTCTCAATGTTTTTTCGCTGAATGTGATGAAAACATTTGAAAAAGGTTCGCTTATTGAAATAAATCTACACCAGTTAGTACTTCGATTTCCAGGTAAAGGGAAAAGGCTCATTATCTGCCATATTGGCAGTGAGGATGGATTTGTTGTTGACGGTCTGTGGTGCTTTGAGTCTAAGAAAACTGGAGATTACCACGAGGAAATGAATGGCGAATCGTTTGAACAGTGGTTTTCAAAAATTTTATAGAACTTAGAGGAAAACGCAGTAATTGTGTTGGATAATGCGCCTTATCATTCTCGAAGAATGGAGAAGGTCCCAACAACGGCTTCAAGGAAAGTTGATGTTCAAAATTGGCTCCGCTCGAAAAATATCAACTTTGAAGAAGCAATGCTGAAAGTACAATTATTAAGAATTGTCAAGGATCACAAGGCGGAATATCAAAAATACGCCATTGACGAAATGGCAGCAAGTCAAAATAAAACTGTGCTCCGTTTACCTCCATACCATTGCGAGCTCAATCCCATTGAGCTCATATGGGCAGAGGTTAAAAATTATATAGCTAAGCACAATACAACTTTTAAATTTTGTGACCTCAAAGGACTTTTCAAAGAAGCACTAGAATTAATAACAGCGCAAAAATGGGAAAACTGTATTAAGCACGTGAAAGACAGTTGAAAAGAGAATGTGGGAACTGGACAATATTTTAGAGGAACAAGTCGAGCCATTCATTATTAACGTTGGTGCTTCAGGCAGTAGCGATGATGAAAGCTCATGAAGCTCATCTTTCCAATAAAAGATGTCGTTCATCAAATTCGGTAAGTTATAAGTAATTATAAAGCTACTGTATTTTTTAATTAATTATTGACATTTTTGAACCCATTTTGGCAAAACCTATTCAAGAATCTACTTTCTGACAATGTTCAACCATGCACATTTTTTTACGTTTTGAACGTTTTAATTTGGTTACATATTTACCTAGAAATCAAAAAATATACTAATCAATATTCTAAAAGCAATTTTAAGAGATATACGATTATTTTTAATTTAGGCTAATTTAAACGCCATTTTGAGATTATATTCGACTGTATTTCACCAAACATCAGGCGGCATCCGAAGCTGGAAATCGAAGCGAAAATTTCGAAACCCTTATGTATATTTATATCATTATATATTTCTTACCCCACCCCCACATGATCCTACATCCATCACCAATCGTATACACATCGAATTTACTACAAAGTTACGCAAAGCAGCATCTACTATCTAAAATATGTACTGCGTGACTCTTAATACGTCCCTGCCGAATGTTACAGCGTTCGATGATCACGTGGTCTTGTTTATGTCCGGTCTATCTCTTATCTGAATATACTGTAAGTGTATCTTATAGTGCAATATAAAATAGATAAATTAAAGCAGAAACGTTCTTCTGCGATCTTCCGATATGCAATTTGGGCCATTTATTGTAGAAGAATATAAATAACCGTCATAAAAACGGCTACACAGGGTGTATATTCTGTAGACACAGAAGTTTTATAAACTCAGGGTCAGTCGATTTGATATGATTCACCTCTTGAAAAGTGCTTTGTTTGTCCGTTAGATGGCGTCAAAGTTTTTTTTTTAGAAATTTAAGGATTCGATAGTCCGATGTGAATGAAATTTGAAACACATATGTTTTGCGACACATTCTAATATTTGACTCTTATGAAAATCACTGAATGGTTCAAGAAGTGAAAATCAGCACAGCCCTAGATAAATCATAGCAGAATTTTTTGGCAACTTTCCCGGTGACACTGATTTTTTTATTTATCAGATTTTTTTTATTTTCTGTCTCAGATAGTTTGCGAGAGAAAAAATGAATTAAATCAATATTCTAGCATGCGTCTTACTAATTTTTTCAGTGCAGCTAGCGAAAATAAACAATAATGATATTACTTACTACGATTTTATTTAATACAGGCTACAGTTCGAATCTTTCATAAAGAGGCAAAAAATGAGGTAGGCACAACGATCTTTTGAATAAAAAATTCAGAATCGTGGAAGAGTTGCGAAAAGTCTGCTATAACGTATGGAGGGGTAGGGGTAGTTTTCAGCCTTCCGAAGTTTTTGTGAAAGATGAATATTAGGACGTCTAGCAAAACACAAGTTTTCCACATTTCAATCAAATGGGCCTATAGGTTCAAAAAGAAATGAGTTTTAAAAAGAAAAGTTTGACGCCCCCTAACGGACAAAGCACTATTGCATAGATGTAGCAAGCACGTTTATAGTGTAGTCTGATCATCAGACTCAATAAATATGTTCAGAATAACTTTTCGCAGGTCCTTCAATGCTCATAAATTTGTCCCTTTTTTAATTTTAAAGGAATATCATACAGGTTGACTGATTGATTTGACTACTTTTATTTATAAAACAGGTTAATTAGGCGATTTATCGACTTAAGCGTTCAAGAACCAAATAAATCGATTTATATTCTTATTTGTAAGTGCATAGTCAGTGGCTATACCCATAACCTCAAAACGAAACTGGTAGTTCCTTAGGTTAGACTGCAAAACTGATCGATTGAATCGTTAACTCAATATGTAATTATCTGTATTGTTTTGTGTGTGTCAGAAATGTCATATCTACTCATCACTCTGTTTTTGAAAAAAAATCTTTTGGAATGTATAGCCATACACTTACCGATTGATATGGGTTATCGTGGTTATTATTTTGAATCCAATCCTCCGTAACATTGGAAAAGTCGGAACTCTTGTCAGGAACCCCCATTCCGGCACTTTCATCAATAAAAATCGTCGATTCTATGTCATTTAAACCGATTTCGTTGCCAGAGAAGCGATTCGTAACAGGCGAAGGATGACCTCCAAGCAAGAGAGGATTGTTGACAGCATACTCATTGGCGTCGATGATTCGCACATTGTTTTCCAAGGCACTGAAGTCCACCGTCTGTTGTGGAAAGCTAGTAGAATAGGTTTGGCTTGGTTCGTTGAAATTGTGGATGACTGGGTTTTCTTCCGAAGTTAGCATGAACAACGGATCATCTGAAAACATAATCAATTTCAATTGTGAGGCTCCAAGTAGATCTGACTATTTTGTACCAAAATTCTGCAAAACGTTTCAGTGTACTGCAGGTACTACTTGAGGTGTTTCGCAACGTTTCGAATTCAACACTCTGTGGATTACGTTTTGAGACAGTATGTATCGGTCTGTCTGTGACCGGCCTGAAGTACAGCTCCATCATTGGGAGATTCTAAATGCAAAACTCGCAACCGACAATTCCTAACGAAATTCATTTAATATCTATTTCTTCCTCTGTATTTTCAACATTCTTATGGGAAGTAAAAGTGATACTAAAATAAGGAGATGAAAATGGTCTCTCCCTAGAACCCACAATCTGTCTAACAACCCTATCGTCCGCCACACCACCAGCGCTATAAGCCACACCTAATAACTTTCTCAGCAGTAACTTCTTTTCAAACATGCCCCAAGGTTGATAGGCAAAGCTCGCATTTTCGCTATCTCACTATATTTCAAATCATTGATAGAGTATGTTGCTAGAGCAAGTTAAACTGGTCTTGAAAATTGTTTTTTAGAATTACACGTTTTTTAGGCTCATCATATAGTTGATTCCTGTCACAGCAGCACAAGGGTATTTTCACACAAATACGCAAATATTAGACCAAAGCAGACTTCTGCTATAATTCATGTAGGGGGATAGTTTTCATCCTTCTCGAATCATTTCGGGTTTTTGTTTTATAAAAGTCAAATATTGGGTTTCAAATTTCATTTAATTCGGACTATCGGTTACAAAAATATGAAACATGAGTTTTATAAAGAAAACTTTGACGCCCTCTAACGGACAAACGAAGTACTTTTGCATAGAAGTAACTCTTGTCCAATCGACTTATTTTGTGTCTAAAAATATGCGGTTATTCTATGTTCACAGAATATGGACACACCCAAAATTTTTAAATCTGAATACTTCAGTGGAAACGTGACAGTGACAGATTTTCCATATTCATGCTATGAAACTTGTATCACAGATCGGCATCAGGCTTGGTCGCTGTTGCTACCCTTAAAACTTTAGCTTAAGGCCGGAAGCCGGAAGCAATATTTTCTAGCTGGCACATCAATTACATGGCATATTAGTCTAAATTTCGTTTTGGTAGTTAGATAGTTAACGCATTAAGGTTGAAGACATTCGTAGAGGTGCGTTACCATCACCGAATTAGATTTTAAGCATTGAGCCCTGAAAGATGTATTTATTTAAGTTTTTCGAACACTTTATCACTTATTTCCTTCTTTTCCCATATCTTTGTTAGTTGAGAACTAGTCGTATCAGACACACCGGGAATTTAAAGACCTAACTCTTGAAAACTGTTAGAAGCACGAGAGACTGAACGAACGTTACAGTATTGAATATTTATAACAGCTGGAGAATGCAAAACTAATGAACGTGAGATAAGCTTTATGATCAGCTAAGATCAATCTGTCCTTTATGTTGTTTTCATAAAAAGCCTTGGAACTGGCTTTTGCAGAAAGTAGTACGTCTGAATGGATCTACTTTAAAGCTGTCTCTTGGAGGTTTTTCGTACAAAGTATTTTAAAAATAAAATTTTCTTTATTCACTGATATGTTTGTATTTATTAAAAAATCCAGCAGTCACTTTTTTTAACGAAGACAACAATAAACCTTTCAGAAAGGACTAGTGTGGATTTAAAAAAATGACTTTTATTTTTGCAGAACCGATGGCGTAGACTTGATTGCCAGAAAAAGCTGTATCACTGAAGTGGATAACTTACAAATCCAGTTTTATGGACTGATCCCATTTTCAATTTTTCTAAGATTGTATGTATATGTAATGATTTTACAGGACTGTCCAAAAAACTGCTGTTAACAGCTTTGAGGAATCGTCGATCATTAATTAGACAGAAAGCAGTTTTATGTGTTGCTTTGGATGGTTCGCAAAAAGGTGATTATATCAAAACTGACTGAATGGCAGGTTTAAACTTTTCACATGCAGCCACCAATTATAATAGTAACTTTCTGTATATATTTGTGGACTGAACCACTGAAATAATTTTCAAGAAATGAATGACACTTTTATGTTTGGGGACACAATCTCTCAGTTAGAGACTACAAACTGATTTTGACTTGGTAGTGAGCTATCCCCATCATATACAACTATAACCTTAATGAAAGCATTTTAGGAAGAGATTCAAGTTTTAAAGACTTGGGAGTAGTGTTCGATAACAAACTCACTTTTAACGATCACATATCAGATATTGTATCATCAGCATCAAGGTTGATGGGTTATTGTGTACGTAACTGGTCCGGTTTCTCTAATGTGGACTGTTTAAGAATACTGTATTTTTCATTTATCAGGACTAAGTTAGAGTATGCGTCCTTAGTATGGTCCCCCCTATATCAGAATGCAATCGGTAAACTGGAGGCTGTACAACGTAAAGCTCTAAAGTATTGGTATTTTAAGTGCAGTGGTAGATACCCAGAAAGAGGATTTGATCATGACGTTTTGTTGGAGTTTTTTGGCATTGAATCACTAAGGAATCGTCGTGACGCTCAAGCTCTCACTTTCCTTTATAAGTTAGTGAATAATCATATTGATTGTGGGTTCCTACTGAGTAAGATTAATTTTCATGCTCCCAGATTAGTTGGTCGGCATAATAACATATTTTACTGTGATACACCACGGACGAATATTTTATGCAGATCCCCAGTAATGGTAATGTGTACCTTATTCAATTCAATCTGTAACAGAGCTGATGTATGTCATGACAGTCTTAATAAAATATTAAACATTTACAGGGAGCAATTGAGATAAAATCGTTTTGTTGATGGTGTCAGTTATTGTTATTCTTCAATTTGAGCACTTTTATGTTTTTTTTCTTCTCTTTTTTTTGTGAAGTGTTTAATTATTCACCTATGTATTATGTGTTCATTCAGATCACTAATGTTTTTCTATTTTCTTTTTTTTGTTATTATTTTCTGATTCATTGTCTATATATATATATATATATATATGTATATGTGTATATATGTATGTGTGTGTACATATGTATGTATATATGTGTGTTCATGTGTATATATGGTACCATTTTGTTTTGATTTCCTGTGATTGGGTGTATACCTGTTGGAAATAAATATATATTATTATTATTATTATTATTATCATGCTTAAGCAAATGAAATGGGAGATTGATGTTTATTAAGCAAGCCTAGTAATCACCGATCACATCATGTTCCGTGTCTCAAGAGGCTGACTTTTTTTAAAATGTAGCATATGGAAGGTTAGGGAAATATTTTCGTTCTTCAATCCAATAAAATGGAAGACGTTTTATTATAATTGAAAAATAGCACCCAGATAAGCTCTTGTCTCACAAAAAAATCAATAAAAAAACTGAACAGTCGCAGAGAGTCTTTCAAGCACTGTAATTCAACATTTTCCATTCCAAAACACTACTAATGCCACAAAGACCTTACCTAAGCAGTAAAACTGTGCAATTTTAGCTGGAAACATTTTCCCCACTTCAAATGGTGCACTTGAACATGGAGAGAATCGCACAAACAGAAATCATCAAATAAACTAATAACACTAATAACACCATATTTGTGTCAGGGTTTAAATACCCTGTCAGGTAAAAACCGAAAACAGGGTGCAAGTGGTCATAACCCCATCTACAGGAGTGGCTTGTGATAATAAGATTTAGGCCAAAAACATTATGATGACCAGGTGTAATGCCATGCCCCCAGCCCCAGAATGCCGTGAGCACAGAAGGATCATGACATTTATTCTTACAGCATTTAGTAAAATGCATTGCAACATGAATGAATTTCTATACTAAAACAAAAATTGAGATTTCATTTCACCCTTTAAATCAAATATTACAGCAGCTGTTAAAAGTTAAAAGTTATTCTATTAACTAGTAATATGTTTTTCGTTATTAAAACAGTCAAGCTGTCATTTTTTTAACGAACATAACGATAAACTTCCAGAGAGCTTTTTCAAGGAAGGTTACTAGGACACTAATTTTTGCAAAACCAATGACGTAGAATCGTTTGCTAAACAAAGCTTTATCACCGAAACTGGAAAATTCCAAATCCATTTTGCAAAAATTAATAATTAATTTGTAAACAGAGGTTCTTATGCAAAAAGGAGATCAGACCAAAACTGACGGACTGTCACGCACAAGACTTTCACATGGAGGCACCAATAACAATAGCAATTTTATGTGTATTTTTGTGACCTGGGCTGATCAAGGAATTAATTAATGACAATTTTTTTTTAAAAACTGATTTTGCCTTGTTACTAAGCTACCATGATTCTAAAAAAAAAATAGAATGAGGTGAGTGACTATTTAGCAAACCTAACACTGACCGACTTTTTCATATTCTGCGACTCAAGAAGCTGATTTTTTTAAATATCACTTACTGACTTCAGAAAATTTTATGAGCGATTCTAACGTATAGGAGTGTAGAAAAATATTTTCATCCTCCTTTGTGAGCTTTAAATACAGTAACAGGTATAACCACCGAAAACAGGGTGGCGGAGTAGTCCTAATCCTTTCTTCAGAAGTCGGTCAAGATAATAATATTCGGGCCAAAATCATTATTATAACCAGGTGTATTACTACTTAGCTTAACCCCCAGCTCGAGAGTGCCGTGAGCACAGGTGGATCCTAACATTTATCATTACAGCATTTAGTAAAATCCCATAAATTTATATTTAATCCACCTTAGTTGCATGCTCAAGGATGCATGAAGTATCATTTTACTTTTTCAAACTTTCCTGAAGTTTGTCCTGCGTTTCTGTTATTACTATTTTCATTGCTAGGGCTAGCGCTAAGGGATCTTTAGTAACAAAGCTTGTCTCCATGTCTCTTTGGCCAATAAATGGAACCACATGCAGGACTGACTGTGTACTGACGTTTCGGCCACCTCGATGGCCGTTTTTCAAAGTGCAAATAAAATAGATAACAACAGTATATTTTCTGTCAAACCCACATATTATGCGGTTTCAACTAATGGCCAGAAAAAAGGGTAAATAATCAGCATGACAGCTGCAGAAGGTTCAGATGTTGCGATGAAAAAAATTTTGTACTAAAACAAGAGTTGAGATTTTATTTCCGTCTTTAAATTAAATATTGCTACAGCAATTATAAAAGCGCTTTATGTACCCTCTTCACGCAGTGTACATGTACAATCAAAATAAAAACTACAACCTTGGTTGACTTCATTATTAGTGAGATATACAAGGTGACAATCATAGAATATATACGGTGCGCAAAAATAAAGAAAGCGAAGCTGTGAATATAGAAAAGCTGTTCAAAGCGATTACCTTCAGTCAGACTATAAGGTTCAGATATTCGTCCTCAACCAAGGTGGAAATAATGGAAATAACTAAATAGTATAGGCATGTTTTCAAAATTCTAACTAGCATTACATGTAACGGAATTAAATGAATGGAAAAATTATGCCAAGAAACCTCCCAGTTTTAAATTTTGTATCTAATTACTTGTCGAGTTGAACATTTTATTTTCATTGTCATAGTTTTGGAGAAACGTATATATTTTTGGTTTCGCAGATTTGAAGTTTTCTTCAGCATCATTCGAAAAAAGTTTTTGATATTCCTCTTTTGAAAACTGAAAATACCTTAAAGTTGTCTGAAAAAATCCTGAATAGACTATCTTTAGATGAATCTTTGGTTGGTGCCACAACTCCATCACTAGATATAAGTATCGTGATCCATAGGTAACGTTGAGAAAGAACTGAACAATTATTTAATCGCTGCTTTGGTAACGCATTCATGGAACTCGTGAAAGCTAACAAGAAACTTGAAACATTCAGAGCGGAATATCGTCGGTGAAACATCAATACCATGTAACAAACACTGGTTGAAACCGCGAAATTTGCTAGTACACCTAGGCAGTTTTGTAGGACAGTGAACAAACGGAATATTTTATTTATTGTTGCGTGCTCGGCCCATTAAGTTGTTTTATATTGTGTCGTTTTGGTTGACTGATGCCGTCACCTAACCTCTCGGGACCAAGCCCAACGCTGTTAAAGTCCTAGAAGCACGAAAATTAAATTTTGAAAAGCTGGTTTTGACGTGGTTTCGGCCAATGATGGTTGGGTGGTATTGCAGTATTTCCGACGATATATTTTGCTACCTACGTTGGGTGTTAAACAAATTATATCACTTGATAAACTCATATTTTACCTAGCTTCAATGGTCGCAAATGTTAGCAATATGGTCTAAACTGGTTTCAACGGTGTACGCTTGAAGCGTCTTCTTGCAGCGCTTTTCAAGGAGTGGCAGCTATATAGAGCGGAGGTGTTGAACCTTATTCATAAAAAAATGTTCAGCAGGATAGCGCTGAATTGTCGTTCGATGTAAACTTTGCTACTTAGTGCGAAATTATTTTCCAAATAACTATAGCGACGATCTCAAATCAGTACCTCGTGTGTTCGAAAATGTCGATTTGCTGCTTTTGTTATGTTTTTATGCGTGTATGCATACCGGAATGCTCTCAGAAGATCCATATCGATGGTTCTTATTCGGGAAGCGTCGACGATCTCAAATCAAGTCCGAAAATGTGTATTTATGCATACAGGAATCAAAACAGAACAAAATGAGAAAATCGCCATTTTTCGGACTTGCGAGGTATTGATTTGGTTTTCGACTACATTGATAAAAAAATGTAAAAACATAAAATAATAATTTCATCCAGAATTCGTTCTTTTCTTAAGGCGGGTACGCATATGAGCACGAACGCGAATGAGGCAACCCGAGAACGCATGAGCATACTTATGTGTATCTACGTATGAACGAGGCGTATGAATTCGTACGCACTCGGGCTCGACCCGATCCGTTTCTTCGCGGTACATCAAAGTGAGGCACATGCTCGGTGCGTTCTCAGTCAGGACGGCAATAAACGTCCCTTGTCGATTCTTTCTAATAATAATGGAATGGTCTCAGAATTTAGTGTCATGGAAGAATATCAAAAGAGAGAGGTATTATGGAAACCAAACCACCCGTTGTTTTACAACTCTAGTTAAAAAGGAAGACGCTTGGCAAGAACTGGCTGAGATTGTAGATATGGAAGTCCAAGAAAGTAAAAAGAAAATGGGTAGTCTGAAAGGCTCTTTCCGACGAAAGAAAAGTACAATAAAAAAAAGAACTGCTACTGTAAAGCGTTTGTTAATAAAAGTTAGCAATTTTTAGATGACTTCTGCTTGTTTTGAGCTATTCCTACTGTAACAAGAAGCTGAAGAGTTAATACTAGTCTTTTTTCAGCTAGAATAACTTGTCTATAGGATGAGTCTTGTCGTGCTATTCTTGATTTGATACAATTTAATAGCAAAAAGAAATCTTCTTGAGACATCCTGGTAATTTTTTTGAAAAACTCGTTCGTTTCATCGGCCTTTTAACAAACATGTGCATTTTCATTCAATTGTCGTCTTCTGTTAAGATATTATTGTTTTGGTTTTTTCTTGTTTTTCTTTTTCAATACACTGGTTAAAATTATAAAATACGTTCACCATCAGAGTCTGAATCGGTCACATTTTAAAAGCTACTGGAATACAAGAATGCTCGCCACATACCATACAAGGCAAATGGTGCGTCCCCGGGTTGCCTCGTCCGCGTTCGTGCTCATATGCGTACCCGCCTTTAAAAACTAAAACCTGTGCCTGAAACGCTATAGTCAAAGTCACGAAAGGTGACTATTATGTCGTACAATACATTGTACTGAAGTAATCAATGGACGTACGTCGATGATAAAATCGCGATGTCAGTAACATAATGACAACAAATTTACTTCATAGTTTTGAGTGATAACCTTAATAATAATTTTAGTGGGGAGTTTTTGTTTTGGAAAAAAAAGTTGTGAATAGAATACCTTAAGATAGGAACACCAAAGACCAAAAAAGTATTATTCGAAAACAACCTAACCTGTTTCAACATAACCTAACAATTCATCTTTCAAGTACGATCGGTCATGCAACATGTGAAAACATCGTCTACCTTTGTCGGATAGATGCAAATTAGTAATACAGTTTGTTAAGACAATAAAATTCTGTTTGTCTCTGTCTAACATATCTGAGACTTCATTAAAAATATTCACAAATCGCTGTCGTTTATCTTTACTACATACTAAAATGATGACGTATCGGCATGTTTCATGATTTCGACTATACCTGACGGATCGGGTATTTGGACAATTAGTGGAATATTAGTTCATTCACGCTTCGACCACTAAAAATCACGCGAGCTCCGAATGACTACGTCGGCCTGGCTTTTGCTTTAAGATGTACAGAATTCGATTGATCTTCAAAAACATATGAAGCATGTTCACAGAAAAGTCTATCTTCGCTACACAAATTGTATAAAGCAAATAACTAACAATAATTATAATTTTTAGTTGACAACTCTGTAACATTTTTAAAGAAGATTGTTCCATAAAAGTCATAGACAAATTTATGGCGAATAACACTTTCTTTTCTCAATTTTTAAGCTCCGATGCATAATAACAGAGACAGATGAAGGAAAACGAAATGTCGCATTTTCAAAATAACCTAATCTTAAAAAGTGTCATGTGTGAGGGGTGTGGAAAATGTGATTTTGGATTCACTGGATAATCCTCTTTCAACTTTGAACTGAACCGCAACTGTAGAACTCTATTTCTTGGGTAAATAATTCAGACCAACCAGCTTCCAATCATCGTATCGAGCTGATTTTTGTATTAGATTATACAACATTTGAATGGATTCCTGAAACACACACAAAAAACGATGCTATTTATTTAAACGCATGAGGTTCTATGAAATTATGACATTGATTCGGGATCACAGATACTTCAAATGAGGTAATTCCGTTGTTTTAAAGAAACGAAGCACTTCCAGCTGAGAAATTGACCTTAATTCAAAGATATATATCTTAGGAACATACCGAAGTCACGGTTCTCAATCCAATATAGCTGTTCTTGAACCAAGATCACTTTTTTGTGCGCGTAAGCAGATTTTTTACAAAAAAGTTAATTTTTACAATCAAAAAGGTTCAGAACGATAAAAAAAGGCTTACAAAAATTAAGGTTTTCGTTATCCAAGCCTGTAATTTCAGACTAAATGAAAATCACAACTACGAATTTCTTGCAAGGTAAGGAGACCACGTTTGTCTTGAGAACAAATATATCTCATTATTTCAGGCGAAAAATGTTGCGCAAATACCTGGTGTTTCATAATTAGATGTTAGTATTTGAAAAGGCATTTTTTGGGTCCATTTTAAGAAGAAAACTTCGTACTACCGTATGTCCTAAATGTCTTAGCTGTTGAGATCCAGGACGTTAATAAATCGCTTTGTTATTAAAATCTGTAATACTACTTTAGATATTTTATTGGAATATATCATTCTATGGATCAAGAGGAAAATTTTAATGTACCTCATATTCTTAAATTCCACCAGTACCTGAAAGCAAAAATAGTATTGGAATCGGCAATCATTCCTAAGCAAATTTAAACGGTTGATTTTTTGATCCGGTACACGGCTTTACCTTTAAATATAAATCCTCGGCATGGTCATAGCCATGTAATAGATTTTATCTACTTAGGTAAAAATCGGACTGAAAAAATCAAGAGATCAAATCGTATCATAAATGAAGCCAAATGATTTATTTTTGAAAACCTTATTACACCTATATCTCAAAAGTTAGGATGTTTAGGAAGTTTTCCTCTTGAAATGGACCCAAAAATTACCCCCGGGATTACTGGCACTCAATTACGAAACACCCTGTGTATTTATCTGTTTTCTGTTTGATAAATCTCTGATTTAAAAAGTTCACGTTTCGCGCCCTTATTAGGCAATCAAGAGCCAAATATTGAGTATATTGCTGATGTAAACCACATGTAAACATTTTCGATTTGAATATTTAACCATTCAGTAGATACATTTTGTTTTGCATTTCATTTTAATATAACTTCCACGCCCTGTATCTAAACAAGAGGGCAATATATGACCTGATGACCTGATACCCCAGGATTTGAAGCAACTTAACTTCCTTGGAGTTATTCAAGTAAATGTGACTGGATTAAAAAATGCCTACAACAAAAGTGCATCAACATTTTGATATGAAAAATACTTACTATTTAAATGATAATATGAAAGGGTTAATAATACTGAATTGCTTCATTATGGATATTTTTAGTTGCGTGCCTTATGTGAGCGCTAGAATATTTATTTGCAAACATTTTATGTATCTTCAAACTATATAAAATGGCAAATAGATATATTATTATTATTATTATCTACATGTATACTCGTAGGAAGCTATCGTGTTATTTCCATTATATGTTATGTCCTACGAATATTGCAGTTGTATTTAGAATCAGCCTATATTTATATTATGAAAATGAAATAGTTCTAAACGTTTAATGACTAAACTTGTTCACACAGATTATACCAACCCATTCCGTTTATTTATCTGGTTTTTAAGTCAGCCTAATCCTATTCCGAGATTTTCAGTGCTTTCATATTTCCTGTAATCTAGTTAACTAGTCTGTTCTAATCCCTAATCTCCCACCAGAAGACATATAACAATAAAGGACAAGTGCCATAAACTATAAAATAGGCAAATAAGTTAGTATACAGGTCTTTCTAATGCTGCCTTAATTATATTTGGGAAAACCCATAATTCACGACGGGCAGAGATGAGGGGAGTTTCACTTCAATGCACGAAGGGTTTTAAATTCCAATAAGACGGGTTTAACTAGAAAATCACCTAAAAATACGAGGGAATGTCAACAAGATTCTGAACACTAAGAACTGATGAGCATGGGAATTTTGTTATTCTGACCAATAGCACTAAGTGGTATACCGTTCTGAGATATATAGTATATAAGATACGGATGATTAGATGTTTTCAGCCGTACTGGCCATGTACTAAGACATATACCTGTATGTCTGAATAAAATGAGCATAGGAAACCAAAATATCGCATTTTGTGAAACTGATTCTTATTAAGTGTCTCAATAACTAATATTCACACTTTGTGAATATTTTATACACTGTAGTACGACACAACTAATATTAGTTACATTACTCGGATATTTTGGAAATCTTTTAGATACGCAATTGCTTTCATCAATTTGAGACTCGCATTTGATGGAAATTTACACTTCGTTGGCTCTTAAAGTATCTCTGTTACTTTTCGACCTAAAAGTAAAGAGCTCCTTTAGTAAATAAATTAGAGGATCGTTTTTAGAAAAATCACAAATATGGGTTATAATTTAAAATTCACTTCTTCTTCTGGGAATCTGATTTTACTTGATGTTTTTCTTGAGAAATTCTTGTTACATCCTTACTTAAAAAAAAACATGTTTGGACTCGCAGGGAAAATATAAATCCGTTCTGCTATGAAAATCTGCTAGATCAGTGAAATTTGACATTAATGAACGTTTTCAGTATATCAAGGAGTATAATCTCGCCAGAGCGCTATTAAATGTCTATTCTTGTTTTGTCTTTAATTAGTATTGTCAGTGCCATAGAAATTTACAACCACCTTCGTTTTGGTAACTGTACATTGCTGGACCTTTATGCACTGTTTTCTAAGAATCGTGATAAAACTTGCCATGCTATATTAACAAGCCTGTATGATTTTTTTCTGAGGTTTATTCATGTTTTAATGTTTGCCTGTCATTTCTTATACTCGCCACTAGATGTGTTGTTCTCGGTTGAAGAGATTCCACCTTTCCCGTTGAAAATGTTAATCTGTTAAAAGAAGAGAAAATAAAGGTTTAAGACATTTTGTTGAACTTTTACAAAAAATAGTAGTATTGTTTTACTGTATTTGCTTCTCTGTTCTATTATCTCCACTTTATCCATATTTAATCCTTCCTTCGCACAATAATACTGGAGACGTCAAAACAAGAATGAAACACGGAAAAGCCAAATGAAGGCTTAAAGCGTTTTTTTGTGAATATAGATCTCCCTCAAACTTTAGTAAACTCCAAATTCGAACACTTACAAATAGATGCAACCAATTGATAATTTTAAGGATTTAAAGGATTTAATTTAAAATAGAGTATTCACGTTGAAAGCATACCTAATAAGAAATAATTCAAAAGTTTGTTGAATTATAAATATATACACATGACTTGTTTACTTGTTGACCATTTTCGATTTTATTGGATACTAGCATATTATGAATAGTAATTGGAAAGAAAATTAAAAATGATCAGAAACGGATTTTAAAGATTATGCTCATCAAAAAGAGATTCTATTCAACGGAAAAAATAATAGAAAATGTCGACCTTTAGACTGCTGGCGATGTCCCTTCTACCGTATGTAGTATAATGCAAAAAATTCCAAATTGTATTCTATTAACAACAGTCATCAAACGCGATTCAAGGAAACGTGTGTAGTTATGCCTTCTAGATTCAAAATAATATGCCTACAAACTTAACATATGTGATCCACAAAACACTTCAACATTTAATCGCGCGATCCCCGGCTTCTTATTGCTAAAATAATAAAATTAATAGAATGAAATTTGCCTAGAATAGTTCAACTGAAACTGAAGCGTAAGGTTATCGTTATATGTTTTATATGCATCCAAATTTTATAATAAAAGAAGTAAGAGTCCTATTAATGAAATATATGAAAACTATACAGAAATCACCTAACTAGTTATTTGATATCATACATGTCAAGAAGTAAAAAATAAATAGGATGAGAATATTTTTTCAGAAATGGAGCTTTTATCTAGCTGCTAATAAAGTTAAAAATAATTTATTCCGATTGTAAATATTTAAACGATAATGAAGCTCATTCATCCCGAGCTTTAGAATAAAATCTTGTTTTATTCTCCTGAGACCCGAGTCTCGTCAGTTTGTTATTTTTTGAAAAAAAATGTGTATTCGTCATACTTTTTACATAGAAACAACACATGATTTTTTCAAATTTTTATTTTTTTATTTTCACATAAAAGATTGCTGTCCATTTAAATGGACAACAGTACGTAATCTATACAAAATTATTTCAAGTGGAACTCCTTGAAGCAGTTCTTGTGCCCTGTCAGACAAAGGAAAACATCGCAAAATTCACAAAACACTTTTGCTTTTTGTTTACAACCTTGATTTTTGCATCTCATGGAGTTCTTCAAATCGGAGGCTAATGCCGGAAAGTGTTCGATTGGCTTATTTTTTTGTAAAAAATAGCTTTGGGATAATGGTCTAGGACCTGAAGAGCTCCTAGTAGCTAATGTTGAAATGCCTGTTGAATAGTTTTCAGACTTATCACTCTTCAATAAAAGCTCTGCTACAGCGACTTTAAATTCAAGGAACTTCATGATTTTTCTGTCCCCAAGTTTTTGCCTATCATCTCGATAAAATATCCAGGAGTTTGCAATTGCCAGGACGAATAGATGGAATATCGATTTAACTGTCCATTTCTTACTTCTTGCTCCTATTCGATAGTAGCTTATCATCCTATCTATTAAATCAATCCCGCCCATGCACTCATTGTACTTTTTGACAATGTTCGGCCTAGGTACGTGTAGATATTTTGAATCTTTCTTTGACCAACGTCTGCAGTCATCCGAAGCTTCTATTTGCAGAGAAGATGAGGCTAAAATGACTGACTTCATAAAATACCATTGTACAATGTTAATGTTTCCATCACATCTTACATCCTGTGCGGAGGAACCACGTCCTAATCGAGCCATCATAGTATCAGATGTTAAGTTAGCTGCTTTTGGCAGTCTAGATTTCATTATTGTGCCAGTCAGTAACATCTTTTTAGTATTTAACATGTACTCGATAAGTGGTAGGGTAGTGAAATATCTGTCCACGTAAATGTGTGTTCTTTCTAACAACGTTTCACTCAATTTAACAACGGAAGATGGACCCACTCCCAAATTTGTAACTTTGTTATCAAGGGAAGTATTTTTCCCTTGATAAATTTCGAAGTCCAATACCAAGCCTTTGGGAGTAGCACAAACAAAATTTTTAAACGCGTCCGGGTTAGGCTTGCCACGAACAAATTGTTTCATGTGGCACATTCCAGTGAAAGGAATCATTTGTTCGTCGATAGCAACCTCCTGACATCGTGGGAGTGATTTGCAACCTTTTTTAATCCGATCAATCAGAGGACGAATTTTGAAGAGCTTATCAGCCTTTTTCTCATTTTCCGGAACATCAGCATCGATTACTACTTTCAAGATACTCCTAATTTGGAAATATCTGTCACGTGTCATCAAATTAGCAATACTATTAACCTTCGTCGTTTTAGCCCAATACATTTTAATTTGGGGATACTTAAGACAAGAGATCAAAACTGAAAAACCAAAAAAATGTCTCACTTCTTCGGCTGTCAAGTTCATAGGCTTGCCTTTCTCCTGAAGGAATCTAACGTTTGTACAGTGGCAAATATCTATAAAGTCAGAATCGTCAAAGTACATGCTGATGTAATTTTCTATTTTCCAGTCTCGCCTTTCGTAGGTTTTGTCTTCAGGCTCAGAAAATCTGACAGCTGGAGGAACAAACATGCCCATCTTTTTCCATATTGCTTACCGTCATTGGTAGATTTTTCTTCAAGGAGCTCCTTCCTCAGTTTACTCAGTGGCTCATCTTCTGAATCACTCTCAGACAGTAGTTCTGCTTCTGGATCTTGAACTGAAGGACCCTCGTCTTCATGTCTCAGATCAGGAAAATCTTTATCTGACGCAATGTCTTCATATTCGTTTTCTGAGTAAGAGTCCGACAGGACAGACAGTTCCAGATACTGTAGCAATTTTTCATCATCTTGGCCAGGAATTAAATGAGTCTTGTTTCCGAAAATAGCTGAAGCAAAAAATCAAGAATGGTAAAATAGTGTAGGCTTATTGACCCAACGTCCATTGAAATGGACATAGACCTTTTCGGCACCTAATACAAAAACAAAAAAAAAATGAAATATTTCAAACACTCAGATGCATGCATTACACATTAGGCTACATGTTAGTTACAAGCAATGCAGTATTAACTCCATAATTTTAAGTACTTACCATCAATTTTGGAGCTACAATGTGATGCCATTTTACCACGTGCTCATAGTCCCGATGATCACTAGTAAATGCGCCTGAACCAAGCTGCAGCGACGTTGCCACGTAGGCGTGTATGTCCACTAAAATGTACCGAGGACTAGGCGCTGTAATTCTGTTCTTTGCGAAAATATACAATAAAACCTGAGTGTCCGATTAAATGGACACTAGGTCTCAGGAGGATATTTTGACAGCAGGATGGAAGAGCATGTTACACGCTTTTGTTTGAAAACTTGAGATGGAGGAGTTTCTTTATAGTTGTAGTTAATCTGAATAAATTATTTTCAAATTTACTTCCCTTATTGTACTTCTCTCATCAAGCCCTTTTATTTGATACTCACATCATAGTAGTGACTGTGGAGAATGTAAATGTCCTTTTTGCGTCATCCGAAACATTAGACTTAGAATGACGTCACTATGCTTCTTGTGCTTCTCTCATCAATCATCTTGATTTGATACCCATAACGTAGGAGTGACTGTAAAAAATGTAAATCGACCGGTTGCGGCGACCGCCATTTTAGGTTTAGAATTGCTTATTGTGTTTCTGTTCTCAAGCTGTCTTATTTGGCACGCATACCATGTAGTCTAATCATGTTAGACGAAAATACCCCTGGTTTGCGAAATAATAATTGTAACGCCCGATTTTGTTGGTACAAGTTGTTCAAGGGGGTATTCAAAACATTGACGCATAAAATGGGTTAACCAATTTTTGTGGAAAAACTTTTTATTCGACAACAAAGAATGTGATAACGTGTTTTTTGGGATTCAGTCGAAAGTGTTGACAGGAAAGGAAAAACGCTTTATATAACCTCGTTAGGTATTTATGAGTCCTACAAAATGAGACCACACGTAAAAAGATCCGACTAACAGCAAAAAAGTTATTGTTGAAAACCGAGGCAAACTCCAGGTTTTGGCTCATTTTGGTAATGCGACGATGGTTCCTCGCAGATATTTCAGATTTTTCAAACTCGTAGGATTCGAACTTTTTAATAACCACAACAAAATTGAAGTAGATTGGTTAAGTAGATTTTGAGAATTTCTGACTGTTTATCCTAAAACACTTGTTTTCCGGCTATCACAATTAGTTTATTGAGCAATATAAGATAAAGAATGCACACGTCGTATGGTAAAAAAATAACATACTTTATTGCAGGAACGAAGAGTGGTTACAAGTATTGAACAAAATCTGTCTGTGCCTCGATATAATTCTAATCTTTATAGGAAGACTAACAAAGCTGTATCGAAAAAAAAGTAAAAAGCAAATATTTCTTAATGGGCTTGCTTGCCATACAATTCAATTTGTTGGAATAATGGGCTTGTACCACATAGTTATGTTACCAACAGGATTCCATAACTCCTCCCTCCTACGAAAAGTTGGTCTCCAACTTAGAGAAAATTTAATTTACAGTTACAATATGGTTCCAAAGCTGTAAGAGTCGTAAGAAGGGTTTTGCAACTTAGTATGAACTATTATTTCCAAATGATTTTGGTAATAAGAAGGATTTAAAAAACTAAAATTACTTTCAAGTAAAGGCAATGATAATTCAATCTTCTTGCAGTCTTTAATATCAATTGAAATATCAGTATTAATAGTATTTTAAGTGAATATGAGGACAATTTTCCAACATAGATGGCTTACATGTGCCTGTTTAGTAATTAAAAACATAAATGCGGATTGTTACTTAGTTTGATTGAATTGGAGCAAAATCTTTCTTCTTCAAATTACAAAGTAAAATTGCTTGGGATCTTTATTAATTCATTCCTTATAATTAACGGATACAATTCAAAATCACTGTAAGTTTTTACGGTCAAGAAGAGGTACATGAATTACGAATATGATTCATTTCGCAAGGTTACAATTGATAGTTCGCAAAGATTCAATATCTCAAGAGGGTGCATTGTTTCGAAATCTAACAGATGATCTTTATGGTATAAAGTTTGCAAATGTTCAATGAGGATATTTATTTCCCTATGATTTAATGAAAGAATGGATAGGACGCTCAAATGATTAATTTGAATTTAAATTTATTTGATGTGCGATTTGCTCGAAGAATTTCATTTGAAAAGCCATATTTTGTGTAACAGAAACTATGCTTTCTTGGATATTGATAGTATTGTGCTAAAAAGTGCCTTGCAAACCTTTACAGAAGAAAATAACTTTTTAATTCTGTAGATTCAGTGCGTGTTGATTTTCATGTAGTTTTGGATTGGTTATATAATTTAAATTAATAAGGAATTGAGTTTTATGACGATTTTCAATTAATCTTGAATTTCCTAGCGGCAGTTTGATTACCGGAGGTGCTTTGAGCAGAGGGTTCATCAGTAGCGCTCGAATTGGTAGGCATTGGACTGGTAGAGCTCTGTAAAGGATTTTTACGTTGAGGCTTGATTCGTCTCAGCATGTGTTTTCTATCTTTTTTATTAAAATTTGATTTCCTTGTTGTTTGAAAATAGTATGTTTTTGGTATTTCGGTTTGTCCTTAGTTTGTCTGATTGGGATTTTGATATAGATCGGAGATTTTAAAACGGGCATCTTAGATACGTTAATTTTGTTTGTTTTTTTAATTGATTATAAGAATCGTGAGCGATTTGTTCATTAATTTTGTCTTTTTCTAATATTTGTTTAAGATGTGATGAATAAGGGTCTTCAGTACTACCGTATAATAAATCAAAAGGTGTATGTTTTCTAGTAGAATGAACAGATTGATTGTAATTTAATATAACGTCAGTCATTAGGTCAGTAGTAGTGTCTGTTTTTCGAGTCTGTCTTAGGATTCGAAATTTTTCTCCAATGGTACTATGTAATCGTTCAATTGGTGCAATAGAACTAGGATTGCTGGTGCTTCCTAAGTGCAAATGTATTTCATGAGCTTTACAATAATCTTTAATAACTTCTGAACGTAATTCTCCATAATCGGCATGAAGTGATTTTGGAAATCCATGATGTGAAAAGAAATGTTTCATTTTAGATAGTATGTCAACGTGATTTCGTGACATGGTCTGATAGGCATGGGCATATCGACTAAAGTGGTCTATAAAAGTTACATATTTAGTATATTCAATAGTAAAAATATCTATGAACACTAGTTGGAATGGTTTGTTACTGAAAAATGGGCCTTGGATTGGTTCTTTGTAAGGTTTTCGTTCGTATTTAGCTTTTAAACAGATTTCGCATTTATTAATGATGTCAGTTATAAGGTCTTTAAGTTTTGGTGTATAGTGAGTCTTTTGGAAATGAGAATAAGTTTCATTAATTCCGTTGTGAAATTTATGATGGTACAAAGTTATTTCGTCTTTCATTTCTTGTTTGTCTAAATAAATTGGTTTAAATGCAGCTTTTTCTAGTACAATATGTTTTGCAGAAAAAGATTGTGTCATAATTTTACTAAGTATGGGCAAGAGTTTCTGATCGTCGTACCAAATTCCGTATTTAATACCAGGGGTACAATAATTTTTTATACAATCCAAAATAAATGAGGAACATAAGTGATTAATTAAAGAGCACCTTAGTGTCTTATTCGGAAGTGATTTGATCTTGTTTTTCTTTTTACCTGTTATAAATTCAATTCGGTGCGGACCGGCATAAAAGTTTTTGTCTGAAAATTGAATCGAGTTTGGGTTTGATTCAGGCGAAGTGTGTCTCGTGTTAGTTGATCTGTTGTCTGTTTCGTGAATAGTCATTTCTGATTCGGGTGCGTTAGGGTTCATTGATTCGGTTTCGAGATAATCCTGAACATTTATCTGGATTCGGTTTAAGGCGTGAGCAACTAAATTTGTTTTGCCTTTTTTGTATTTGATTTCGAAATCGTATTCCTCAAGTTTGATTTTCCATCTAATTAATCTCTGGTTTGATAACCACACCAAAGGATTATGATCAGTCTCAATCAGAAATCTATGTCCAAATAAATATGGTCTGAAGTGTTTGCATGAATCAATAATGGCTAAGAGTTCTTCTTCAATGGTGGAATAATTTCGTTCAGCAGAGTTTAATGTTCTTGAATGAAAACTGATAGGTCTTCCGTCTTGTGATAGAACACTTCCTATCGCAATATTTGAGGCGTCGGTTGTTAACGTGAACGTTTTTGAAAAATCAGGATATTGGAGTATGGTAAAAAAATAAGAGACTTTATTGCAGGAACGAAGAGTGGTTACAAGTATTGAACAAAATCTGTCTGTGCCTCGATATAATTCTAGTATTTATAGGAAAAATAACAGAGCTGTATCGAAAAAAAAAGAAGTAAAAAGCAAATATTTCTTAATGGGCTTGCTTGCCATACAATTCAATTTGTATGTGCTTTTACCACATAGTTATGTTACCAACAGGATTCCATAACTTATATATTATTTTTATGCAAAAAAATTGATGGGTTACGTTTTTTCTTCTAAACAAATTCAAATGTTTCGTATTTGTGACTAATTTGCCACAACAGATATAGATACATGAAATGTGTATAGCAATGTATGTTTTTCAATATCAATTACTCACAGATTCTAAATGTTTGAAGTTGTTTAGAAGAAAAAACGGAACCTTTGTTTATCGCATAAAAAATAAATGCATCTTTTGGAATGGCTTGTGATTCATATCAGCAAGGGAAACACGTGTATTTTGCTATTAAATGCTCTTTGAACGAAACCTGTATATGCTCAATAAAGTAGTAGGCTGGAAAACAGGTGTTTTGGGATAAACAATTAGAAATTATTAAAAAACTACTTGACCAATATATTTCAGTTTTGTTATTGTTATTTAGAAGTATAAATCCTATAGATCTGTAAAATTTCAATTGTCAAAACCTGCATTTTGCCTCGTTTTTCGGCCATAACATTTTTGCTATTAGTCGGATCTTTTTACATGCGGTCCTATTTCGTAGGTCTCATAAATACATAAAGAGTTTTTTCGTGCCTGCCAACACTTTCAATTGAATCACAAAGAAACACGTTTTCTTATCTTTTGTTGTCAAATAAAAAGTATTCCCACATAAACTGGTGTACCCATTCTATGCGTCCATATTTTAAACACCCGCTTGAACAATTTGCACCGATAAAATCAGACTTACAATTATTTCGGGGAAATTTGCTAATATGATTAGACTAATGAGGGTTACTGTGGAAATGTCGAATCGCCATTTTGTAGCAATTGCCGTACTTGATTCAAAATAGCAGCCGTTAGTTCATTTTGTGTTGTCACTCAAACTAAATGTACAAAATTTCAGCTCAATTGGTTAAGGTTCGCTGGTTCAGAATTCAGTTCCAAGATTTGTCCCACACATGCCAATATACAAACATACTAACAAACAGGTCAAATTGAATAAAAGCTAGCAAAACCAATTTATTCCCTTCCTGGGTTTGGAGGTACAAGGTGGGGAAAATTATCTAAACTCTTAAATCTAAATCCTCATCCTCGCACCGTTCTTCCTCTCTCTCAGATGAGTTATGAATATTATTATTACTGTCAATGACATTTTTATAGAACTGACGATCGGCTAAGTTCTCCAAGTTTCTCCAGAATGCTTCATAAGAAGTTTGTCGCAATCATTCAGCTTTAAAATATTTATATTTTGACCTTTCGGGATTATTTCAGGGCAGATATTGTTCAGAGTCTTTCCTTTTTTGAGGATCGATTTGAATGGTCCCAGATCGCTTCTATAACTTGCTTCACCTTGAATATCTATTGATTCTTTCGGATTTGTTTTAATTAGAATACGTTTACATGGGGCACACTTGAAGGGGGTGTGTAGGAGTGCCCTGGCACAGGAAATATTAACTGGATTTGTTTGACATTTGTTGGAGCTTTGGATTTTAGCCAGCTGGAAAGCATCCCTACCATAGTACAATTTTTATTTTTTCCTTCACAACCATCTGCAAAAAGTTTAATGGTGTCATATGATTCCATGTTCGTGTTGCAGAGACGATGAAATACTGCTGAAGCAATTTGGTTTGAGCCTATGGCATATTCACTCTCCAGCCATGTATAGATAAGAAAGTATCTTTATTTTGAGATGCTCCAGAATGTCCTTGGCATATTGTAAAGTTGTAGCAGTAGAGTTGCCGACCATAATAAGGTACTCGGGTACTCGTGGTAAAACCATATTTTTCTGGCAAACAAATGACATTTTAATTACGTTTTCTTCCTCTGTTTTCAAGAATTCAAAAAATGACTTAGCCTTAAGTTCATGAACTTTATATTGAGCAATCAACATACTCGTTTCCTTTGAACAAGGGACTCTCTTAATACATTCTTTAAGTTCTATGCATTTAGAGCAAGCATCAGTAGCGGGCATTCCAAAACCAATATTATAGTTTGTCACAAAAACTTTCCGAAAATAATGATACTGAACATTCAAACCATGTTCAACTTTTTCGGCGTTCATTCTCCACCATTTTCTAATTGACAATTCACTTGGGAGGTATTGTCTTGATGATTTTCCTCGACAATAATGCGAGTCAACTACTTGAAGGCTTTCAATAAAGCTTTTTACAGGTTCCAATTCCTTACAGTATGCCTTACTTCGAGTGTCGCCACCCATCATTTCAGTAACACCTTGTCCAGTTGCCAAATTTTTCTTCACCACTCTCTGAACTCGATCCTTCTTAACGCCTACGATGCTAAGAAATGCGTCGTGGCATATCGGAATTGTGCTTCTCATATTGTCTTTTCGTTGAATTCTAGCAAGATATTTTATAGACACAGCTTTACGAGAACTAATTTGCAATTTTTGTCTGTCTTTTAGGCGTAGAGCGATCGTATGACGCAGAAAAAAGTTATCTTGATCAATTTTGTTTCTGGATGAATAAAATGCCTGATGAAATTTTCTCACATCTTGCATGCTCAAATTACTGCACTGGTAAGCCATGGAGTTATGTTTTTCACATTTCTTGGGTAGACTTGTTGGTTCTCTGGAAGCATACCTGAAGATAAATATACTAAGTGACATATAAATGCGAACACCCAGTTTAAATGGTTTTATTTCAATAAAAGTTGGTGAATGTATTTATCTTACTGTAAATAACAAGTGAAAAAATTTTCAGCCTTATCAGTTGGACATTCCTGTTTTTATACTGCATTTTTTTAATTCACTAACGCTCTAAAAATGAATATTTCAGCCGCAACTTAGTGAGTTTGATAGGGGCCATATAGTGGGACTTCGGGAAGCTGGACTTTCTTTTCGGGCAATTGCAGTTAGAGTGCAAAGAAGTGTAGACACTGTGGTTAGGTGATCTCAGGCATGGCTTCGAGAAGGCCGTACGCAAAGAGCAAGGGGCACTGGACGCCGCCGTAGAACAACAGACCGTGAAGATCGCCGCCTAAGATTATTGGCCTTAAGGGACCGTTTCTCCACTACCAGGTCCATTGCAAATGAATGGTTTGCAGAACACGGAAGACCTATTGGCATGCGAAGTGTCTACCGACGAATGAGAAGTTTTGGCTTGTTTTCATACCGGCCACACTGGGTCCTCCCTTTAACTCGAGAACACCGACGTAATCGCCTTGAGTGGTGCAGACAGCGGTCACTCTGGGATCAGGAATGGAACAGTATTGTCTTTAGTGACGAGTCTCGATTTTGTTTAGGCATGCACGATGGTCCTGCCAGGGTTAGAAGGCGACGTGGTGAAAGGAGGAATCCACAGTTTTTTGTTGAAAGACATGTTCATCACACTGTTGGAATTATGGTTTGGGGTGCTATAGCTTACGGTTCCAGGTCACCTTTAATCTTCATCAGAGGTAACATGAACGCGCAGCGTTATAACCACGAAGTTCTAGAACCCCATCTTTTGCCCTATCTTGACACCCTGGCAGATCCAAATTTCCAACAAGATAATGCCTGACCACATGTTGCAAGAGTCACAATAGACTTCTTTCAACATAATGATGTCACATTGTTACCATGGCCACTAAGATCTCCCGACTTATCCTCAATTGAGCACGTGTGGGATATGATGGGTAGGAGATTGCTCAATTTGCAACGTCCTCCTCAGATTCTAGAAGCACTTCGAGAGGAGTTGGTGGTTGCCTGGAATGAGATACCACAGGAGGACATGGACCACCTGATCAGAAGCATGCCTAGGCGCGTTGGAGAATGCGTAGCACATCAGGGTGCACCCACACATTATTAAAGGTCAAAGGGCTTTAGAGCAGTGCAATCATTTTGAAATTTTTATCATTTACTTATTATGCTTCATTAAGTACTTATACAAAATTTTATTAAAATAAAACCATTTAAACTGGGTGTTCGGATTTATATGTCACTTAGTATAGTTATAAAAGTCCGAAAGAGACATACATTATTCTGAAATAATTATTTTAATACAACGTACCTGGACTGTTTTGATAACGTTTTTTTCCAGTTTTGTTTATCCACACATCTCTTTCGAGATGTGTTGCCAGTAGCTTCCACATTGTTCTGTGGTACATCCATTCTTAATTATTTATCAACTTCACACAATTCGTTGTCTTTAATTATTTGTTCAAAATAAAAACGTTGAGCACGATGTCGCTCACCTTATTCCATAACCTCACCTTCGGTTTCGCAAGTCGGAAGTGACAAAATCTTATTGGTCGACTCTAGAATTACGGATTAGGCTGGATTTGGAACGTCACCTCAAGTGGATAAGACGGAATTTGGAAATAAACATGATTTTCAAAGTCGATTTTATAAGGAATAGACAAGATTTGGAGCTACATTAGATATATCATTCGAAAGGGATTTTATGTGGGAAAAACTAGATGACGCTACCTAAAGATTCTTATAAAATGGATAAGGCGGGATTTGGAACTACACGCCTCATTTATGTAATAAAGCGTTACAAGTTATTTTAGCAACAAAGTTTGGTCAAATCAATCGCAAACTATGTACTAAATTCCTATTTAAAATAAGTACGAGATATTTCCTTATCTTCGGATTCAGATTCAGATTCAAATTCATTTATTGATCCAGTTAGATCTAGATTGTAGACATTGGATAAGTCGGTGTATACAGATTAAAATATAGATAAAATGAAGTAAAATACAAATAACAATAAGAACATAAAAAATCATATGATACACACATGGCAATACATTATTTGTTAAGATCTATCAGAAGCACTGTGGAATGTGACAAATTCACCTAGGTCATAAAAACCGCAGTCCGATAGCTTATTCCGCAAACGTCTTTTGAAAAGCCCTACGGAGCTTACGTTTTTGATCTCCGGAGGTAATAAATTAAAAAAGTATATTCCTGGTGTTATGGGAGATTTTGAATGAAACGTATGATATAACACATGCCTAACTATATTATTTTTATTACCAGTGCTGTAGTCATGGATGTCAGTATGCTTAAGATAATCATTTCTGTGCTGAAAAATATATGTTAAAAGATTATAAAGATGTATACATGCTACTGTAAGTATTTTGTGTTTAACAAATATCTCACGACAGGAAGATCTGGACCGTATTTTAAATATAATGCGAATGATTCTTTTTTGTAAAACAAATACTCTAGAGATTTCACTAGCCTGGCCCCACGCAGTAATGCCATATGAAATGACCGAGTGTACACATGCATAGTAGACATTCATTAATGCTGAGATGTTTAACATCCTCCCTAGCGTAAGTATTAAATACAGACTTTTTCCAAGTTTCTTACATACGGAATCAATTTGCTCTGTCCATCTTATATTGCAATCAAAGCTTACACCTAAAAAAACAGTTTTTTTGGAAGTTACAACTGTCTTGCATTGAAGACTGAAATTAAAATTTGACGGAATTTTTGGTTTCATAAAATATTCAACTGAAACGGTCTTTTTGTATTAATTATTAGTCTGTTTTTGAAGCACCATTGACTGAACTCATTAACCGAATCATTAATTTTTTCTTGAAGACGATCTTGCGATGAGTCAGCTAAAATGATATTTGTGTCGTCTGCATACAAAAGTAATTTTCCGTAGGATAAGTGTGCAGGCAAATCATTTATGAAAATCGAGAAAATAAGTGGTCCAAGGACGCTGCCTTGAGGTGTGCCCCCAATCTAAATTGAATTCATCAGATTTTTTATCAGCGACAGTAACATAAAATTTTCTATTCTCTAAAAACCTAACTAGCCATTGATTCAAACATCCGCGAATGCCAACATGATGAAGTTTATCGGCCACAAATGACGAACTTACACAATCAAAGGCCTGAGACAAGTCAAATTGGATACTCACTACGTAATTACCTAAATCAAATTTATCACAAACATACTGAACATACTCGATAATGCTTGTTTCAGTTGAGTAGCCTGCCCTGAAACCATGTTGAGCATATGTGATAATAGCAAATTTAAGAAAGTAATTTTCAATTTTCATTGCAACCACTTTTTCAATGATTTTCGAGAAAATACTTAATAGCGCGATTGGCCTATAGTTTTCAACATCACAATTTTCACCTTTTTTAAATATCATAATTGACGATGCCAGTTTAAGAGATGTTGGAAATTTACCAGCAGCAACCGATTCATTAATGATGTCTGCTAATACTGGGGCAAAGATATCCATGTTCTGTTTTACTACATAGATTGGAATTTCATCAGGCCCTGTAGATTTCTTGTCTGGCGTATTACTTATCACAAATATAACATCATCAGTAGTGACATGGGTGAAAAACATTGATTGTTTGGCTGTTTCACCAGTAGTGTAGTAATCCGACAAAACGGTAAAATGTTTGGCCATTTTCTTGCCAGTTACAGTGGATACATATTTTCCAAAAAAGTTGGCGATATCAGTAGGGTTGGTTATAGTTACGTTATTGCAGACTAATTCTGTAATAACTGCATTCTTTTGTTTACCTTTTATTGAATTGACAATATTCCAAGTAGTTTTCTGTTTGTTTGAAGATTTGCGAATTATCGAGTGACAGTAACTATACTACAACCATTTAAAACTGTAATGACTCATACGCGTGATCAACACGTGATCAGAGCTCGATCCCGGCTTCCTTCCAGTACAGCCGTATAGCGTACGACATATGTCGTTTCTGTGGCTTTGCGGTGGTCAATAGCACAGACAGAGATGGAAATAATGGCTGATTGTTCTCCGCCGGTAGAACCAATGAAATCAAAGACGCGCCTCGACCGGCAGACTCATAGGCGTCGGCAACGCATTGGAACGTGTTTCGTTGAGCGATCGCATATTGTGTGTTGTTATAAGAATTGTTGTGTGATTGTTATTGTTGTGGTTTCTGTGGTTACTGTTTTGGTTATACTTAACCATGGAGAGTACAAATGGCACGAGTGGAAGTACTGAAAGCCAGGGAACAAGTAGACGGCTTCTTAAAGCACTGAAGAGGGACGCGAAAGAAATCGTGCTCAACGTGTTCAATTATCTGAACAGAACTATGTCGCAGGGAGATGCACTCGCGCGTTGTGAAAGTATGACAGGCGTTCCAGAGTGGACCATTCGCAGGGTGGTGCATGAAAAGAAGAAAACTGGAGCTACTACTGATCAAAGTTTAATTTGAAGGGACGAAAGGCCGTTAAATTGGATGACGATAGCAAAATGGCGTTAAGGCGAACCGTACATTCATTCTTCTTTAGGAATGAGATACCAACCCTCAAGGCTGTACATGCAGCGATCAAGGAAAATGAAATTATACCCCAAATGAGCGTCGAGGTAATGAGGAAATCCCTGCACGAAATTAATTTTCGTTACGAAACGCGTAATCGGAAGTCAGTATTGATAGAGAGACCTGAAATAGTCGCCTGGCGTCGAAAATACCTACGCGAAATGATTGAATATAGGCGACAAAGCAGAAAAATCTATTATTTGGACGAGACATGGGTAAATGCAGGTCACACAGTTAAAAAAACCTGGATAGACAAAAACGTAGTGAGTAACCGACAACCAAGCATTGAAGGTTTGTCAACAGGTCTTCGTGGACCGTCAGGGAAAGGTCAAAGATTGATCCTAACTCATATTGGTAGCGATAGTGGCTTTTTAGAAGAGTGTGACTTGATTTTCGTCTCTAAGAAAGGAGGTGATTACCATGACGAAATGAATGCCAGCTGCTTCGAGAGCTGGTTTCAAGGGGTGGTTCAGCGAGTTGAGCCCAACTCTGTGATCGTCATGGATAATGCTCCCTACCATAGTCGTCGAGCCGAACGTGTACCGACTATGGGATCTCGAAAAAGTGACATGCAGCAATGGTTGCGCGAAAAAGGAATCCCGTTTTCATTCATGTGTGAAAGCGGAATTGTATGAAAAAATTAAACAGCACAAACCTGCGAACATTAGTTACGTGACTGATGAGATGGCCCGTTTTTGGTGTCACTGTGCTGCGGTTACCGCCCTACCACTGTGAACTGAACCCAATAGAGCTCATCGGGGCTCAAGTGAAGGGTTATATCGCGCGCCATAACACAACCTTCAAATTACCAGACGTTAGGGTTTTACTTGAGACTTCCATACAGCTAGTAACACCTGAAGCTTGGCAGAATGCTACCCGTCATGTTGTGAAGGAAGAAACAAAAATGTGGTAGTTTGACCACCACATCGACACCATCATAGATCCAGTTATAGTCAATTTCAACGAGGAAAGCGATAGCGACAGTTTCTTACTGTCAGATGTAAGTGGAAGCGACGATGAATAAAGGTAATTCCCAAATTTTTGACTTACAATATGTTTCATACCACTCTTTATTAAGCATGTGACAAATCTAGTTCACCCATGTTAAACATTCATACCCCGCCTATGAACAGCCGACTACTGGTAGTTAAGTGATGTTCACGTGAACATCGATGAGTCATTACAGTTTTAGATAGTTATAGTATAGTCCTTTCATCACGAATAGTCTTATCAACCTCTTTTCTTAAAGATTTAAATTTTGTTTCCAAATTAGTATCTTGAATCTCTTTACGCAGCCATGCTAGGTTATTCAATTGGTCCATTTTTTCTTGAAGTGACTTAGAGAATTTAATTTTCTTATGAGGAGAGCTGTATCGCTCATTATGAACAATTTTACGTTTAAAGGCTATGTCGAAAGACCACAAGCACGTTTCTAGAAAGTCAGCGAAATAGTCATTTATGTTACACTTCTGAATGTCACCAAACCCATGCTTCAGTAATAAATAGCGAAATTCCCTCAATGAATTGTAGTTCAAATTTCTAATTACCCGTGTAGTTGGGTGTTCAGTGGTATTCATGGTATGATATATGCTACAAAAAATAAATTATCCGGTATGGTCTGACAAACCAGGGTCAACGTTTTTTACATTTACTATTTCTGTGCAGTTACTAATTATGTAGTCGATTGACGATTTGCTGATTCCATATCTGGTAGAGGCAATTCGAGTGTACTCAGTTATATCAGACTCAAGCTCAAATGATCCAAGCAGATCGCCTAGTAATCTTTTTGAAATATCATTTCCAGAATAATCTGTGTTCAAGTCGCCTGCTAAAATTACATATTTGAAGTTACTTGTCGCAAACGAGACAATAGAGAATAGTCTTCCTAAGAATATGTCAATAGAACTCTTATTGGGTTGTGGGGGCCTGTAGATACAGATTATGCAATATATTTTCATAAAAGATACTGCACTGACTTCAATAACCATTTCTAGAGAAAGGCTGTTTAGGTACTGGATTGGAGAACACAGATGTAAGACATTTCCTCTGGAAAATATTGCCGTGCCTCCATGTATACGATTAGTGCGTGCAAAACAACTTACCAGACTGAAGCTTCCAAGACCAAGGTTTTGAATAAGATCATGATCAAGCCAATGCTCTGATAGAAGTAACACATCAATACTATTGTAATCCAAAAAATATTCTAAACGGTCCATTTTTATTAAATATACTTTGAATGTTTATGTTGAAGATTCTCAACTTGTCCGCACCATCGTTGCATTCCTGGCTCTTGCGGTTGTCAGCAGTTTCATGCTCTTCACTTGTCACTACGAAAGAACTTGTATGCCACTGTCAGAAACGATTTCTCTAACAGCAGAGTCGACTTTTATTTTAAACGATTCAGTTCGACTATTCTTCCATTTAGGAAGCATTTCAATTTCAAAGTTAGTGTTGGCAAAAAACATTTGCATATGTTGCTTTATGCCAGCAGCGCCAGTCCCCTGCGAGATTCTTCCAACGTATATCCCAGATTTTCGTTTGATTGCTGATATGGTAAATGCATCAGATGATCCTGTCCCAAAAATAATATTTTCTTCAAGAAATAACTTTTTTGCCACAAAGAACGCTCCAATAGCTATTTTCAACAACAAAATGATAAACAAACCTTGGGCGTAGTGAAGAAAAGCATTTACTTATTAAGTAAATTCTTTTGGTCAAATTTCTTCTGAAAGTAGTACAAACTAATCTGATGTACCTATTAAAGTCTACTTTAAGCTTTAAATCAATAAATCTTCAAAACTACTGAACTGAAGCTCATGTATTTTGCATCATGATAAAGGGAATTGAAAGACCTTTAAAATAAGGTATTATTAGACCCCCCTTTCCGTTTAAGATTTTAGGGTTGGTGTCACACCCGCCCAGGGGGCTGCACGTGTTAACGTTCTTTTGCCAAACTTGAGTACCCCTCGAATAAAAAAATTACGGGTTTGAGCGTTTTTCCAAAAAATAACTGAGCTGCCAGTAAATGTGTCTGTTTCGGTTTCGATGCGCCACCCTGTATATTCGAGTGTTTTTACGACTACAGTCGCTTACCGCTTCCCAAACGCCACATCTTTCGGTCCATCCAGTCTCCCTCTTGGAGTCCTCTGGATATCATGGACTCTTCAACATCTTGCATCCAACTTCTTGGAGGTCTACCGCGTTTGCGACGCACTCGTAGTACCCACTCATAGACTTTTTTGGCCACCTTGTGTTATCCATACGTTGAAGGTGACCATACCAAAATCTTTTTGTTTCTGTCGTTTCTAAAATGATGTGGCCCCCATAATTTGTCTAATACTATCCTTCCTAACATGTTCTGGACTGAAAATTCGGCAACTTCTTCTCCAGTAATCCATTTCCAGATACATCAACCTCTCTTTATTTTTTTTCGTCATCTCCCATATTTCTGAGCCATAGGTACAGATACGAGTACTTTCTACTATAGCTTTGAATATCAATTTCTTTGTTTTGTTTGTCACTCTAGTACTCCTGCTATTTTATTTGAAATGTCTGGTTGCTTTTTCCATTCACCGTAAACGTTAGACCCAGATATTTGATGTTGTGTTCTGTATGCTATGGTTTCCAACATCCAAGTCACCTCTATCGCTGTCACCTACAATCATATACTCGGTTTTTTAACATGTGTATCAATTTTTACATTTAAATAACTGTTCGCGGAATAGAGCCCATTTCTTCATCCTGCCAATTTACATTGTTGCATAAGTTTTTCCAAAATTGTGTGAACATATGGCTCTCGAACAGATAAGCTTCGCTATAGTGGTTTTAAATTAGGTAGCTAAGAAAGTAACTACTGTCTGAAAAGGACGTTTGCTCTCCATCTCAACAACGATGATGAACCACAGGCAGCGTTATTTCGTGTCCATTAGCAACTTATCAGCGCGGTATAGGTCTAGTTTTGGAGAGAGGTGAACGGAAATCACACAAGTGGTTACGTTTCACTTAAACTGAAAGAAATTACCTTATTTCATAGGTGCGGTAAGCATTTAAAACGTAGTGCAATTGACCCTTTTGAAAAGAGTTAGTACTTGCGACCAAAAATCACTACAGAGTATGCAAAATGTGTCGAAAATGCTATTTTTTGCTCTCTGTGTTAAAATTGCCCGTAAACGGACAGTACTAAGACAAAATTACACAGAATTTGTTTCTACAGTAACGTAAAATCATCAACTACCACAACCCCAAAACAAAATATTCTAACATTGACCGAAGAGCAATGGAACAGATATACCCCAATGTGATGGCCAACCTATTATTTTGATATATACAGGATGGTCCGTAATGAATGCATCAAGAATCAGTCCTAGATTAAACTTGTGAAAACTACGAGGTTGGGTCATATATACTAAGTGACATATAAATCCGAACACCCAGTTTAAATGGTTTTATTTTAATAAAATTTTGTATAAGTACTTAATGAAGCATAATAAGTAAATGATAAAAATTTCAAAATGATTGCGCTGCTTTAAAGCCCTTTGACCTTTAATAATGTGTGAATGCACCCTGATGTGCTACGCATTCTCCAACGCGCCTAGGCATGCTTCTGATCAGGTGGTCAATGTCCTCCTGTGGTATCTCATTCCAGGCAACCACCAACTCCTCTCGAAGTGCTTCTAGAGTCTGAGGAGGACGTTGCAAATTGAGCAATCTCCAACCCATCATATTCCACACGTGCTCAATTGGGGATAAGTCGGGAGATCTTGGTGGCCATGGTAACAATGTGACATCATTATGTTGAAAGAAGTCTATTGTGACTCTTGCAACATGTGGTCGGGCATTACCTTGTTGGAAAGTTGGATCTGCCAGGGTGTCAAGATAGGGTAAAAGATGGGGTTCTAGAACTTCGTGGATATAACGCTGCGCATTCATGTTACCTCTGATGAAGATTAAAGGTGACCTGGAACCATAAGCTATAGCACCCCAAACCATAATTCCAACAGTGTGATGAACATGTCTTTCAACAAAAAACTGTGGATTCCTCCTTTCACCACGTCGCCTTCTAACCCTGGCATGACCATCGTGCATGCCTAAACAAAATCGAGACTCGTCACTAAAGAATACTGTTCCATTCCTGATCCCAGAGTGACCGTTGTCTGCAGCACTCAAGGCGATTACGTCGGTGTTCTCGAGTTAAAGGGAGCATCCAGTGTGGCCGGTATGAAAACAAGCCAAAACTTCTCATTCGTCGGTAAACACTTCGCATGCCAATAGGTCTTCCGTGTTCTGCAAACCATTGATTTGCAATGGACCTGGTAGTGGAGCAACGGTCCCTTAAAGCCAATAATCTTAGGCGGCGATCTTCACGGTCTGTTGTTCTACGGCGGCGTCCAGTGCCCCTTGCTCTTTGCGTACGGCCTTCTCGGAGCCATGCCTGACAAGACCTAACCACAGTGTCTACACTTCTTTGCACTCTAACTGCAATTGCCCGAAAAGAAAGTCCAGCTTCCCGAAGTCCCACTATATGGCCCCTATAAATCTCACTAAGTTGACGAAATCGTACAGGTCTCCGTACTCTAGGGATCGTAACCGATCGTAAAGGATGTCAAGAACCAAAATCCGCCAACGTTGATTCTTTACTGCGGCTGAAATATTCATTTTTAGAGCGTTAGTGAATTAAAAAAAAGCAGTATAAAAACCGGAATGTCCAACTGATAAGGCTGAAAATTTTTTCACTTGTTATTATATAAAACCATTTAAACTGGGTGTTCGGATTTATATGTCACTTAGTATATTTGCTTTGCTAAAGTGTCTCCCGTTAGTGAAATACAGATGATGCACATGTTTAAAGATAGTTTTTTATCTATAATTCAAACAATTTTTGACATACCAACATGAAATTTGAGACTCGGGGCTTTCTGGGGATGAGAAACATAGTTGCGTTGTACTTTTCAACAACACAGTTCTTTCTGCCGAAATTGACTGTGGCTGTCACCAACATGTGCCTTCAACAAGACGTCTCCTGGTCGTGTACTTTCCCGCTTCGGTGATCAGAATTGGTCCTGTAGATCGTGTGATCTAACACCATTAGATTTCTTCTTATGGGCTTATTTAAAGCACCCTCCGGGACCAGGACCAACCAGGACCAGGACCCGCCACGACCAGGACCCACCAGGGCCAGAACCCTTCAGGACCAGGACCAGGGACAATATATAGGTAAGAGGACTTGAAACTCTTGATTTTTCGAAAATAAGAGTTTCAAGAGAACCTAGCAGACCCTCTATCGATGATCGCTTAACGACTTCGATAGAATGTGCGAGGTAAAGGGAACCAACCCGGCGTTCCCAGAGACTGAAACACATGAGGAGACGTTGTAGCAGACCGCAGGTCACGTACAACACATGGCCTACCGAGACGCTGATGAGTCGGGCCACGCGGAGGTTAGGGTTTAGTGGGTATTAGGTGGTCTCCTCAAGACAACCTGGAGTCCCACACACGCCGTAGATCGGGCTATGGTATGGTGCGTAAACGCATTCCCCCATCACCAAAAAAAAAAAAATATATTTAAAGCCAAAGGTCTATGTTAACAAGCTCACAACCACCCATGTATCACAAGAGGAAATATAATGGTGGATCAATGAGATTCAGCCACCATTATGGTCATGAACAATTTCGAGAAAAGAGTGCCCATGTGCCAGTAAAGTCGTGGATGATATTCAATACATAACTCTATCTTAAGTACTTCATGAATCAATAAAGAATAACAATCTATGGTAAAGGCTTAAAACTACGTGTTCTATTTAATCAAAAACTTGTGTGAATTTTGGAACACTTTAAAACACCATACTGTAGCAGGTTGGTCGTTATTGCATTAATTCGGATCGAAAGATCAGACAGATAGTCATTTATTCAGTGGTGTCGCATTTAAAAGGGAATATCTGCTATCAGCTCAGAAAATGTTTTTTCCCATATTACTTGATGAGCTATTCTATCAAACATCGACAGGCGTTAACGCTAAAGTGAATTGAAAACATTTTTCCACTTCAAATGGAGCACTTGTACATAGAGAGAATGGCAGAAAGATCATCAATTAACCTAATAACACCATCCTTGTGGGCTTTAAATACAGTGTACAGTATAAGCCCCACAAACAGGTTGGAATTAGTCCTAATCCCTTCCTCAGAAGTCGGCTTAGATAATAATATTTATGCCAAAAACATTATTCCAACCAGGTGCAACGCCACTTAGCTGTAACCTCCAGGACCAGAAGGCCGTGAGCACATGAAGATCCTTACATTTATTATTACAGCATTTAGAAAAATTCATTAATTTCATATTTAATTTATTTCAGTTTGTTCAACTTTCATGAAGGAATTAACTCTTTTGAAAAACAAAAATTCTAATAAAAAAATGCGTCTCCCTCACATATCGTCGCTGGAAAGACAAAGAGGCGTAACTCCAATTCAGCTATTTTACAGAAGACGTGATGTACGCCCGTTTGTCCTTTTAGCACTAGTAAGAATAGGAGATCCATCCACATACTGATTCGCCATATTACGTTAACTATAAGGAGGAGCGGTACGAAACTTCGTCATATAGATATCCACTCTTAGAGATTTCTGGTGGGTATCTTCCGACTTACGCCCCTTTGAAGCGACGATATGTGGTTTTAACTAATAGCCAGAAAGAAAAAGAAAAATAATCAGTATGATAGCTGCACAAGTTGCAGATCAATAAACTTATTGTACTAAAATCTAAATTGAGATTTCATTTCGGTATTTAAATTGAATTTTACTACAATAGATATAAAACCGCTTTATTAGTCCTCAACCAAAGTAGAAATAATGGAAATAATTAAATGAAATAGGCATGCTCTAAAAACTCCAATTAGTGAAAAGCCCATCACTTGTCGTTTTGGTAATAGTGGGAAACACGCAGCATACATGATGGAAAAGTCTTTGAACTGTAGCAACACACGTTACTAGCTGTAGTCCAAATTAGGGAACTCAGAGTCAAATGAACGAAAAAAATTATGTAAAAACGTCTCCGAGTTTTATATTTTGTAACTAATGACTCGTAGATTTGAAAAAATAAACACGTGCCTCACGCAGAGACACCTATTGATCAGTTGAAAAATCATACATATCATACGATATCCAAAGTGTTTCAAAATAGAAATATAAGACTAAAGAGTTGATGAATGCCTTGAATTTTGAGTAGGTTCGTGGACGGAACGGTTGGTTATTATGATATTACTATATGCTAATGGAAAACCCATCATCATCTATCGTAAATATTAGAATTTTAAGAGCCATTCAAAGCTACTAGCTCAATCAAAAATAGACATCCTCAACGATCATTTTTGAATCGCTCTACTCATTCTATTCTTATTGTCAGACTTTTGGACAAATATACTTTTGGTGCCGCATGTTTGAGGTTTTCTACATCAGCATTTAAAAAGGGTTTGATATGTATTTTTTTCGAAAACTGAAACTCACCATTAACTATTCGACAAAAAATATTGTCTGACAAAATGGTTGACATAGGCAAATCGGAGTCTCATAAAATATAAAGCAGTAAAAATGATTTGAGGTAAATAATCAGCGATTTAAAACAAAGAACATAGAAAACTATATGATTCAAGAAACGTTTGCAATGTCATAACTTTTTGTTGTTTGAAGCGTTTTGATTGATTTGTGCGATCACCTGCCCTCACGGGACTAAGCCAGTCGCTGTCAGTCTCTCAAAAGCGCGATATTTGAATTTTGAAAAGTTTGTAATTCCGTGGTTTGAGCCACAGTTGGTTAAGCGCTCTTTTACCGACGCTACGTTTTGCTACCTACATTGCATGTTAAATAACTTATATCATGTAGCTTCAATGTTGCGAAAACTTGCCCACCCCGTTTCAGCAATATATGCAGCAAGTTACTTTAAGTAGGATTCCAATAATTTGGCAATCCGACACCACTACACGAAAACAGGTAGGAAATATCAAAAAGTATGATCGGACTAGAAAAATATTGCTTGTTAAGGAGCGCTACAAGCATATGAGGCTGTCAGAAGAAGTTATTGTTCCCATTGATGATGTGATGTGATGGCTTGATAAGGAAGAATCTGGCATTTTAATCACTAACTACACTTCCGTCAAAAGCCGATCAGATAGTATAATAATAAACAGGGTATTCCGTTCCATCTTGGGTTGTTCAACACCACGTATACAGGTCAAGTTATTGACACCTTCGGCAGTGTAGTTTACAGATAATACGCTTTCAAAATCCGACAAAAGCCAGCCAGAATGGCAAACAGCTAGGCTCTCAAATTTTAGCAATTTTCCAGACACCTGATGAAAGAACTAAACAAATGATATGCGAGTCTCCTTGTTTTGAAATGGTTTTTCCAAATATCTAATAAAATACAGGGCTTTCAATTGAACACATATGCTTATTTTGTATTGGAGCTACGCAAAGCCCTGTATACGTCTAAGTGATTGGAAAATACGCATTTGTTAGATGTCTATCTCATTTCTGAACAATTTGTTTTAGTTCACTCATAAAAATACTACTCATTCTTCGGACATCCAGCATATTTGAATTGCTTGTTGCTTGGTAAATATATGGAATATAGGTAATTGCATAGCGAAGTGTTTGTTAGGCCATGTGGCGGTAAAGTCGCTTATGGCGTGACCACGGGAAATAGGGATTCATTTATATATATATATATATATATATATATATATAGAAAAAAATACTATCTTTAATATGAATATATACATTTTATTGACAGCATAATGTACAAATCTTTCATGATACAGTTCCAAAAAATTGAGAAAAAACAGTCTAATACAAAATGTAAACATATACATATATACAATAACTTCTGTTTCTTTAAAAAATTGCTGATCACGACTTCGCTTGTTCTTTATTCTAAATGAAAATTATGTAAAATGTCGCAGAATATTATAGTATTCTGTAGTCTTTGAACCCAAATCGGAATCTCCTATGGACGCTAAAATAAAAAGTCCAAGAATCATATACACTTTTATTGAACCGCGTAGCGTTTTCAAGTAACCAGTCATATATGGCACCATCGACATACCAACAGCAATAACGTCATATTGCCTTAAACAAAAGAACTAGCATACAAATCTAGGACTTTCAACTAAACTAAGGCATACGACAAAGAAATTCAACATTGCTTAAGTAACATTACGAGAATCGTTCAATAAATGGCAAGAAAATCAAAGGTATCCCTTTAGTTACATCGAAGATTAGTTTTTAGAAAGCATATTTACTCACTAGGGCGCATGTTGAAGACATAATTATGGATTGAATAGAAAGTCAACAGCTAATATGATACAGCCGTGTGATGAGAATGAGTGACGAAATATGGCCAAGAGAAATGGTATTTAATATTTAAACCAAGAGAAGAAAGTGGGGCCATGAGCAGAAAGAAAATGAATGAATGAGATTAGGAAAATAGTTGTAGTAGATTATGTCAAAAACTATACCAAAAAATCTTTGTTTTTCTATCATAATGACCTTCGTAGGTTAAAATAAGTCACTTTACATTGGTGCTACATGATATGATTAGGCTATGGGAAGGTCGAATATTCCCCAAAAGATTAGTAAAAAATCCTGTACCATTCAGGACCGCCACTATTGCTAGACGCTTGTTGGGCATGTTTCTCATTTTCGTAGGTTTCCTTTGGGTAAGGTAACTCTTTCAGTGGATCTGCATCAAGGGTCTTGCTCAGTCTTTCTTGATGTCCATAGTCAGCCGATTTGTAAGCCAATCCACTAGATCTGGAAACATTCGAGTTAGGTATAATCATGCCAGGATTCATATGCTTTAAAGTTTAAGCTATATCATTGATCAACGTATTCTTCAAAGAGATTCCTAAATATATCCTATATTTGGGAGTTTTCTCATAATTTGCTTTGCCACAGACATGTTGCCATGTGAGATCAATAACTTTTTCTCAAGTGACCAGAACAGAGTATATTTTCCCTATTTATGAAAATGTTTATCTTAAAGAAACGTCAACCTTCCAAAAAATTGCGCCTTTATTTCCATCGTAATTATCAAAGACGGTGGTCCACACGTATGTACAAAGAAGAGAGAAATAAGAATCCGTTGTTTTTTATTGCCAGATTTCTATAGGGCGCCACTTACAGCGCTATTCCAGTAAATAACTTATCAATTATTATTATTTTATTGCCAGATTTCTATAGGGCGCCACTTACAGCGCTATTCCGATAAATAACTTATCAATTAGTTCCCTCGAAAAAGATCAAAACAAACTATTTTTTTCCTATTTGTGAAAATTTTTGTTTTAAAATTACATGAGCCCTCCTAAAGAAGATTACACCTAAATTTCCATCGTAATTATTCCTAAGATTTAATGGACCTTTGTTTACGATATTTTACTTACGGATAGTAACTTTGGCTGTGATGTGCAGATGAGTTGGAACTGTATGTCGATTGCGGGTTTCTGGAGTCCCTGTTGTCGTGTGGATAGTCGTGAGGGCGATAAAATTCGATCGTTATTCCAGACGTTGAGCTATATGTAGACTTTCGAGACTTTGCTTTAGGCTGTCGCGCTTCTTTTTCTTTATTGCTGGACCTTGATCTGCCATTCCCTAGTTTGATAACGTCATACATCGACTGATGAACGACAGAGTCCGAATTGTTGGTGGTGTTGTTGAATAACGGTTTGGCAGTGTGTCCTCGAGCTGCAGATAAATAAAATCATTAAATTCCAGAATATTGTTTGTATATTATATGTCTAAAATTAGTGTAACCCAGGGCATTTTCACACCCACCCTACTTATGTAAGGCTGGGTGTTAACGGTCATTTGATCGAGGATTTGTCCTTGTTGCCAAAAATATTTGTGTATTTGCTATAATACAGTAAATATAATGTTTTTTTTTTTGTTTTTTTTTTTGGCAAATAAATGTATTTTGAATTTGAATTTGAATTTAGATACTTGGCTTGAAGATGTTGCACGTTTTTGCGTTGGACCACTGTGTTTGTGTCTCGGTGTAATCTTTTCTGTTTTCTCAATCAATTTAGCTAGAACAATGTTAGCCTTAACTTGACTTGGCGCACTACGGTCAATTTCGGTACATTTTTGCTACCTTCGTCAATGTTATGGATCTTATAAGGAACCGAATTGACGTTCTCTTGAACTGATTCAGTGGCTGGTTTTCCTTCAAGACTTTCGCAGCGTCTCGCATTACATAGAAGTTTTTTTGGAACCGCAGGAACCTTACCTTCACTTTTGGGTGAGTATTCTTCAACTAAAGTACTTAGTTCCAGCTTAGTCTCAATTTGACTAGCTCCTGACGCTACCTTGGCGAACTTCGAAGAAGGTGGCTGCAAAATACCTTCAGTGGCTCTTTTGAGCTCGTTTTTAGTTTCTTTAGACTCTTCAACCTTACAAGAGGGATGTTCCCTCTTTGGAGCAAATACAGGGATCCTACTGTATTTCCTGGTAGGGACCATTGGTATATCGATAGGTTTAGCGCTCTCCGTAGTAGATGGAATACTGGCAGACGGTTCAGGTCTTAGAAGTAAAGGCGATACAGAGCTTTCTGCTGTCATGCATTGTTCATTGGGAATGAGTACCACTTCAGCATCAGCTTCCACCGGTGTATTCTATAAGATAAGCAAGTTCTAATTAGATAAATCTGTTTATCCCTTTAAGTAGGTGTATCAATACAATACAAAATACATTTAAAGCAGAAACGTATCTCTATACGAGCTTCCGATATGCAATTTGGCCCATTTATTGTAGAAGAATATAGATAACGGCCTTAAGAACGGCTATTTTAGTATCTTTTTTAAGATATACATAGTGTCCCAACATTATGTGGACTTAGAAGTACCACGTTTTCATAGACTCAGAGGGCGTCAAACTTTTTTTTAAACTCACTTTTTACATATTTTAAGAACCGAGAGTCCGATTTGAATGAAATTTGAGACACATATATTTTGCTAGATGTTCTCATATTTGACTCTTTTTATATACTTTATTTTCTGTCTCATATAAAAACAGGCCACACCAGGTAGTTTTCGAGAAAACATTGCGAATATTTCATAAAGAGGAAAAAATGAGGTAAATAAGACGATATCTTGAAAAAGGAAATTAAGAGTTGCTAAAAGAGTTGCAAAAAAGTTCTATAATGTATGTAGCGGTAGGGGTAGTTGTCAGCCTTCTTGAATCCTTTCTAGTTGTTTGTGAACGGCGAATATTATTACGTCTAACGAAACTCATGTTTGACGAATTTCATTCAAATGAGAATATCGGTACCAAAGATATCTGAAAAAATGTGTTTTAAAATGAAAACTTTGACGCCCTCTAACGCACAGACAAAGTACTTTTTCATAGAGATAAATCATGTCCAATCGTCTCATCTTGAGTCTAAAAATAAGTAGTAGTTCTATGTCCATGAAATATTGGGTCCTCCTGAATAACTTTTTCACTCGGAGAAATATGGGTAGGTATCCACGGTATCGTGTTTTTGTGCTTTCAAGTGATTCAGCATGGAGCGGTGTTGAAAGCTTTCCATGAGAGCCGTCTGTGGTAAAAGAATTACGTCAAGCAAGCTCTTAGTGTAGACTGGTCATCAGACTCAATAAATAACCTTCCACAGATCTTCTATTGACCATATATTTGTTGTCGTATTGGAAGGTCTTTTTAGTATATAAAAAAATATCACACATTCATTGATTGATCCGTCTAGCTCTTATTTATAAAATACGTTAATTGTGGGATTTTTCTCCTTAAGTGTTCAATAACCAAATAGATCTATTTATATTCCGCCTTCTTATTTGTAAGTTTATAGTCGGTGGCTATACACATAACCTCAAAGTGAAACTGGAGTAGGATTTCCGTCGTCTCGCTGTGATAAGGACAGTGCTTTGGAGCCATAAGACAATATTAAATCTATCTGCAATGCATTGTATGTGTCCGAAATGTCATATATACACATCACTTTGCGGTTTTGAGAAAACATCTTATGAGAATGTAAAACCATATGCTCACCAACTGATAAATGTTCTCCTCCCTGTTATATTGGATCCAACCCTCTGTAACATTGGGAAAATCAGAAGTCTTGTCAGGAACCGTGTTTCCGGCACCTTCATCAATCAATATCATGGATTCTATGTCATTTAGTCCGATTCCGTTGCTAGAGGAGCGATCCGTAACAGGCGAATGACAACCTCCAGGCAAGAGGATATTGTTGACAACATACTCATTGGCTTCGTTGATTCGCACATTGTTCTCCAAGGCACTGAAGTCCACCGTCTGTTGTGTCTATAAAATAGGTTAATTATGAGATTTAGAGATCAGATACAAAGTACTTTTTGATAGAGATAAATCATGTCGTCTCATCTTGAGTCTAAAAATAAGTAGTAGTTTTATGTCCTCTGAATAACGTTATGACTCGGAGAGAGTTAAATTTATGAAAAACTGAAGATCTCATATAAAAAATTTTTGTACTTTCTAGTGATTCAGCCTGGAGCGGTGTTGAAAGCTTTCCATGAGAGCTGTCTGTGGTAAAAGAATTACGTCAAGCAAGCTGATAGTGTAGACTGGTCATCAGACTCAATAAATAACTTTACGCAGATCTTCTATTGAACATATATTTGTTGTCGTATTGGAAGGTCTTTATAGGATATAAAAAAATATCACACATTTATTGATTGATCCGTCTAGCTCTTATTCATGAAATACGTTAGTTGTGGGATTTTTCTGCTTAAGTGTTCAAGAACCAAATAAATCTGTTTATATTCCGCCTTCTTATTTGTAAGTTTATAATCGGTGGCTATAAACATAACCTCAAAGTGGAACTGGAAACTGGAGTAGGATTTCCGTCGTCTTGCTGTGATAAGAACAGTACTTTGGAGCCATAAGACAATATTAAATTTATCTGCATTGCATTGCATTGTATGTGTCCGAAATGTCATATATACACATCACTTTGCGTCTTTGAGAAAAAATCTTATGAGAATGTAAAACCATATGCTTACCAACTGATAAATGTTCTCCTCCTTGTTATATTGGATCCAACCCTCTGTAACATTGGGAAAATCAGAAGTCTTGTCAGGAACCGGGTTTCCGGCACCTTCATCAATCAATATCATGGATTCTGTGTCATTTAGTCCGATTCCGTTGCTAGAGGAGCGATCCGTAACAGGCGAAGGACAACCTCCAGGCAAGAGGATATTGTTGATAGCATACTCATTGGCTTCGTTGATTCGCACATGGTTCTCCAAGGCACTGAAGTTCACTATCTGTTGTGTGTATAATACAGGTTAATTATGAGATTTATAGACCAGATGCAAAGTACTTTTTCATAGATATAAATCATGTCGTCTCATCTTGAGTCTAAAAATAAGTAGTAGTTCTATGACCCCTGAATAACGTTATCACTCGGAGAGAGTTAAATTTATGAAAAACTGAAGATCTCATACAAAAAATTTTTGTGCTTTCTAGCGATTCGGCTTGGAGCGGTATTAAAAGCTTTCCATGAGAGCTGTCTGTGGTAAAAGAATTACGTCAAGCAAGCTGATAGTGTAGACTGGTCATCAGACTCAATAAATAACTTTCCACAGATCTTCTATTGACCATATGTTTGTTGTCGTATTTTTTTTAGTATACAAAATAATCACACATTTATTGGTTGATCCGTCTAGCTCTTATTTATAAAATACGTTTATTGTGCGATTTTTCTGCTTAAGTGTTCTAGAACCAAATGAATCTATTTATATCCTTATTTATAAGTGTATAGTCAGTGGTTATACCCATAACCTCCAAACGGAAGTGGTAGTTCATTCGATTAGACTGCAAAACTGATCGATTGAATCGATAAGCCAATATGAAATTATCTGCATTGCTTTGTGTGTGTCATAAATGTCATATCCAGGGTTGAAAAAAAAAACATGTTTAGAAAAACAAAAATCATGTTTTTTTTGTTTAAGACATTCACATTTAGCTGAAAAAACATGTTTAATACACTGTTAATACATGTTTAAAGCAGTAAAAAAAATAAAATACTATCGCCTATATAATCTAGCAACGTTTATGAAGTTCCTTGAAAGTGTTATAACTATTCTCTAACTTAAAAGTGGACGTCGGGAAACTACCGTGTGGACGTCGTGGAAGCACCGTTTGCCTTTGGGTAATTCTTCCCGTTGCGATCTCCAGCAATCAAATGTGCGAAGTCGTAGAGTGGTGATGTGTTTTGTTTTTTGCGCATTAAAGTCGGCAAAAAAATAAAGGCAATGACAGGGAGGAGAAAGGATCCCCTGTGGAAATATTTTAAGGAGACTGATGCCAAAGCTGGCTGGAAAATAAATGAAAAAGCAAAATTGTTTACCTGCAACATGGATATAGAGCCACTGGTGGCTAGAATGAGCAAGCATATTAAAAGGGGTAAACAAGTTAAACAAGGAAGTTTGTTAGAAAAATAAAATATTCACATATCAGACAGTTCTGATACCAACAATGATGTTTCTACCGAACCTACTTCCTCAAACTTAAGTAACTTGGAGGCTTTCTATCGAACCTGTGAAAAAGGTAAGAAATACGTAATTGCTGTTAAATTTTGTTTAAATACGTTAAATATATAAGAATCAAGAATAAAACAGGTCCGTATTAAGGCTCGGTATATACTTTTTGTTTTGTACAAGCAAATTTCTGTTAATCAATCGCAATAAATATTTAGATATTATTACAGTTGTTACATAGGTATGCTTTATTAGATGGCTCGTCACAGAGCTACTACACTAACACCAATGTTATTAGTACTTCCAGTTTAGCGTCATCCAGTTTTTCGCTATTGACGGGAAGACAAGAAGATAGAGACGATGTCCAACTAAAATCCCGACTTACTTAAATCTAACTTAAAAAATGTAAAAAAAAACTTGAATAATTCACAAACGACAAGAAAAACAGTTTTGGAAACATGTTTTAAACAGTTAAAGACAAATTGGTTTAAAACACCTTCATTGTTTTAAACAGTGTTTAAAAAACCCGTTTCAACATTTAACATTTTGATTAAAACATGACAACCCTGGTCATTTATACTCATCACTTATTGTTTTTGGAAAAAATCTTATGAGAATGTATAGCCATATACTTACCGATTCATATGGGTTTTCGTAGTTATTATATGGAATCCAATCCTCTGTAACATTGAAAAAGTCGGAACTCTTGTCAGGAACCCCCATTCCGGCACTTTCATCAATAAAAATCGTCGATTCTATGTCATTTAAACCGATTTCGTTGCCAGAGAAGCGATTCGTAACAGGCGAAGGACGATCTCCAAGCAAGAGAGGATTGTTGACAGCATACTCATTGGCGTCGATGATTCGCACATTATTTTCCAAGGCACTGAAGTCCACCATCTGTTGTGGAAAGCTAGTAGAATAGGTGTGGCTTGGTTCGTTGAAATTGTGGATGACTTGGTTCTGATTCGAAGTGCACATGAACGACGGGTCATCTAAAAACATAATAAATTTCAATTATAGGACTGCAAGTAGATCGGACTACGTATTTTGTACCGTAACGCTGCAAAACGTTTCATTGTACTACATACAGGCGAAGCGTAAAAAATAAGCAAAGCACACTGTTCGAAACATGTAACGAGGTGTTATAAAACTATTCGCCACGTCGACTTCAACACTCTGTGAATTACGTCTTAATATTTCGATCTGCCCGTGGACGGCTTAAGGTATAATGAAATTGTAAGTAAAGCTTCATACTTGAGTGAACCTTACTGCAAGATTCACAATCTCCAACTCTTAACGAAATTCGTTTAACATCTGTTTCTCATTTGTATTTTCATTATTCTTATACGAAGGAAAAGTAATATTATGTTTAAAATAAATAAAGAGAAACGATCCTGTATCTAGCACCCACAATCTTCCTTAACACATGAACGCTATGAGCCACAACTAATACCCTTCGTAGCAGTTACATTTTTTCAAACATTACCTAAGGTAAAGACAAGGCTGGAATTTTAGATATTTTCTTCAACTAAACCTATTTGAAAGACATTTTTACCATTTCAGTATATTTAAAATCATTGATAGAGTATGTTGCACCTAAAGCAAGTTAAACTGGTATTGCAAAATTGTTTTTTTAGAATCACACATTATTTAGGCTTCATACAGTTGATCCCTGCCACAGCAGCCCAGGGGCCTTTTCATACAAATACTCGAATATCAGACCAAGGCAAACCTTTCAAGGAATCTACGAAACCAGAGATGGATTCCTATTTATTGTAATAATATTTTAATATATATATATTTATCGGGAAAGTGGCGAAGAAATTCTGCTGTAATTTATGTAGGGGGATAGTTTTCACCCTTCTCAAATCCTTTCAGATTTACGTAAAAGTCAGATATTAGGACGTCTAGCAAGAAACATGTGTTCTAAATTTAATTAAGGTCAGACTATTGGTTACAAAAACATCTGAAAAAGTGTGTTTTACAAAGAAAACCTTGACGCCCTCTAAATGACGAAGCAGTTTTGCATAGAGGTAAGTCATGTCCAATCGACTTAGTTTGAGTCTAAAAACTCCTCCGTTGAAACAGCCTGTATTATTAGAATCTGAATTTGGATATTCAACAGATTAAATGTCACAGTGACAGATTTTCTATATGCATGCTATGAAACTTGTATCACAAATCGTCCTCGATCTTGGTCGCTGTCAATTACAAGACGTCTTTTTCTAAATTTCGTTTTGAAAAAAGGTAGTAAACACATTAATGTCGAAAACATCCGTAGAGGTACGTTGCCAGCAACGAATTAGATATTAAACATTGAGCTCTGACATTCTTATTTATTTAAGTTTTTGGAACACTTTATCACTTATTTCCTTCTTTTCCCATTACTTTTCTAGTCCTGTCAGAGACACCCATTTAAAACCTAACCCTTGAAAACTGTCAGAGGCACGAGTGACTAAACGAATGTTACTCTATTGGATATTTATAACAGCTTTATGTAGTAAACATAGTCTAAGTCGGCGAAAATGTTCAAGGGATTAATAAAAATTAACAGTGCAAACCAGAATAACTCATCTGAAGAATGCAAAATTAATGAACGTGAGATCAGCTAACATCAATCTGTTCTTTACGTTGTTTTCATAAAATGTCATGGAACTGGTTTTTTCAGAAAGTCGTACGTCTGAATGGATCTACTTTAAATCTGCCTCTTGGAGGTTTTTCGTACAAAGATTTTGAAAATAAAATTTAATTTATTGAATGATATGTTTGTGGTTATTAAAAAATCGAGCAGTCACTTTTTTTAACGAAGACAACAATAAACTTTAAAGAAAGGACTAATGTGGATTTAAGAAAATGACTTTTATTTTTGCAGAACCAATGGCGTAGAAATGTTTGCTAGACTATATCACTGAAATGAATAATTTCCAAGTTCACTTTTATATACTGATCATATTTTCAATTTCCTTAAGAATATGTATGTAATGATTTTACAAGTGCAGGACTGTCCAAAAATCGTTGATAGTCAATTCTTAGATACTTTCTGTAGCATGATTTACCTCAATATTTAGTATTATATGAAGCACTTGCCTCCCAAAATAGATCAATCAAAAAGCTGAACACAATACTAGAAAGTCTTTCAAGCACTGTAATTCAACATTTTCCATTCCAAAACACTACTGATGCTACAAAAACCTTACCTAAGCAGTAAAAGGGTGCAACTTCAGCTGGAAACATTTTTTCCACTTCAAATGGAGCACTTGAATATGGAGAGGATAGCACAGAGATCAACAATTAAACTAACAACACCATACTTGTGTCAGGGTTTAAATACCCCGGCAGGTAAATATCGCAAACCGAAAGCAATTGGTCATAACCTCTTCTTCAGGAGTGGCTTGAGATAATAAGATTTAGGCCAGAAACATATTGACCAGGGTAATGCCATGCCCCCAGCCCCATAGTGCCGTGAGCACAGGAGGATTATGATATTTATTATGACAGAATTTAGTAAAATGCGTTGCAACATGAATGAATTTCTGTTCTAAAACAAAAATTGAGATTTCATTCCACCCTTTTTATTAAATATTACTGCAACTGTTATAAAAGTTATTCTATCAACTAGTAATATTTTTTCGTTATTAAAATAGTTAACCTGTCATTTTTTAACGAACGTAACGATAAACTTCAAGAGAGCTTTTTGAAGGAACAATATTGAGACTTTTTAAGAAAATGGTACTAATCTTTGCAGAACCAATGGCGTAGAATCGTTTGCTAAACAAAGCTTTATATTGGAAACTGGAAAGTTCCAAATCCATTTTGCACAAAATTGCTGTTGACCGTTTTGAAAAATCGTCGATAATTAATTTGTAGACAGAAGTTCTTATGCGAAAAGGAGATCAGACCAAAACTGAAGGAATGTCAAGCACAAGACTTTCCATCAATTACAATAGTAGTTTTGTGTGTATTTTTGTGACCTGAGCCGCTCAAGGAATTTAAAAAAAAATTAATGACAAATTTTTTTGGTGACACAGTCCCTAAATTAGGTCACTACATATAAACCTGAAATTTAGTTTTCTCCAGATTAAAAACTGATTTTGTCTTGTTACTAAGCTAACATGGTTCCAACAAAAGTAGAATGAGGTGGGTCTCTATTTAGCAAGCCTAACACCGATCGACTTTTTTAAATTCCGTGTCTCAAGAAACTGATTTTTTTAAATATCATTTACTGACTTCACAAAATTCTATGAGCGATTCTAATATATGGGAGGGTAGAAGAATATTTTTATTCAGGCCAAAATTGTTATTATAACCAGGTGTATTGCTACTTAGCTGTAACCCCTACCTCGACATTTATTATTACTGCACGTAGTAAAATTCCATAACTTTAAAAATGCACAAAGTTCACACGTTGCGAAGAATAAAATGTTTGTACAAAAACAAGAATTTATATTTGATTTCTGTCCTTAAATTAAATATTACTACAATAAATATGGAAGTGCTTTATGCATTATCTCCACGCAGGGGTACATCTACAATCGAAATAAAAACTACAACCTTGGTTGATTTTATTAATACTGAGATATACATGGTAGTGCGAGTATACACGGTGACGATCATCGGATATATACGGTGAAATAAGAAAACGGAGCTGAGGATATACAAAACATGTTCAAAATGATTACGTCCAGCCAGACTGTAAGGTTCTGATATACGTCCTCAAGCGAAGTAGTAATAATAGAAAAACCTGAATAAAATAGGCAGGTTTTCAAACCTCTAGATAGTGAAAAGCTAACTACTTGTCGATTTGGCAATAATTGGCAATACGCAGCATTACTTATAGATTGATGGAACCGTTTTTGGCAGTAGCAACATATATTACTAGAAGTAGTCCAAATTAAGAAAATCAGACGCAAATGAGTGAAAAAGCTTATGTCAAAAAATGTCCCAATGTTTTAGATTTGTAACTAATTATTTGCCGAGTTGACCATTTTATTCTCGTTGTAATACTTTTGAAGAAACGTAACGTTTGATATAATTTTTTGAAAACTGAATGTATCTTGCTGGTGTTAAGTTTCCTGAAAAAATTCTGAATAGACTATGTTTAGTTAAATCTCAATAGGGGCAATGTGCAATCTTTGGTGGGTGCCAGAATTCCATCACTGGATATATCTGGATCCATAAGTAACGTTGAGAAAGAACTAGAAAATTATTTAACCACTGCTCTGGTAACGTATTCATGGAATTCCTAAAAGCTAACAAGAAACTAGAAACATTCATACTGGCCTATCGTCGGTGAATCATCAATGCCATGTAACAAACAGTATTTGAAACAACGTAATTTGGTAGTAGTCAGTTCTTTGCGATTCTGGCTTGTGTATCTCACATTCTGGAGGAGGGTGGGCCTAGGAGAAGAATAACAATCTCATCCGACAGCCAGGCTGCAATGAAGGTACTAAGTAGATGTAAGATTAGTTCGAGTCTCGTATTGCAATGCAGGGAGGCTCTGGATTGCCTCGCAGCGAGGCATCCGGTATCGTTAATGTGGATACCGGGGCCCGCTAGGAGGGCAATGAAACGCCGGACGCTCTGGCGGAGACAGGATCAGTTAGCAAGCTCGTTGGTCCTGAGCCAGCTTTAGGAGTGCCCGCGCATAGAGTTAGGAGGAAAATGGAGTCGTGGATTGCAAGACAATACTCTCAGAAATGGAGAAGTATCTCCAGACATCTCCGCCAGGCACGGGAAGTCATAGAACGGCCCAGAGCGAAGGACGGACGTTTCTGCTTATCTCTGGATAGAGCCAAACTAAGGCTGCTCGTGGGACTGTTGTTTGGCCATAACACGTTAAAGCGCCACTTGCACGAGATGCGGGTGGCTGGGGATCCCTTGTGTGAGCGCTGCGGGGTAGAGGGAGAGACCTCGGCGCACGTTTTGCGTCGCTGTGAAGCTCTGAGCTACTTTAGGCAGACCACACGGGGGTCCATTACTTTGGACCCTCAGGACGTGACAGAGATTAGACTCAAGGCGATTCTAAACTTCGCTAAAAGGGCGAGGCTTGTGATCTAAGAAGTGTAGAGGTTCATAATTGGTTTCGCAGTTATTTTCATGAACGCATTGAGCAGGTAAAAATCGGTGACATCTTATCACAGGAGGATACTATCTCCAAAGGTATACCACAGGGGTCTATTCTTGAACCTATTCTGTTTTCTCTTTATGTAGCGGACTTAAAATAAAGTCACTAAATACTGCAAATTACATACCTACGCTGATGATACACAGATTTATCTATCTTACAACCCTGCTATGTACACTGAAGCGAATGAGATGCTGTCTGAGGATTTAAATAGTATATGTGTGTGGTATAACAAACATGGCTTATGTATTAACCCTAGAAAGTCGGCCATCATAACTATTAAATCTAAATTCAGCAAATTCAATAGTGAATTAATAAAGCTGTGTATTTGAGGTGATGAGGTTTGCCACAAGACATCGGTTCGGAGCTTGGGCATCACATTTGATGAGAACCTGTGCTTCCATGATCATGTCACCAAAGCTGTTCAGGGTTCCTATGCTAAGTTGAAGTCAATTTATAGCTATAAAGATGTATTGTCCAAGCAGACCAATGTTAAGCTGTGTGACTCCTTTATCCTAAGTAAACTTGAATTCGGGGACCTTGTCTATGGTCCATGTCTAATACAGAGCGAGGCACACAGACTTCAAAAAGTGCAAAACAGCTGCATAGGATTCAGTTTAGGTATTCAAAGGTGGATACTGCATCTATTATCATTGGTCCACAGTATTCTGATAAATAAAATGCCTCTTTATTTGAAGAACAAGCTTACCATGAGATGTGATCATCACTCAGCGAACCTGCGTTTTGTAGGATATGCTTCGGCACCGAACAACCCAATTCAGAAAGAGCTTTTCATATGTGGCGCCCAATTTCTACAATAAAGTACCTCAAGCTTTGAAAACTCTATCTGTGTCCAGCTTTAAAAGAAAATTTAGGCTCTTTGTCTTTGATGACATGTAGCATGTATTTTTATGTAATTTTATTTTTATATTTGTGCATGTTTTCTCACTCATCACTGTTCATTTGTTTGTGTTTTGTTTACACATTTGTTACTGTTTACTTTTAATTTTTATATCTTCCGCCATATACCTAATATTTTCTTTTTTTAAAGTTACTTCTAATCACGGTTTTTGATTCTGCTACGTACTCTGTTGATGCACGTTTCTCTTTTGGTCATTATACCATGCATAGGCTACGATTCTGTAAAAAAAATGTCTGCTTTAAATTTTCTTATTATCTTCAGTGTATTTTTTTTTGTATTTGCATGTACTTGAATTTTTTTTTAGCCCTGGTTGGTTCTGAAAGACAGCTTGTGCTGATGTAACCCGCCAGGTAAAATAAAGGCCATTTATTATTATTATTATTATTATTATTATTATTATTATTATTATTATTATTATTATTATTATTATTATTATTATAAAGGGCCCGTTTAAACGGCCTATGCACTGGCTTCCTAATTTCACGATTTATTCATTCATGGGTTGTAGTTCACTAGCGTCTTCTGAGCATTTGCTTTTACAGGATGTTTTCGTACAGAAAAATCAAATCCGTTACACTATGAAAATCCGCTGGATTAGAGCACTTTGACATTGAAGAATGTTTTCGATATACTACGGGAGTGATCTCGTCTCAGCAGAGCGTTATTTAATGTTTTTTTTTTGTTTTGTCAGTCACCTCATTCTTTGTTTTGGTATATGTAGATTTCCGGACTTTATGTTTATATGCACTGTTTTCTAAGAATCACCTTAAAACTTGCCATGCTATATTAATAAGCATGTACCATTTTTCTGAGATTTGCTCATGTTTTGATGTTTCCTTGTTAAGTCTTACACACGCCAACCAAATGTGTTCTTCTCTGTTGAAGAAGAGAGTTTTTTATATGCATCCGAATCTTATAATACAAGAAATAAGAAGAGTCCTATTAAAGAGATATATGAAAATTATACAGAAATCACATCTCATTTCTGAAAATATTTCTTTTCTCTATAATTCAAGCTGTTTTTGTCATACTAGTATGAAAATTGAGACTTAGGGCGTTTTCTGGATCAGAAATGTGACTATATTATACTTTTCTCCTCCTCCTCTCTCAAATTTATTTCTCCTACCGCCCACTCAATTATTTTCTAGCACATCCCGAAATTGTTCAACATGTTTGTCTCGGAGAGGGGGGGGGGGGCAGGGAGTATCGACAATGAATTAAAAATTGACGAGTCAGGGGCGGCCTGCACCATTGCTTCTGTGAGCGAATGTCCTTATGCCAACTGAAGAGCGGACTCAAAAAGTATCCCTTGCGTCGCCCCTCAAATTAATGCAACGTAAGGTTCTTTATATACAGGTTGTTTTAAATTCGACCATTGGGGTCTCGGAAACTGTAAGAGATACGAAGTCGCTTAGATGGATGCGTATTTAGGTAATTAACAAAACGCCGCTTAGAAAGTTTCCGGAGAGAGATAGAAAAAAGGCTCTGCAAAATAGGTTAATTAGAATTTCAATACTATGTTTCGTCGTCCAGCATCAGCATTATTTTTTCTTAAGGACGCAACGTTGAATTTTTGCACAAATAAATAGCTCATTTTTGGATGCATAATCAACATTTGCATTTTGTTTGTTCAGGTTGCACCATACCTTTTTATTTCCTTATAATTTTCATCTAATAACAAATTCATAGCCGACTAAGGAAACACATCACTGAATTTAGGACTGAAAAGTCTATTTAAATGTACAAAATTTCCAATATAGTGCCCATATGACAAAAAGAAGTTGCTGATGGAAGACGAAAGAAGTAATGTCGAATCGAAAAATTCACTACACTGTCATGTAGTATTTTAAAATTCCATCTCAAATAAGGCTAAGAAAAAATAAAACTGATTTTGGGATACGTCTGGTATGCGAAACAAATGACAATCTGATAATTTCAAGGCTACCTAGGAAATTTTGCTTTTTGGAAGTAACCAAGGTTTGGCGAAGTATTATGGTTTTTTCGAATCAGAATCGAAAACTCTATATCATGAGAAAGAATAAAGTTGATGATGGATAACAAGAGACTAAACGTCATATGAATTCTAAATATGCCGTCATGTAGAGGAGAAAAAGTGGCAATGTCTATGTGCAATTTATTTTAAAATCCCACCACAAATACTTAAAGCCAAGTATTTTGGGAAAATTCGATTTGTCCTCGGAAGCACTTTGAATTTCGAAACGTTCTAAGCGGCATTTTTTAATTACCTAAATACGCAATTTTGCCCCCTTTTAAGCGACTTCGTATCTCTTACAGTTTCCGAAATCCCAATGGTCAGGGTCGAATTTCGCTAGGAGATGTATTGATTTCACCTAAAATTATGGCTGGATGAAAAGCAGTTAAGAGTGGAATATATTGTGGAACAGAAACGATCATAGTCGTTGACACTTGACAATACCTCAGACCTATTTTCGTTTGAAAACACTCATAACAACATGTGTTTCATCTTCATGGAGCATTCGTGTATGAGCTAGCCATTTAATCGTGGAAAAGAATTTTGAAATTAAACACATGGAAATCACGAAACGTCATGCTTTTCTTCCAAGGGAAACGTCAGTAAAGAGTTATTTCTGCGTACAAACTTCACTTTGCAAATTTTATTTACCAAAAAATAAATATAATATTGTAAAATAAATATGAAAGCGTACACAGTTTAGATTGATGAACAAACAGGAAACCCACAGGAGCAAGCTTGTGCGTGGGATTGTACAAATTACAAGAACAATAATTTGGTATGGATATTATGAACCCATTTCCGTCCATCTGCGAAAGGTTAGGAAATCTTGGAACTGGAGATACTATACGTAAAAATATGTGAATAGACCTAAAAATACCTCACTCCAAAAGTTGATAGTTTCCGAGATACAAAGTTACAATTTTATTTTCTAGTATTACAAACAAGAATCCGTTATTTTTTATGGCCAAACTTCTAGAGGGCGCCACTTACAGTACTATATCGGTAAATAACTTATCACAATTTTTTTGTGCTACCCTGTATACAACAACTGATAGAAAAATCTTATTTTCTCGCATTTCCACAACAAAGGATGTTTACCTGTTAGAAGTGTCAGAAGTTTTCGAGATATTTGTTTTTAAAAGTTCCAATGCATTATTTGTACCATGATGATTTTTTTTTATACTCCAACTACCACGAAGGCCTAAGGCCTAAGCACCCATTGGGTACCGTGGGGCTATAGGGGGATACATGGGAAAAGGGGGGACGCCACACGGACTCTGGCGAGGGAACACGTGTGCATGCAACATGCACACATTCTGGCTCCGCCTACGAGAACCGCCAGGTGGTACCTCCGCGTTCGACAGTCAGAGACCATCTACCACCTACGGACAATCACAACATCCATAGCCAAGAGAAAAATTTCTCCTGGACGGGACTCAAACCCGCACAGCGCACGGCGACTGATCAGGAGACCGAAGAGTCTACTACTGCGGCCACCGCTGCTGCCTAAAAAAACATTTTTATATCATAATAACCAAGTTGCTTTGGATAATATCTGAGTAGCGTTGCTATGGTTTATAATGTTTGTCATGATATTGCTTTAAACTTCATAAATAATTTTAAGTTAACAATAAGTTGTTAAACATCATGGAGTATACGTTTGATAAATATTCTGATAGGAATTTAATGTACGGATTTGCAAGATGTAATGCTTTTAAAGCACGAAGATTGTCTAATTCAAAGCCTTTCCAACTCATCGATAAGCGGTTACGAGAAACTGGTAAGAAATGATTATAGACTTATTTTGAGTAGTAAAAACCAGTTGGATTTTAGGTAGGTTTGCCCAAAATATGGGACGAAAAAGTGGAGCAGAACTTTGCGTACAGCTGAAGTTGAAGAAAATATTTTAGATGCTGCCTTTGAAAATCCTACAGTTGGGGTTAGGAATATAGCTCGGGAAATTCAAGTTTCCAAATATACAGTAACTACCATTTTTCAAGAGCAGCTACTCCATTCATACCACCTGCAAAAAGTATATGCTTTAAGCGTGGATGATGGACCCGCAAGGTTAGAATTTTGTACATGACTCTTAAGGAACCTTAACAACGACAATAGCTTTACTTAATTAATATTATTTTCCCACGAAGCAGGAATTGGGAGTGATGGGCCCATTAACTCGCATAATCCTGACATTTATACAGGAAAATATTCATGCAATAATACAGACACGCCATCAAGTACAATTTCAAATTAATTTATGGGCAGGAATTGGACAATATTTAATAGGAAACGTTGAGTTACCACCTAGACAAAGAATTTTCCACCATAGCCAGGAAATAAAAAATAACATCTAAATGCTTTGGAGAGTGCAGCAAAGCCTAGTTCATCGAGTTAGAGAGTGTGTTAAGCAAGGTGGTGCTCATTTTGAACATTTTTTTTTAGTTATTATTTCTGTTTATCAGTTTTGATGCCATCATCATTTGTTATTGTTAAAAATCATAGCAACGCTACTAAGATATTATCCAAAGCAACCTGATTATTATGTTATAGAAATGTCTTATCATCATGGTACAAATAATACATTGGAACTTTTAAAAACAAATATCTCGAAAACCACTAGCTTTAGACTCTTCTCAAGTAAACCTTTTTTGTTGTGGAAGTACAAAAAAAAAAATACTATTTTTTGATCAGTTGTTGTATACAGGGTAGCACAAAAGAGCTATAAGTTATTGACCAAGATGGTGCTGTAAGTGGCGCCTACTAGAAGTTTGGCCATAAAAAATAACGGATACTTGTTTCTCATACAAGGTTTATTCCAGAATCTGAAAAACTTCTCAAGCAATAAGGAACAATAGAAAAAAATTGTAACTTTGACAACCTGTATCTCACCAACTATCAACTTTGGACTGAAGTATGTTTAGGTCAATTCACATATTTTGGTCTGTAGTATCTCCAGTTTCGAGATTTCACAACATTTCGCAGAAACCCTGTATTCCTCACAGATACAATCTTGTATAATGGTATTATTTGGAATCAGTTTGTCTCAACAGAGTGTTTTTTTCATGCGTCAAAAAAATTTTAGTTTAATTTGAGATGCTGGTATCTTTTTATTTTTACATTGAAATACTTTACCGTGCAAAATCGCCTACCTTAATTTTTCCAAAAGTGATAAATACAATTCATTCGATTTATAATAACATACTTGCTGCATGACATGCTGTTAGTAGAAACATTAAAATGAAAATTGAAATTATGTAGAAATGATGTCACAATAAATATTAAGCAAATGTTACAAATATTGCAAAGAGAACGGATTTAAAACAATGCATTTCCTATATCGACTGCTGTGCGAAATACGGTGGCGAGGTGAGGCTGCCTTCTTGAGTATCATGAGTAATATCATTAGACAGCCCCAAACATCGCAGATTTAGGAAGAAACTCAACAGACTTGTGTTTCTGAATCGATTGGTGACAACTCCAACACTGTTCATGAGCACAGCATGTGACATGACAGTACTCTAAATTTGAATAGTAACTTTTTCTTTCTAGCGGTTTCTTCACATTAGCTTTGTTATTTCAAACGTAGGTTTTCTGAAAAGGAAATGCTTCGACTTTCAGAACAACACGTTATATACTGATCGCCCTGTAATAAACTTTTAACGATATGTCGAAACTGACATTGTTTCATAGATAGACTAATGAATATCTATTGAAAGAAACCTACTTAATATCAATCAATTAGTGTCATATAAAATCGTGACACCATTACTCCAATCTAAGTAACTCTATACACTTCTCTAATAAAAATTGCTGTACAGGATCTGGTACGAAAAACACGATCCACTCAGAAGCAGATTATTGAAAAAACATGCTGTTATTGAAATCGCTTGTGTTTTCCCCCAAAAATTCTATTAAGGGAGTAACTTAATTCCTGAGGAACTCCCACTTCATCAGCATACTCGTTTTCGAATTTGCATATAAATATGTCAGGCTGTAGAAAAAAATAATGGATATATACGCAAGGTCTCCCTTAGGCATTGGTCTGTTTCGGGAGATAAATGACTTCGTCATCTATTCAAAGGCTATATGTATGAAACGATATTCAAATGGCGTGCGAAATAAAATTGAGACGGCTCTCTTCGCGGTGACAGTTATACATCTGACTTGAAAAAGGACAACCAATGTGCACGCCTTGGTAGTAATAACACTTTACGATATTAATTGATGAATCAGCTTAGGAATGTATATAAATAATTATTTCTACAACTTTGGCGACAGTAACTTTTTTTGATGATAAGTTCAAATTGGCGTTATATAGCGCTAGAGCGTTTGCCGCTATTTTGAAAAACGCGTGTGATTTAAGATCTCGATATGCATCAATCCTATGTGAATAAGTAATAGAAATGATTTAATACGTTCTTTATCATTTTGCTTCCATGGAAATTTGTCGTATCGTCAACAGATTACGAGAAATTTGATGGGCAAGGGAATATGTAATGATAATTTCATAAGTAATATAAGAGCATCTATTTTTTTCTGAAAGAAATCGAAAAAGCACATTGCTAAGTAATGCACGAAGGTTTTTTGTTAAAAAATATTACTTTGCACTGTAGTATAAAAATGGCTCGAATCCACTTTCCTTCTTTTTGCGGATTTTGCCCATTACTCTCCTATTTTTTGTTATATACCTTTCTCCGCATGATTATTTTTTCTTTGTAGACCCTTTGGGCTTGAAGTACCACAGCAAGTGGCGATAACGGCCGCGTGGTTGTGGTTAGGTGTCGCCTTGAAAATTCTAGGTATTCTAGCCATTTTATACAACAATGTGTAGGTTGGCTCTTGTTGCGGACTTCGTGTGTTATTTGTCCCCCCTCCATCTTCGCTTCCTCAGGTTACAACCACATCCGGATTTATGGGCATGTGTTTCTACTTTTGTAGTTGCATATGTGCATTCATTTCGGGCCTGACGGAGCCAACCAGCAGGAATACGTATCGCTCGGGTTAAGTATCCTATTTTCTGCTCGAATCCACTTTCCTTCTTTTTGCGGATTTTGCATATTATTTCCCAATTTTTTATATATATATACTGACAAGAGTTACAATGACATAACAAAAGACATTGTAGCTCCTAGAATTTTGTATGCTTCTGTCTTCTGTGACTGTCTGCCATTCTCCGAATTTTGATTTCAGCTCACGCAGCTTAGAAGGCTTTGTTTCCCACACACTATTCCATTGGTCTGTCATGTCTTGTTTTATATATTGTTTTAGGTCTGATGCTGGTATTTGTAGATTACTTGTACGGTTACTCATTGATGTTGCCTTTGCACTTGTATCTGCTGTCTCGTTTCCTGCTATGCCTATGTGTGATGGAGCCCATATAAATATTAAACGTTGATTATTGCTGATAAGATTGGATATAGTTTCTTGTATTATTATGGCTAAAGGGTTTTTGGTATATAATTTGTTGATAGCAGATAGTGAGCTGAGCGAATCTGTTACTATTATCCATTTCTGGGCAGCATTACTTTTGATGTGTTTCAGGGCTCCTAGGATTGCATGCAGTTCTCCTGTTAAAATTGTAGCAGCACCTGGAGCCTTCAGGGTATTGGTACTGGTTGGTGTGACAATGGCTGTTTTATTTTTTATATTTGATTGTGGTCAGGATATATTCCGAGAATCTCGTGGAAATGTTGTTTGATTACTTCATTTGGTACTTTGTTTTTGTCTAATTTCGTTAGCCAGGTATTTACCATTGGAAACTGAATGGTCCATGGCGGAGTGTTTGATACGTTGGACAAGTATGATTGTGGTAGTTAGCGTATATTCAGGCTTCTTAAATGTTTATTGTTGTGTGCCTTCTGTTTCTATCTAGCTGCATTTGTATACGCATATATTTGTAAGCAGGAGCGCCTGGGTTTGATGAAGCTTTGATTACGTAGGATGTACTTAGAATATCACGCCTCAGTTGCAGTGGGGCTTCGCCTGCCTCAAAATATAGGCTGCCTACTGGAGTCGTTCTATAGGCACCTAGTACGATACGCAGCGCTGTGTTATGCAAAACATCCAGATGTTTTAATATTGATTTCTTGGCAGATACGTAAGCTATGCAGCCATAATCTATTTTAGATCTTATCAACAGTCTGTAGATGGATAAAAGTGTTTTCCCCTCTGCGCCCCAGTGTTTCTTTGCAAGACATCTCAGTAAGTTTATTCCTCTCTGGCATGTCTGGATAAGTTGGGTGATGTGATTCTTCCATGTCAGATTCTTGTCAAATGCTATTCCCAGGAATTTGATCTCATCTACGTACTCCAATGTTGTGCCATGTAGTGGTAATATTGGGTTGATGATATCTGTGTTCTTTCTGCTGAATATGATGCATTTAGTCTTGCTGGGCGAAACGGTGAAGCCTGTATTGTTTGACCATTGTTCAAATTTGGATAGCTGGGTTTTCAAGAGTGTGGCACTGGTTTGAATATTTCTGCCTCTCACATATAATATCATGTCGTCCGCATAGAGGCGAGCTTGGATGGGTTTCTCCATATTTCTCAAGATGTCATTTATTGCTATGAGACAGAGAGTTGGACTGATTATTGAACCTTGTGGTACACCGTTCTCTTGCGTTTTGGGTTTGGATAATGACCCATTCACGCGAACTTGGAAGTTTCTGTTTTTGAGAAAGTTGGTGAGAAATGTTAATATGTGTCCATTATAACCATATTCTTTGAGTTTTTTAAGTACTTTATATCTCCAAGCGGTATCAAATGCTTTATTGATGTCAAAGTATATTGCTAGGCAGTGCTGTTGGTTTTCAGATGCTTCATGGATACAGTTAGATAAGTCGACTATGTTGTCCATTGTCGATCTGTTCGGTCTAAACCCTGATTGTTCCTGAATGAGTATATTTTGTTGCTCCAAGCTCCAGATCAGTCTTTTGTTGATAATTTTTTCCAGATTCAAGATAGTTACATCTGAGCCGCAGGCGCATTTCAGTGTGGATTTCTTAAAAAATAAGGATAATGCTAGAAAATCAAAGACTGCAGAGTAGCTGAAGAGGGAAATCTGGAGAGCTACTCAAAATAGTCAGCACGAAACGTGATGTCATTTTAAAAAGAACTTTCAGTAAAGGACTGAAATAAATAAAACGATTTATTACATATTGAGGAATCAAATTAGTTCATTGCATGACGTTGATAAATGGCTGCTGTTGAAATTCGAGGTTTGATATCAGCTTAGCTCTGGCATTAAGGATGCTTGAATGCACAGTTCTCCTTAAATCATTATAAGGAGGGTAGCTCCGCAAACTTCGGTCCGACCGAAATTAATAAGTCAGGCAATGTTCCAACCCGGAATTTGTATCTAGCGTTAGGCTTCTGAGTAGAATCATGTCATATTCTCCGCAAGATTATGCAGAAATGCATTACCATTATGGTGCTGCCCTAAGAAATGCTCGAGCAGCTGCTCGCATGTATCTGGAGTATGTGGTTAGAACAGGTTGAACTCAACCGGCGGTATATCCCGCCTACCGCGTTTTTGTACGCGTCCATAATGCGTATATGGAGGGCCGCAAACTAGGCACCCATCGTCAGCTAGGAGCGCCGGGGATACGAACAGAAGAAGTACATAGAAGCTATAATAGAAGCAGCCGAGTGAGATCCCTCTATAAGCACCAGAGCCATTGCCCGAAGAAGAAACGTATCCCACACTTCAGTACACACAATACTACGCTCGGAGAACATGCATCCTTACCATGTACAATAAGTACAGAAATTGCTTCCAAAATGGCATATTCATCATGCACAATTTCGATTCACGGAGCGTGGAAAATCCACACGCTATTCGCCGACACAGCTTTCAAGGTCAGTTCGGCGCTAATGTATGGGCTGGGATACTCAACAAAAAATTAACTGGACCATATGAATTGCCCGCCGGGTTGAATGGTCAGTAATATCTTGCTTTTCTACAAAGCAGTTTGCATGAGCTGCTAGAGGATGTACCTTTGGACGTTTTGCATGAGATGTATGGCATTACTTAGACAGTGCCTTTCGTGGGCGTTGGATAAGTAGAGGTGTATACATATGATGGCCTCCAAGGTCAGGCGACTTAAATTTTCTAGATTTTTTTTATATGGGGGTTTTACGAGATACATCTGAATATACAAATGTCAACCAAATGCGCCAGAAAATTGATGAAGCAGAAATAAAAATTATAGCAAACGTAAATTCATTTCTAAGACTAAAGGACAATTTCTTTAGAAGGTGTCGCTTGTGTATAGAAAATAATGTATGTCATTTCGAAAATGGTCTTTTAAAGTTAGTTAAATTAAGTTATGTTCCACATTTGTCGGTAAATCGCCATGAAGAGTGGCTAAACACAAAAGGTTCTGTACTTGTAGGTGGTAAGGGTTCTATTGCGTTTCTTACGTTTATCGCATCATAAGAACGAATTACATGATACACTCATCGTAGCAAGCTGATATTTTCAGGATTTATTCTACACGGATTGAAAATAAAATGAATAATGAAATACAACCTCAATTTTTTACCGCCGTTCGAAGTTGAGGGATGGAAGAGATTTTTCCCAAAAAAATTAATTTAAGATCTTTTACGTTGATTTCCAATTAGCTCTGTTAAAAAGTGACCTAACCATTGCTAAAACTGAACATTTAGCTGATATCAGAAAAAAAAACAGCCCTAAACCTAATGGTTTAGTTGTAATTGCGGTTGAAAATTCATTATCCCGTTTTTTTACTAAATTTCACAGAATTGCAAATATCTCCTGAACTATAAAATTTCGGACCACACATATTGGAGTTCATTTGACAGTTTTTGAAACTCTCTATCACCTGACTCCCGTTGATCCACTATTTACTTTACATCCTGAAATTACCCGTTTATGAAAATGTTCTTAAAAATCTCAAATCGACGTCAAGCTTCCAAAAAATGCATCTCAATTTGCATCATAATTATCAATGGCTAAAGACGGTGTTCGACACGTATGTACAAAGTTATAAGTGGTTCTTTATTAGTTGTCAGACATTTCGGAAGGAAAAACTGAAGTGATTATTTTTCTTTGAAAACATAAAATGACTGACCCACAGGAAAGTTCGTGGGGAAAGATGACATGTATACAACAGTTTTATTTTCATTTCAGTCTTGTGCACGCTCGAAGTTGAGCTGTAAATCTCTAGACGGATGTCACAAGCATCATGTACAATTAACTTTTATATATGAGATGTTACTTACAGATAGTAATTTTGGTTGTTTTAAAAAGAAAAGTTTGGCGCTCTCTAACGGACGAAGCACTTTTGAATAGATGTAGCAAGCAAGTTGATAGTGTAGGCTGATCACCAGACACAATAAATATGTTAACAATAACTTTTCGCAGGTTATTTAATATCTATTTCTTGTTCTGTATTTTCAGAATTCTTATAGGAAGTAAAAGTGACATTGAAATAAGGAGTTTAAAGTGATCCTGTCCCTAGTACCCACAATTTGTCTAACAATCCTATCGTCCTCCACACCACCAGCGCTATAAGCTACACCTAATAACTTTCTTAGCAGTAACATCCTTTCAAACATGTCCTAAGGTTGAAAGGCGAAGCTCGCTTTTTTAATATCTTCAATTACAGCTATTTGAAAGATGTTTTTGCTATCTCAGTATATTTCATATCATTGATAGAGTATGTTACTAGAGCAAGTTGAACTGGTCCTGATAATTGTTTTTTAGAATTACAAATCTTTTAGGCTCTTCACATAGTTGATTCCTGTCACAGCAGCCAAAGGGTGTTTTCACACAAATATTCAAATATTAGACCAAAGCAGACTTCTACTATAACTCATGTAGGGGGATAGTTTTCATCCTTTTCGAATTATTTCGTTTTTTTTTTTATAAAAGTCAAATATTATGTTCCAAATTTCATTTAAATGGGACTGTCGGTTACAAAGATATCTGAAAAGAAAACTTGATGCCCTCTAAGAAAAACAAAGTACTTTTGCATAGAGGTAAATCATGTCCAATCGACTCATTTTGAGTCTTAACATATCCGGTTATTCTATGTCCAGAGAATATGGACACACCCAAAATTTTTATGTCTGAATTTGAATACTTCACAGTGGAAGCGTGACAGTGACAGATTTTCCATGCTATGAAACTTGTATCACAAATCGGCATCAGGCTTGGTCGCTGTTGCTACCCCTAAAACATAAGCCCGGAAGCAATTTTTTCTAGCTGGTACATCTAATGCTTATACTATCAATTACAAGGCATATTTTTCTAAATTTCGTTTTGGAAAAATGTAGTAAGCGCAGTAAGGTCGAAAACATCCGTAGAGATGCGGTACCAACACCGAATTAGATTTTAAACATTGAGCCCTGAAAGTTGTATTTATTTAAGTCTTTGGAACACTTTATCACTTATTTCCTTCTTTTCCCATGACTTTGTTATTTGAGAACTAGTATTATCAGACACACCGGGAATTTAAAAACCTAACTCTTGAAAACTGTTAGAAGCACGAGAGACTGAACGAACGTTACTGTATTGAATATTTATAACGGCTTTATATACGTATAGTATGCATAGTCTAAGTCGGCGAAAATGTTCAAGGGATTAATAAAAATTAACAGTGCTGACCAGAATGACTCATCTGAAGAATGCAAAACTAATGAACGTGAGATGAGCTTTATGATAAGCTAACATCAATCTGTTCTTTACGTTGTTTTCATAAAATGTCTTGGAACTGGCTTTTGCAGAAAGTAGTACGTCTGAATGGTTCTACTTTAAAGCTGTCTCTTGGAGGTTTTTCGTACGGATGAAGTATTCTTAAAATAAAATTTACTGATATAATGTTTGACGTTATTAAGAAGAATCGGGCAGTCACTTTTTCAAACGAATACAACAATAAACTTTTCAGGAATGACTGATGTGGATTTAAAAAAATGACTTTTATTTTTGCAGAACCAATGGCGTAAATATATGCTAGACAAAGCTATATCACTGAAATGGATAATTCTCAAATCCAGTTTTATGGACTGATCCCATTTTCATTTTTTCTAAGAATGTATAAGTAATGGTTTTCCAACTGCAGGAGTGTCCAAAAAACTGCCAGCTAGTGCTGTTAGTGAGCAACCATGATTAAAAAACTGAAATGAGAGATTGATGTTTATTAAGCAAACCTAATAATCACCGATCACATCATGTTTTGTGTCTGAAGAGGCTGATTTTTTTTAAATATAGCATATGCGAGAATAGGGAAATATTTTCGTCCTCCAACGCAACAAAATACAACACGTTTTATTATAATTGAAAACCTGCACCCAAATAAGCTCCGCGCTTAAACTTTCTGTAGCATGATTGACCTCAATATTTAGCATTATATGAAGTACTTGACTCCCAAAATAAATCAATCAAAAAACTGAACACGATACTGGAAAGCCTTTCGGGCACAGGGTGCAATTTGTCATAACCCCTTTTTCAGGAGTCGCTTGAGATAATAAGATTTAGGCCAAAAACATTATGATGACCAGGTGTAATGCCAGCCCCATAGTGCCGAGAGCACAGGTGGATCATGACACTTATTATTACAGCATTTAGTAAAATGCATTGCAACATGAATGAACTGTACTAAAAGAAAAATTGAGATTTCATTTCACCCTTTAAATCAAGTATTACTGCAACTGTTATAAAAGTGCTTCATTTATTCTATTAACTAGTAATATGTTTTTCGTTATTAAAATAATCAAGATGTCATTTTTTTAACGATCATAACGATAAACTTCAAGAGTTCTTATGTATCCTTTTGCAAAGAAGGAGATCAAACCAAAACTGACGGAATGTCACGCACAAGACTTTCATATGGAGCCACCAATTACAATAGCAATTTTATGTGTATTTTTGTGACCTGAGCCGCTCAATGAATTTTAAAAAAATTAATGACAATTTTTTTTGGTGACACGGTCCCTAAAGTAGGTCACTAAATTGAACATGAAATTTAGTTTTCTCCAGATTAAAAGCTGATTTTGGCTTGTTACTAAGCTACCATGATTAAAAAAAAATAAATAGAATGAGGTGGGTGTCTATTTAGCAAACCTAACAATGACCGACTATTTCATATTTCATGAGTCATAAAACAGATTTCTTTAAATATCATTTACTGACTCCACAAAATTCTATTAGCGATTCTAATATGTAGGAGGGTAGAAAGATGTTTTCATCCTCCTTTGTGAGCTTCAAATACAGTAACAGGTATAACCCTCGAAAACAGGGTGGCGAATTAGTCCTAATCCTTTCTTCAGAAGTCGGACAAGATAATAATATTCAGGCCAAAATCATTATTATAACCAGGTGTATTACTACTTAGCTTAACCCCCAGCTCGAGAGTGCCGTGAGCACATGTGGATCCTAACATTTATCATTACAGCATTTAGTAAAATTCCATAACTTTGTTGCATGCTTAAGGATGCACAAAAGTTTGAGTTCATACATACCAAAAAGACATCACCTAGGCATCCGGTATGTAATAAAATTCAGATGGAGAGCACTCTGGTAAGACTGACTGGTTTCTTAGTGCGAAATAGAAAGGTAATCTTCTAAGGGAGATCTTTCTGGTTATTTTGTGCCCTGCGTTTCTGTTATTACTATTTTTATTGCTAGGGCTAGCGCTAAGCGATCTTTAGTAACAAATCGTGTCTCCATGCTTCTTTGGCCAATAAATGGAACCACATGCAGGACTGACTGTGTAGTTACGTTTCGGCCACCTCGATGACCGTTTTGCAAAGTACAAATAAAATAGATAACAACAGTATATCTTCTGCCAAACTCACATATTATGTGGTTTCAACTAATGGCCAGAGAAAAAGGAAAAATAATCAGCATGCCAGCTGCAGAAGATTCAGATGTTGCGATGAAAAAATGTTTGTACTAAAACAAGAGTTGAGATTTTATTTCCGTCTTTAAATTAAATATTGCCACAACAGTTATAAATGCGCTTTATGTACCCTCTTCACGCAGTGTACATCTACAATCAAAATAAAAACTACAACCTTGGTTGATTTCATTATTAGTGAGATATACAAGGTGACAATCATAGGATATATACGGTGCGCAAAAATAAAAAAAAACGAAGCTATGAATATAGAAAAGCGGTTCAAAGCGATTCCCTTCAGTCAGACTATAAGGTGGAAATAATGGAAATAACTAACTAATATAGGCATGTCTTCAAAATTCTAAATAGTGCAAAGCGAATTACTTGTCTATTTGGCAATAATTGACAATTCATAGCATTGCCTGTATGATGGAAGCGTTTTTGGGCAGTAGCATTACTAGATGTAGTCCAAATTAGGAAAATCGGACTTGAATGAATAGAAAAAGTTATGCCAAGAAGCTTCCGAGTTTTAAATTTTTTAACTAATTACTTGCCGAGTTGAACATTTTATTCTCATTGCCATAGTTTTGGCGAAACGTATATATTTTTGCTGTTGCAGGTTTATAGTTTTCTACATCACCATTTGAAAAAAGTTTTTGATATTTTTTTTTGGAAAACTGAAAATACCCTTAAGTTGTCTGAAAAAATCCTGAACAGACTATCTTTAGTTAAATCTTTGGTGGGTGCCACAATTCCATCACTAGATATAAGTATCGTGATCCATAGGTAACGTTGAGAAAGAACTGAAAGATTATTTAACCGATGTTTTGATAACGCATTCATGGAACTCGTGAAAGCTAACAAGAAACATTCAGATTGGCCTATCGTCCGTGAAACATCAATACCATCTAACAAACAGTGGTAGAAACCGCGCAATTTGATAGTAGGCAGTTTTGTAGGACAGTGAACAAACTGAATATTTTATTTATTGTTGCGTGCTAGGCCCATTAAGTTGTTTTATATTGTGTCGTGTTGGTTGACTGATGCCGTCACCTACTCTCTCGGGACCAAGCCCATCGCTGTTAGTCCTAGAAGCACGAAATTTAAGTTTTGAAAAGCTTGTTTTGATGTGGTTTGGGCCAATGATGGTTGAGCAGTATTGCAGTATCTCCGACGATATGTTTTGCAACCTACATAGGGTGTTAAACAACCTATATCACTGGATAGACTCATTTTTCACCTAGCTGCAATGATCCGAAATGTTAGCAACATGGTCTAAGTTAGTTTCAGCGGTGTACGCTTCAAGCGTCTTCTTGCAGTGCTTTTCAAGGAATGGCAGCTATATAGAGCGGAGGTGTTGAACCTTATTCATAAAAAATTGTTCAGCATTCTACATCACCATTTGAAAAAAGTTTTTGATATTTTTTTTTGGAAAACTGAAAATACCCTTAAGTTGTCTGAAAAAATCCTGAACAGACTATCTTTAGTTAAATCTTTGGTGGGTGCCACAATTCCATCACTAGATATAAGTATCGTGATCCATAGGTAACGTTGAGAAAGAACTGAAAGATTATTTAACCGATGTTTTGATAACGCATTCATGGAACTCGTGAAAGCTAACAAGAAACATTCAGATTGGCCTATCGTCCGTGAAACATCAATACCATCTAACAAACAGTGGTTGAAACCGCGCAATTTGATAGTAGGCAGTTTTGTAGGACAGTGAACAAACTGAATATTTTATTTATTGTTGCGTGCTAGGCCCATTAAGTTGTTTTATATTGTGTCGTGTTGGTTGACTGTTGCCGTCAAATACTCTCTCGGGACCAAGCCCATCGCTGTTAGTCCTAGAAGCACGAAATTTAAGTTTTGAAAAGCTTGTTTTGATGTGGTTTGGGCCAATGATGGTTGAGCAGTATTGCAGTATGTCCGACGATATGTTTTGCAACCTACATAGGGTGTTAAACAACCTATATCACTGGATAGACTCATTTTTCACCTAGCTGCAATGATCCGAAATGTTAGCAACATGGTCTAAGTTAGTTTCAGCGGTGTAAGCTTCAAGCGTCTTCTTGCAGCGCTTTTCAAGGAATGGCAGCTATATAGAGCGGAGGTGTTGAACCTTATTCATAAAAAATTGTTCAGCAGGTTTAGCGCTGAACTGTCGTTCGATGCAAACTTTGCTACTTAGTGCGAAATTATTTTCCAAATGACTATAGCGACGATCTCAAATCCGTGAGTCCGAAAATGTCGATTTGCTGATTGTGTTCTGTTTTTATCCTTGTATGCATACAGGAATGCTCTTAAAAGAGAAAATGTCTATTTATGCATACAGGAATCAAAACAGAACAAAATGAGAAAATCGACATTTTTCGGACTTGCGAGGTATTGATTTGGTTTTCGACTACATTGATAAAAAAATGTAGAAACATAAAACAATAATTTCATCCAAAATTTGTTCTTTTCTTGAGGCGGGTACGCATATGAGCACGAACGCGAATGAGGTAACCCGAGGACGCATGCGCATACTTATGTGTACGTATGAACGAGGCGCCTATGAATTCGTACGCATTCGGGCTCGACCCGATCCGTTTCCTCGCGGTACATCAAAGTGATGCACATGCTCGGTGCGTTCTCAGTCTGGACGGCAATAAACGTTTCTTGTCGAGGTGGTTTACTCTGTAGTAACTAGTAGTGCACGATTAAAGTTATCAAATACCATTTCTTTTCTTTCTAATAATAATGGAATGGCCTCAGAATTTAGTGTCATGGAAGAATATCAAAAGAGAGAGATATTATGGAAACCAAGACACCCGTTGTTTTACAATATAGTTAAAAAGGAAGACGCTTGGCAAGAACTGGCGGAGATTGTAGATATGCAAGTTCAAGAAAGTAAAAAGAAAATGGGTAGTCTAAAAGGCTCTTTCCGCCGAAACAAAAGTAGAGTAAAAAAAGAACTGGTACTGTAAAGCGTTTGTTAATAAAAGTCAGCAATTTTGATGACTTCTGCTTGTTTTGAGCTATTTCTCCTGTAGCAAGAAACTGAAGAGATAATACTAGTCTTTCTTCAGCTAGAATAGCTTGTCTATAGGATGAGTCTTGTCGGTCTATTCGTGGTTTGATACAATTTAAGAGCAAAGAGAAATCTTCTTGAGACATTCTCGAAAATTTTTTAAAAAACTCGCTCTTTCATCGGCCTTTTAACATACATTTGCTATTTTCATTCAACTGTCTTCTTCTGTTGAGATATTACTGCTTTTGTTTTTCTTGTTTTTTTAATGCACTGGTTAAAATTATAAAATACGCAGCGTGTTCACCATCAGATTCCGAATCGGTCATGTTTTAAAAGATGTTGAAATACAAGAATGCTCCAACTGTGCCTGGAACGCTACCTGACGGATCGATTTCGACAATTAGTGGAATATTAGTTCATTCACGCTTCGACCACTAAAACTCATGATTAACTAGTCCTGGTTTTTGTTTTAGGTTGTACAGAATTCGATTGGTCTTCAAAAACATGAAATAGGTTCACAGAAAAGTATAACCGAGTCATTTAGTCTATCTGATAGTGAGCTCGTGAATTTACCGTATTAAAAGTGAACCATAACATAAACAATTTTCGACTTGCTACCATGTAGTGCAAATCACGAACCAGGACGCATTGTGAGTAGGAAATATTGTGCTATATACCGAATACATAGTAAATCAGTGGATCAAATACTCAACATTCCAATCTCAAGCGTTCGGGAAAAAACGCGTCCAGAATTTGGACCTCGAAAGAACAGGTCCGTATTCAGAAATGATATTTTTCCATACTGATATAAAACCTTAGCAACAATGACATCAACACCGATTAACCAACCCACACACTATTCCACAATTCTAACTACATATAAACATCCAACTAAAGAACAAGCTATAGTTTTCAATTCCATAGACGGAGCAAGAATACAAGATTACTTGCTCCAATTAGGACCAATGATTGACCCGAAGAACATTTTGTTTTGCTCTAGAATTTCCAATAACAGAATTTGCATATACCTCTCCAGCAAGGAATTAGTAAATAAATTCGTAGAGAACCCAGGGGAAATTGTAATACAAGGAGAAAAAATTAAGGCCCGTAAATTAATTTCACCATCGGACAGGTTAGTGCTATCGAACGTTTGCCCAACAATACCACACGCAGTTTTAAAGGAAAAACTACAAGACCTAGGCTTGAAATTACTATCTTCCATAACATTTTTGAGAATCGGAGCAACAGTACCAGAATACATTCACATATTAAGCTTCAGGAGGCAGGTATATATTACACCTCTAGAATCTAACCAAATACCTGAGTCCATCGAAATCACTCACGATAGTCTATCATATCGCATCTTCTTATCGCTAGACAGTCAGAAATGTCTTAAATGTAAACTTTCTGGTCATATTGCTTCACATTGTCCTTCTGTAAACAACACACCACTGACAAATAACAGCAACACACAATATAGTCAGCCAGAAATCCCAGCCACCGAAACCACTCAAAGGATAGAACAGAATCATAGCAAAACAACAGTTTTTCTCCCTTCATCTCAACCAAGCAACAAGGAAATACCAGTACAGACATCCAACACCTGACATGAACCACAAAGCGTAACATTCAGTAGCAGCCAGACAAATATAATAGATAAAGCACTCAACAAAAGACCCATTTCAAATATTTTAACACCTCCAGCAGCAAATACACCCAACAGTCCTACGTTCACTACTCCAAGAAACATTAACACCAAAAAGCATAAGTCGGAAACTGGACCGTCGATCATCCAAGTCGATGCTTTATCTCCAGTTAAAGCATTTATAGACAGCCATACCCCACCACTTGCGTTAAATTGTGACCAGCTCAAGAGTTTACTGGAAAACACACATGGGGTACAAGACATAACAAATATCATAAACGACTTTACAGATGATATCAAGGGACTTACAGAAATGTTACTACTAATATATTCTCATATAGATGACAGAACGCTAAAAAACCGCTGCACCAGACTTCGGAAGAAACTGGAACGCCTCATCGACAAAAGTCTCAATGACTCTCTTAGCGATACTTCCTCAATAGACACATCTTTTTACTAAAATAAGAATCATGTCAATATTGCAATGGAATTTAAATGGATACTATGTCCATTTAAACATGTTAAAAAAACTGATAGCTGATTATACACCAGATGTCGTTTGCCTCCAGGAAACGCATTTCCACGACACAAAATCACACTCACCCAAAAACTATGCAGGATTTTTCAAAAACAGGCAAAGACCCACAGCAAGCGGTGGAGTCTCAATATACGTCAAAAGGGAGATACCTGTCCGACCAATTCCATTGAATACAAACCTAGAAGCTATAGCTATATCTATAGACCTCAAAGATGTACTCAACATATGTAACATTTACATCCCACCAGACTACCATTTGGAACCTGCCGAATTCCAAGCTCTGTTAGAACAAATACCCAGCCCTAGAATAATATTAGGAGACTTCAACGCCCACAGCATCTCGTGGGGCTCTTTTAAAATTGATCCTAGGGGAGAATTATTCAAGGAAGCACTTGAGACGAACCACCTAGCCTTACTTAACGATGGAAGCAGCACAAGGTTTGATGCTGCTTCAGGGAGATTTTCTACCATCGACTTAAGCGCATGCTCGCCGAGCCTTCTGACGCATCTGAATTGGACCACTGCTGATGACTTATATAATAGCGATCATTTTCCTATTGTCATCTCAGATTCAAGAAATGATAGAAGTGATACGATACCACCAAATAAATGGAGATTAAAAGAGGCCAACTGGACTGATTACTCGCAATATATAGACAACAATATTAACAACATCGATTTAACCGAAAATATAAACATAATAATAGAAAAGTTTAATACCTTAATCACCAAAGCAGCACAACAACACATTGGGAAAACAAAAACCGTCTTGGTGGAACCAAGAATGCGAGACAGCACTCAAAGAAAGTAAATCAGCTCTAAATAAGTACAAAAGACACAAAACGACTGAAAACCTACGTGACTTAAGACAGAAGTAGGCCAGAGCAAGACTTACAACAAACAGAAATTAGAAAAAGTCGTGGCAAAATTTTGTTGAAGGAATAAATACAAGAACACCAATATCAACAATTTGGAAAAAGATAAAAAGTATCTCTTGCGCAAATAGTTTTCAAAAAATTAAAGCAATAAAAGATGAATCGATAATTCACACTAACAGCGATGAAATTGCTGAAATACTATCGAAAACATACTATAAGCACTCCAGCAATGATAACTACTCTCAAGAGTTCATAGCTCACAAAACACAACACGAAACAATTCCAATAACAGTTGAGAATAATGAAGACACCATCAACACTCCCCTAACCATTAACGAACTGCTCGATGCCATTCAAGATATGAAAAACACATCACCAGGGCCAGACGATATTCCAACCGTCTTCCTCAAGAACCTGCCTCTATCCGGTAGGAAATGTTTATTGGACATTTACAATATAATATGGTCAAAACATGAGTTTCCGACTAGCTGGAATCAAGCAATTGCCATTCCCATAGTTAAGCCAGGTAAACAACAGCTAGATCCAGAGTCATACAGACTAATTTCCTTAACATGTGTACCATGTAAATTGCTTGAGAAAATTATAAACAAGCGCCTGGTCTGGAGCCTAGAACAAAAACACGTACTGATACAGGAACAAGCAGGTTTCAGGCCGAACAGATCGACTATGGATAATATAGTCGATTTGAACAATTATATTCAGGAGGCATTTGAAAACCAGCAACACTGTTTTGCCATTTACTTTGACATTAATAAAGCCTTCGACACGGCGTGGAGATATAAAATAATCGAGAAGCTTAAAGACTGCGGCTACAATGGACATATATTAGCTTTCATTGCCAACTTTTTGGGTGAAAGAAACTTCCAGGTTCGAGTGAATGGATCACTGTCCAAATTGAAAACACAAGAGAACGGTGTACCACAGGGATCAATTATCAGTCCGACGCTTTTTCTAATTACAATCAATGACATCTTGGATAATATGGAGAAACCTGTCCAAGCCAGACTCTACGCAGACGACATGATAATTTACGTAAGAGGCAATAATATTGAAACCAGTGCCCAACTCTTAAAAGCGCAGTTATCGAAATTAGAACACTGGTCCAATCAGACAGGCTTTTCGTTTTCTCCCAGCAAAACAAAATGCATCATCTTCAGCAAAAAATGAAAACAGAATAATCCATCACTACAAATACATGACACATCGCTAGAGTACACGGATGAAATCAGGTTTCTAGGAATAACATTTGACAGACGTCTAACATGGAGAAAACATATCACTCAGCTTATTCAGTCTTGCCAAAGGAGAATTAATGTGTTAAGATGTCTAGCACATAAGCACTGGGGAGCAGAAAGCAAAACACTTTTAACCATTTACAGACTGCTAATACGATCAAAAATAGACTACGGGTGTATCGTGTATGCATCTGCCAAAAAAACCATATTAAAGCATCTGGACGTGGTACATAATACAGCTTTACGTATCATACTAGGAGCCTATCGAACAACACCGCTGGAAAGCTTATACTGCGAAGCAGGAGAACCCCCACTGCAACTGCGACGAAACATTCTCAGTTCATCATATATCATTAACACAGCATCAAACTCAGATGCTCCCACTTCTAAAAACCTACGCACCCTCATAGAATACGACAGAAATCCATTGCACATTCCACCACTACACAGAAGAGTTAGATCTCACCTAATACAGTTGAATATAAGCCAAATGCCTCAATTATATCCAGTCAAAGTCTCAAACGCACCACCTTGGGCTGTTCAGCTTCCTCGTGTAAATACCCAGCTAACAGAACTAGACAAGCATAGCACCCTTAACGAAATAATACAGAGAAATTTCTACGAAACTGTTGGTAAATATCTTGACCACAAGCTAATATTTACCGACGCATCGAAACAAGGATCAAACTGCGGAGCAGCAATAGTTACACCAACAACCATCAAAACCTTGAAGATTCCGGACTCAGCCACTACTCTGACAGGAGAGCTTTACGCGATTCTGGAAGCATTAAAATATATAGAAAGCACCGTTGACCAAAAATGGATAATCATTACAGACTCACTTAGCTCAATATACTCCATCAATAAGTTATATACAAAAAATCCGATAGCCAAGATAATACAAGAAACAATTACTCAACTCACCAACAATAACCAGATTATAGTACTTATGTGGGCTCCATCTCACAAAGGAATAGCAGGGAATGAAACAGCAGATACAAACGCTAAAAGAGCGGCAACGAACAACAGCATCTGCAACCTCCCAGTTCCAGCATCAGATATGAAGGTATATGTAAAAGGCAAAACAATAGACCAGTGGAATAGTGTGTGGAAGAACAAGCCTTCCAAGCTACAAGAAGTGAAACCCAAGCTCAATGAATTGGAAACAGTAACAGAAAAAAGGAGACTGCAAGTGATAATAACCCGCCTCCGACTGGGCCACACAAGAATCACCCACAGCTACCTCATCACCCGTGACCCTGAACCAATGCGTTTTATGTGCGAAAGCGTTTTATCGGTAAAACACATTCTAGTGGAGTGCCCAATGTTCGAACAACAAAGACATCAGTTTAATCTCTGTGGTAAAACTCTAAAAGACATAATTGGAGCCACCTGCAATGTCCGAAATCTAATGTTGTTCTTGAGCCATTGTAATTTAATACATAAAATTTGATTCATGTACACATTAAATCCGCTGCTAATAGCTAATTAGCTGATGCAGCTTATGTAAATAAAAAAAAGGAAAAAAAAATGTATAAAGCAAATAGCTAACAAAAATTATAATTTTTAGTTGACAACTCTGAAACAGTTTTAAAGAAGATTGTTCCATAGACAAATTTATATATATAATATTTGCTTTTCTCAATTTTTAAGATCCGATGTATAGTAACATAGACAGATGAAGAAAAACGAAATGTCGCATTTTCAAAATAACAATCTTAAAAAGTGTAATGTGTAAGGGGTGTTTAAAATGCGATTTTAGATTCACTCGATAATCCTCTCTTCAACTATGAACTAAACCGCAACTGTAGAACTCTATTTCTTGGGTAAATAATTCAGACCAACGAGCTTCCAATCATCGTATCGAGTTGATTTTTGTACAAGATTATACAACATTTGAATGGATTCCTGAAACACACACAAAAAACGATGCTATTTATTCAAGCGCATGAGGTTCTATGAAATTATGATATTGATTCGGGATCACATATACTTCAAATGAGGTAATATCGTTGTTTTAAAGAAACGAAGCACTTCCAGCTGAGAAATTGACCTTAATTCAAAGATACATATCTTACAAACATACCGAAGTCACTGTTCTCAATCGAATATAGTTATTCTTGAACCAAGATCACTCTTTTTTGTGTGCATAAGTAGATTTTTTACAAAAAAGTTTCAGAATAGGAGTGGTCCAGAACGAAAAGATGGCTAACAAAAATTATAGTTTTCATTTTCCAAGCCTATAATTTCAGACTAAATGAAAATCACAACTACAAATTTCTTGCAAGGTGAAGAGACCACTTTTGTTTTGAGTACAAATATATCTCATTATTTCAGGCGAAAAATGTTGCGCAAATACATGGTGCTTCATAATTAGATGTTAGTATTAGAAAAGGCAATTTTTGGGTCCGTATTCCTTGAAAGATTTCCAGGAATACGTTAGCAACATTTAACATAATACGAAATCGGTATGAGAAAGATCATTTTTTTGCAAATCAGACACAATTTACCTTCCTCCGCACTTTAAAAAGTTTTTGGGGCTTATGCTTCATACGATACCCGCTATAGTAGTAGTAGTATTCGTTTATTTTCCCCCAAAATACAATGTGTTAATAAATGCAAATGCTAACTTCAGTACAATAATAAACGTAAAATAAAACATAATACCTAACTTTCACAAAATAATCTTAACATGTTTTATAAGTGAAAATGTTTAAATTGTCTTGTAAAGCCCATTGAAACCAAAATAGTTGGTTGTGCACGGGCAGATTTTTTTTGATATAATTTTGATAGTAAATTTTGCTTAGAGCGGGAATTTATACAACAAGCACATTGTAAGTATGGAAGGTAAGAAGGAGTAGCACTTATATAATACAGTTTATTCCATTAACTACAGAAATATGGAGGGTGAGGAGGAGTAATACTAGCGTATCACGATTTCTAGTAAATAATTTCTACTAGATTTCGTGTCTCTTGTCTACCAATTAAAAAAATATATTTTTTAAATAAAGATTTTATCAAAGACAGTGAGTTCATTTTATCAACATACATACGGTACATGTATGGCAAACAATTATAAATGTTACATGATAGGTAGGCGAAACATCGCAAGCTTACATTTCTTTTAAAAGTTTGTATTTTTAAGTTTTCATTTTATTTATATCTAGTACTATAGGCATGGCTAGTTTTATTGAAGTTGTTTTTGTGTTTGTAGATGAATTGAATTAATCCATGCAGAAACAGTTGCCTTAGGTCAAACACTCCAGTCTCTGAAAATAATTTATCAGAACGGTATTTTTTTGCCAGATATTACTTCCAACATTCTTTTTTGCAGTATATCCAGAGGCTGCAAATGACAATATGCGGCACTTCCCTAACTCAAAATAGCGTATCGTAGACGTGATTCAAATAATGAATAATACAACATTTTCAGGTGCTATGAGATATTTTATATGAACGTCCCATCTTAAGTGGCGATCAATGGTGACACCTAAGTATTTATAGGTTTTCACAGATGTTAAAGATATACTTCGACTTATTAAAAGTTGTTCGTACTGAGGTAGACAACGTACTGTATTAGAAAAAGGCATAAAGAATGTTTTTTCATACCTCACGGTTAACAGTTTATGAGCAAAATAATCAAAAATAGTTCCTAGATCCCACTCTGCTTTAATTTTTACATTTTCCCAAGTGTTATCATCATACAGGATTGCCGTATCAGCTGCAAAGCTAAACAGTTGACCAACTGACGAAGAAGTTAGAATGCTGTTTATGTACATTGTAAACAAGATTGGACTTAACACAGTACCCTGAGGTAAACCTTAATTAACTGTCTTTTCATTACTGAATGTCTCACTAATCTTCACTACATGTTTTCGATTTGAGAGATAGCTTGTAAGCAACTGCAAAGGTCCGTCTCGTACTCCTGTATCCTCCAAGGTCTCCAACATCTGCTGGTGATTCACAGTGTCGAAGGCCTTTGGCAAGATCCAAGAATACGCACCGTATCGGTGTACTCAATTCTAATTTTTTTCTAATCCCTTCTGTTACTTAGCAATTGTATCTTTGGTCGATATTCCCTCTCGAAAAACGAATTGCTTATCTGAAAGATATTTGCATTTGTCCAAAAATTTAACTAGCCTATTTTTCAATGTTTTCTCAAATATTTTAGCTATACTTATGATGACAGATATTGGTCTATAGTTATTTATACTTTTCATATCACCTTTTTTATGGACTGGTGTAACTAAAGCTACTTTGAACCCTTCTGGAACTTCATTAGAAATATAAATCCGGTTGATTAAGTGACATAGCGGCATTGAAATAATGTCAGCAGTATATTTAAATATTTCGGACTTCAAGTTGTCAAAATCAGGCGATTTTCCATATTTTAATGTGTTAATGATTGAGGTTACTTCAGTTACGTATACCGCCTCTAAGAAAAATGTACTTTGATTTATTTTCCTTTGCGGTCTATTTTTGTTTGGCCTCACAATGCGTTCAGCATAGTATTTGCCAATATTTACAAAGAAATCGTTAAACTTATTCGCAATTTTTATTGGCGAATCACATAATTTATTTACATCAACTATTTCCTTAACTGCACATTTAGAACTGCCTTTACAGAGTTTATTAACTACGTTTCACAAGTTCTTAGGAGTATCTTTTTTTTATTTATTTGTTTCTTGTAAAAATTGTATTTAGCATTTCGTATGAGTTTTTCTAATTTTTTCTTATATTCGAGATATCTTATCCTCACCTGCTCGTTTTCTGGCTGCATCAAGTACTCAGAATATACACGATTTTTTTTATTAACAGAATTTACAGTACCTGATGTGATCCAAGGCTTTCGCTTGATCTCGCGCCTATTCAATTTTTTTGTGGTTGTATTTTTATCACTTAAAGATCTTAATATGTCACGTAGTTGGCTAGGCAAAATGTTTTTCAGAGCAATAATTGGTCCAATTATATTTATGTAGGTCTTCTCTTAGGCCATTATAATTGATATATTGAATTTCTCTAACAGAGGTATTCGCATGATGTTCTACCTTATGTATTGGTATCCCTAGGATTGTGGCTTTATGCTCAGTTATGTGATTTTCCAAAACCATGGAGATACAATTTCTCTCAAAATTTGTCACATTAGATATCAAAAAAATATGGTTGGCTACATTACCATGCATTCTCGTATTTTTATTTATCATAGATATGAAGTTGTGTTCGCTCAAAATATTTAGGTAATTGTGGGTGTCATTATTCAACTCATTCAACCTCAACTTCATATCGCCTATCAGAATATGATAAAAGACTTTGGAATTGTTTGTTTGTTGTAGGTATTTTTCAAGATTTTCATTGAAAACTTCCTCACTGTCCTAAATCGCTCTTGAGATGCAGGGCGTTAATAAATCACTTTGTTATTAGAATCGGTAACAAGACTTTAGATATTCTATTGGAATATATCATATTATGGATCAAGAGGAAAATTTTAATGTACCACATTTTCTTAAATTCCACCAATACCCGAAAGCAAAAATTAGTATTGGAATCTGCAATCATTCCTAAACAAATTTAAATGGTTGATTTCTTGATACGATACACGATTTTGTCTTGAAAAGAAAATTAAAAATTCCCCGGCATGATCATAAACAATGTCGCTAATACGACAATATCACCATGCAGTGTAATAGATTTTATCTACTTAGGTGAAAACCGGACTGAAAAAATCAAGAGATCAAATCGTATCATAAATGAAGCCAAATGATTTATTTTTGAAAACCTTATCACACCTGTATCTCAAAAGTTCGACCCAAAAATTACTTCCTGAAATATTGACACTCAATTAAGAAACACCTTGTGTATTTATCTGTTTTCTGTTTGATAAATCTCTGATTTAAAAAGTTCACGTTTCGTGCCCTTATTCGGCAATCAAGAGCCAAATATTGAGTATATTGCTGATGTAAACATTTTCGATTTGAATATTTAACCATTCAGTAGATACATTTTGTTTTGCATTTCATTAATATAACTTCCACGCCCTGTATCTAAACAAGAGGGCACTATAAGGCCTATCTGATACCCGAGGATTTGAAGCAACTTAGCTTCCTTGGAGTTATTCAAGTAAATGTGACTCGATCAAAAAATGACAACAAAAGTGCATCAACATTTTGATATGAAAAGTACTTACTATTTAAATGATAATATGAGAGGGTTAATAATACTGAATTGCTTCATTATGGATATTTTTAGTTGCGTGCCTTATGTGAGCGCTAGAATATTTATTTGCAAACATTTTGCGTATCTTGAAACTATATAAAATGGCAAATAAATATATTATTATTATTATTATTATTATTATCTACATGTATACTCGTAGGAAGCTTTCGTGTTATTTCCCATTATATGTTATGTCCTACAAATATTGCAGTTGTATTTAGAATCAGCCTATATATTATGAAAATGAAATAGTTCTAAACTTAAGGCGTAAACGTTTAATGACTAAACTTGTTCACAGAGATTATACCAACCCATTCCTATTATTTATCTGGTTTTTAAATCAACCTAATCCTATTCCGAGATTTTCAGTGGTTTCATATTTCATGTAATCTAGTTAAATAGTCTATTCTAATCCCTAATCTCCCACCAGAAGACATATAACAATAAAGGACAGGTGCCATAAACTATAAAATAGGCAAATAAGTTAGTATACAGGTCATTTTAATGCTGCCTTAATTATATTTGGGAAGACCCATAATTCACGACGGGCAGTGATGAGGGGAGTTTTACTTCAATGCACGAAGGATTTTAAATTCCAATAAGACGGGTTTAACTAGAAAGCCACCTAAAAATACGAGGGAATGTCAACAAGATTCCGAACACTAAGAACTGATGGGCTTGGGAATTTTGTTATTCTGACCAATAGCACTAAGTGGTATACCATTCTGAGATATATAGTATAGAAGATACGGATGATTAGATGTTTTTAGCCGTACTGGCCATGTACTAAGATATATACCTGTATGTCTGAATAAAATGAGCGTACGAAACCAAAATATCGCATTTTGTGAAACTGATTCTTATTAAATGTCTCAATAATTAATATTCAAACTTTGTGAATATTTTATACTCTGTAGTAGGACACAACTATTATTAGTTACATTACTCGGATATTTTGGAAATCTTTTAGATACGCAATTGTTTTCATCAATTTGAGACACGCATTTGATGGAAATTTACACTTCGTAGCCTCTTAAAGTATCTTTGTTACTTTTCGACCTAAAAGTAAAGAGCTAACTCCTTTAGTAAAAAACTGAATAGGCTCGTTTTTAGAAAAATCACAAATATGGGTTAAGGCGAGAATACACATGCCAGTAAAATAGCATGCCAGTGGCCAGTAACTTGTATGCTAACTACTTGTCCTACGACATCCCAAAATACACATGCTAGTTTTGGATATGCCAGACTGTGAAAACTTTCCTTTATCTTCTTTAACTCTTGGTGGTAGGTTGTTCTTAGGTTTTTTATCTTATTTTTCATAAATTTCAATGTTAAATTGTTATCAGTCATTTGCTTCAATAAAGACTTGCATTGTCTCTAGTGATTTTATTTTTATACAATGGAGATCATGTATTCCATAAACACGGATACTCCCTATACTGCATAACAAACAATAAAGTCTTTTCGTCTCCCCAACGAGCCATTTTGCCCGGAACTAAACAAATAGTTCTATAGTTCAAGAATCCGTTTTTCACATGCGAGTTTCTGGTAACGATGTCGTCCACACACCTTTGAACATGACTCGCATGTTTCCTCCCCTCCATTCCTTCGATGAAATCCTGCTCCTGGCACACAAAAATCAAACGTCTTGCGATCTACTGGCGTGCTATCTTCTAGCGTGCTTTTTTGCTGGCAAAGAAAGTCACACATGAAAGTAGCACGCACAATCCAGTAACTGGCATGCTTCTGTGCGTGTAACAAGCATGTGTATTCTCGCCTTTATAATTTAAAATTCACTTCTTCTTCTGGGAATCTGATTTTACTTGATGTTTTTCTTGAGAAATTTTTGTTATACCCTTGCTTTACAAAAAACATGTTTGGACTCGCAGGGAAAATATAAATCCGTTCTACTATGAGAATCTGCTAGATCAGTGAAATTTGACATTAAAGAACGCTTTCAGTATATCAAGGAGTATAATCTCGCCAGAGCGTTATTAAATGTCTATTCTTGTTTTGTCTTTAATTAGTATTGTCAGTGCCATAGAAATTTACAACCACCTTTGTTTTGGTAACTGTACATTGCTGGACCTTTATGCACTGTTTTCTAAGAATCGTCATAAAACTTGCCATGCTATATTAACAAGCCTGTATGATTTTTCTGAGGTTTATTCATATTTTAATGTTTGCTTGTCATTTCTTATACTCGCCACTAGATGTGTTGTTCTCGGTTGAACAGATTCCACCTTTCCCGTTGAAAATAAAAGTTAATCTGTTAAAAGTAAAGAAAATAAAGGTTTAAGACATTTTGTTGAACTTTTACAAAAAATAGTAGTATTGTTTTACTGTATTTGCTTCTCGGTTCTATTATCTCCACTTTATCCATATTTAATCCTTCCTTCTCATAATAATAGTGGAGACGTCAAAACAAGAATGAAACACGGGAATGCCAAATGAAGGCTTAAAGCGTTTTTTTGTGAATATAGATCTCCCTCAAACTTTAGTAAACTCCAAATTCGAACACTTACAAATAGATACAACCAATTAATAATTTTAAGGATTTAATCTAAAATATAGTATGCACGTTGAAAGCATACCTAATAAGGAATAATTGTTGAATCATAAATATATACACATGACTTGCTTCCTTGTTGAGTATTTTCGATTTTAGTGGATACTAGCATATGAATAGTAATTGGAAAGAAAATTAAAAATGATCAGAAACGGATTTTAAAGATTATGCTCATCAAAAAGAGATTGTATTCAACGGAAAAAATAATAGAAAATGTCGACCTTCAGACTGCTGGCGACGTCCCTTCTACCGTATGTAGTATAATGCAAAAAAATTAAAATTGTATTGAAATTCTTCAAATTCGTAGGATTTGTCCTTCTAAATAACCACAACAAAATTGGAGCAGATTGGTCAAGTAGTTTTTGAGAACTTCTAATTGCTTATTCTAAAACACCTGTTTTCCGGCCATCACTACTAGTTTATTGAGCAATATACAGGGTTAGTTCAAAGGGAATTTTATAGCAAAATATACTACTCTACCTTGCTGAAATGAATCGAAAACCTTCCGGAAGATAAATGTTATTTTTATGCAAGAAAGGATGTGTTACGTTTTTTCTTCTAAACAAATTAAAACATTTCGTATTTGTGAGTAATTCACAACAAAATATGATAGACGCATCCGCCTTGCTTTGAAATGTGTATAGTAACGTATGTTTTTCGAATCTCGTGGCGGATTTTTTCAATTACTCACAAAAACGAAATGTTCGAAGTTGTTTAGAAGAAAAAACGTAACCTTTGTTTTTTGCATAAAAAATACATGCATCTTTTGGAATGGCTTGTGATTCATATAAAACAGGTGTTTTGGGATAACCAATTAGAAATTCTCAAAAAACTACTTGACCAATATACTTGAGTTATGTTATTGTTATTTAGAAGTATAAATCCCATGGATTTGAAAAATTTCAAGAAGTTGCATGAAATTATTGTCGCATTACCAACAAGTGCCAAAACCTGCATTTTGCCTCGTTTTTCGGCCATAACATTTTTGCTATTAGTCGGATCTTTTTATATGCGGTCTCATTTTGTAAGTCTCATAAATACCTAAAAATCTTATGTGAAGAGTTTTTTCGTGCCTGCCAACACTTTCAATTGAATCACAAAAAACACGTTTTTTTATTCTTTGTTGTCAAATAAAAGGTATTCCCACAAAAATTGGTGTACCCATTTTATGCGTCCATATTTTAAACACCCGCTTCAACAATTTGCATAAATGAAATCAGACTTTACAATTACTTCGGGGAAAGTTGCTAATATGATTAGACTAATGAGGGTTACTGTGGAAATGACGAATCGCCATTTTGTAGCAGTTGCCGTACTTGATTCAAAATGGCAGCAGCTAATTCACTTTATGTTGTCACGCAAACAAAACGCTCGTACAAACTTTCAGCTCACTTGGTTAAGGTTCACTGGTTCAGAATCCAGTTCCAAGATTTGTCCCACATAAACGTACTAACATACAGGTCGAATTGAATAAAAACTTGCAAAAATAATTTATTCTCTCCCTGGGTTTGGAGGTTCAAGGTGGGGCAAGAATGTTGAAAATGAAAAAAAATGACTATGTTACACAAACAGCTTGTTGTAGCGTTGTTGCAGATCATCCGGTAAATTGGCGGTTTGTTCGTCAGCATTGGCGCTTAAGACTTAGAAGTGTTGTGAGAAGCCACAAAGACGGATATTTGCCGCTCTCACATCTGCTGAACGGCAGCAACAATTCTCAATTCAAAATGATACAAAACGAACAAGAATTTGTATCAATTTAGAAGGTGGATATTTGTCCGATATTTTTTCAGTTCATCATGTGTATCAATTTTTACATTTAAATAACTGTTCGCGGTATAGAGACCATTTCATCATCCTCACTTAATGACTGTCAATTTACACTGTTGCATAAGTTTTTCCAACATTAAGTGAACCTAACGCTCTCGATAAGCTTCACTATAATGGTTTTATATTAGCTGGCTAAGAAGGTAACTTCTGTCGGAAAAGGACGTTTGCTTTCCGTCTCAACAACGATGACGAACCACAGACAGCGTTATTTCGTGTCCATTAGCAACTTATCAGCGCGATATAGGTCTAGTTTTGGAGACAGGTGAACGGAAATCACACAAGTGAAAGAAATTCACACTTAAACTGAAATAAATTCACTTATTTCATATTTGCAGTACGCATTTAAAACGTAGTGCAATTGACCCTTTGGCAAAAAGCATGTCGAACCACCAAATGCTATTTTTTGCGCTCTGTGTTAAAATTGCCCGTAAACGGACAGTCCTAAGACAAAGTTACACAGAATTAGTTTCTAGAGTAACGTAAAAGCATCAACCACCACAACCCCAAAGCAAAAGATTCTAACATTGACAGACAATGGAACAGATATACCCCCATCTGTTGGCCAACCTAGTATTTCGATATATACACGATGGTCCGTAATGAATGCACCAGTCCTAGATTAAACTTGTGAAAACAACGAGGTAGAGCCATATATTTGTCTTGGTAAAGTGCCGCCCGTTAGTGAAATACAGATGATGCACATTTTTAAAAATAGTTTTTTATCTGTAATTCGAAGTATTTTTGACATACTATCACGACAATTGAGACTCGGGGCTTCCTGAGGCTGAGAAATATGGTTGCGTTGTACTTTTCAACATACTATGTCGATCAGATGTTCTCAAACTTATTTCATCTACCGTCCACCTCGGAGGAGTTATGTTGCTGTAATTTAACACTTTATTAATTGATATAATAATTGCATTGTATTCCTTTTTACTAGCTCATCACTATTGGTTTAATTTAACGATTGTATCTTAATTATGAGTCAGTCATTCAATCTCCGTCACAGCGAAAACACACACTGCAATTCCGGTTCGGTCCATGTACACTATTGTTGAAATCAAATTTTTCAAAAACGAAGTTTGAAGTTCCGACTACAAAATTGGCACAGCCTGCAGTTGCATTCCCAAAAGGAATTTCGCCGATTAGCCCTTGAGTCCGAACTCTTAATTGGGAATCACGAACCTCCGTGACGAGCCGGTACGACTGAAGAAAGAAAAAAGAGTTTGGACCACAAGTGCCCGTTGTCCAGTTGAAGTCGACGTCCACCTGAGGAACCTAGGCCTAGAACGGGATGAAGTACTGGACCTATCAGTAGGTGTTCCTTATATCCTTTTTCATGAGCGACTCACCCCGACCTGTACATCCTTTCGAAGGTGATCAAATCGCTAGTCGCATAGCAAGCTTAGAATTAGGAACACAGACATAAGACAAGCAAACGAAACTATAGAAAAGATAATAATAACGACCCCCCTGGTCCAGACTTGATTCCTGCCATTGTACTGAAGAGATGTGCAGCGGAGCTTGCTCCAGTTCTTTCGCGTCTCTTCCAGATATCTTATGAATCCGGCACCTTCCCAGAAAACTGGAAATTTGCTCATGTACAGCCCATCCCAAAAAAAGGATCTAAGACCGACCCTTACAACGACAGGCCAATAGCCCTGCTTTCTGTTATAAGTAAAGTGATGGAGAGGTGCATAAATCGCGAGCTTCTGGACTACCTCGAACGTCAAAGCTTGATTAGCGACAGGCAGTACGGTTTCCGGCACCAACGATCCACAGGGGACCTCCTAGCTTACGCCACGCAACGATGGAGTAAACTCATTCAGTCTCATGGTGAGGCTCATGTCGTTGCTCTTGACATCACGAAAGCGTTCGATCAGCTGTGGCACGCTGCCCTCTTAAGCAAACTTCCATCCTATGGCCTCCCAGAAAAGCTTTGCGGATGGGTGGCTGACTTTATCTCTGGCCGCAAGATATCCGTCGTAATTGACGGATTCTCCTCTTCTTCCCACAACGTCAACGCGGGTGTTCCCCAGGGATCGGTCTTGGCTCCAACACTGTTTCTCTTACATATCAACGACCTCCTTTCCTGGAAAATCAACCCAATCCACAGCTTCGCTGATGACAGCACTCTACATGCAGGAATTCAGAGTGACAAGCCGATCTCTGCCGCTGAGCTGGAAAAAAGAAGACTAGCGACGACTTCTTCTCTGACAAGAGACTTGGAGGCTATCACTGCTTGGGGACGCAACAATCTTGTACAGTTCAATGCTTCCAAAACACAGTACTGTACTTTGACGAATAAAAGGCGTCCTAGCGCTCATACAGTTTCGATGGACGGCCGAGTTCTACCAAAGAGCCATTCATCTCGGCTGCTCGGAGTCCAGATCACCGAGGACCTGATCTGGCACGAACACATCTCCTCAATAGCTGCAGCTGCTGGGAAAAAGCTAGGCTATTTGTTTAGGGCTAAGAAGTACTTTTCTCCGCATGACCTTCTCACTCTATACAAGGCCCAGATAAGGCCTAGCCTCGAGTATTGCTCACACATTTGGGGTGCTGCCGCCCCGACTACATTGTCCATGCTCGGTGCTGTCCAGAGGAGGGCGGTCCGACTGATCGATGGCCCTTCTCTAACAGACAGTCTCGGAACTATTTCGCACCGGCGGGCCGTCGGCGATCTAGCTCTTTGCTATCGCTACACCAACGGGCTTTGCTCCTCAGAGCTCTCTTCCATGATGCCGCCGCGCGATGCCAGACAGACCCGCTTGACTTCGGCGTCCATCCTAACCGTGTCAGACTTCGTACATCCAGAACTGGCTCCTTTGTCCCGAGGGTGTCTAGATTGTGGAACAATCTACGGGAGGAAGCTTTTCCCAGTTCTACTAACCTTAGGCAGTTTAAAAATCGTATTAACAAAATTTCTTTGTGATCATCATAGCAGCCGCGGTGTTCCGGCATTTAGGCTTCTGCCTGCGCGGTTGTTTCAATATAAAAATAAAAAAAAAAGGAAATAGTGCCCCCCAGTTTGACATAAAATTGCTCCAAATTGTCCCAGAATTTGATGGGAATCCCTGTAGACCATATAGATATTTAGAAATAAGCACAGATTTATTAAATAACTATTGGAACACTAACGATATAGGATGTGTCCATAACAAAATACTGCTGCATGGCATTTTCTCGAAATTGACTGGTGCTGCAGAGCAAGTATTTTCTCTTAGCGGTTCCACATACTGAAACAGCATCAAAAATTTGCTAATTGCTCATTTTGGTGATTAAAGAAACGAGAGTAGTCTTATCTCAGATAAGACTGCCCTTAGACAAAATTCTAATGAAAGCTCTATACAGTTTTATTCTAGGGTGTTCACCATGCTCAATCATTTACATAACTTTATAAATATTCATGAAGCAGTTGATGCTATTAAAACTAGTAAAAACGCACTGTATGATAGTCATGCATTGCATACACTTTTAGTAAGTTTAAAGGAGGCACAAAGTTTCATGATTCGGTCTCTGAAACCTAAAATTTTGGCAGAAGCTCAAGCTTATATTTTAGAAGACAATAACATAAGATATTTACAAAAGGCTGGTGCACAGCTTTATATGGTTTTATATGGCACGTTTGGACGTATTTTAGAGTTAGTTTCTTATCTGGTGTGCCTGTGTAAGCGTGAAACGTATTTATAAGCATTTAATTGAACATTTGACTCTGTTTTGCATTTGCAACAACAACAAGATATGCAAAGACGATTCGCTTTGGTGTTTACTCACTGAAGTTATTCTATAATTATTTAAAATCGTTTAAGGGTTTAGCTACGGCATCGCCAAGCATCTGCTTTTCAGATGTAAAATGCATTTTCAAATCGGAATGTTGAAGTGAGGTAAAATACAGATCCCCAGTCACAGCAAAAAAAGGGCATAATTGTGAGATAAATAAAACTGTTTATACAGGGTGGCGCATCAAAAACGAAACAGACGCATTTACTGACAGCTCAGTTTTTTTTGGAAAAACGCTCAGACCCGTCGATTTTGTTTTCGAGGGGGACACAAGTTTGGCAAAAAATCACGTTAACACGTGCAGCCCCCTGGGCGGGGGTGACACCAACCCTAAAATCTTAAATGGAAAGGAGGGTCGAGTGATACCTTATTTTAAAGGTCTTTCAATTCTCTTTATAATGATGTAAAATGCATGAGCTTCAGTTCAGTAGTTTTGAAGATTTATTGATTTAAAGCTTAAATGAAACTAATATATCATCATTAGTGGAGATCAATACATTTGGCAGCAAAGTAATTTGAAAATGAAGAATGAACTGACCCGTTAGGCAAGTAAATGTTGAAAATATCCACCTTGACTCTCCATGGAACTGAAATACCTTTAAAATAAGGTATCACTCGACCCCCCTTTCCATTTAATATTTTAGGGTTGGTGTCACCCCCGCCCAGGGGGCTGCACGTGTTAACGTGATTTTTTGCCAAACTTGTGTCCCCTCGAAAACAAAATCGACGGGTCTGAGCGTTTTTCAAAAAAAAACCTAGCTGCCAGTAAATGCGTCTGTTCCGTTTTTGATGCGCCACCCTGTATATGGTACAACATATGTTTAATAGCGCTTACGCATAAAAGGTTAAAGTGCGTGTAGGCTAATGACACATGACACTTTATAAAAATTTAAAAAGATTTCATATACTGTACAATTGTGTTGTCCCCTATGCTTCTCCGTATAAAGAGTATATTTCTCTGATTAATCCGAAAAAAATATATTTTTTTAAAGAGTCTTCCAGTTACTGATGACTTAGCGTTTTATTGCAATGAAGAACGCTGCCAAGATTTAACAAAATCGGCACAAGGATCTTTGACATGTTATTGAAAAACACTGGGACATACTAAAATCCAGATTTGTTCAAGACACACGCTTATATGAACTTTCCTACTTGACTTTGGTTCAGCTCCCTTGCAATTATGACCAATCATTAAGTACGACTCTAGATCTTATATTCGATTAATGAAGGATGTCTCATAATTAACGGAAGATTTAAATTTGCCGCCATGTTTGAAGTAAATTGTAGGCAGCCCTGAAAAAAGGACAATATGACAGCTGAAGGATTAGGGCTAGTAAAAATGGAGCGTTATACGATACAATAACTTGTTTTCGTTATTGAACAACATTTCGTCAATAATGAAAGCCTAGCGTCCGCAGTTCGAAAATCTTATACAAAATATAGCCGGACCAGCGTTTTAATCTCGTCAACTGTGAAAAGAATAATTGAAAAATTCAGGTATCAATTGGAGACGCTAAACACATCGACCGTTCAAAAACAAGCCGTTGAAATATCCAAGTCGAAGCAGCGCGTGAGTGTGTTGGTGAAAAGGCTGGAACGTCAATTCGGCGTCGTGGACAATACTTCCAAATTTCAAGAAGTATTTCACAGGATATACTCACAAAATATCTGTCACCATGCTAACAAAATTCAACTAACACAACGACTTAATGACCATGAACAGCGAAGAGAGTTCGTGGAATAGATTATTGAACATCAACAAGTGGATGCTGCTTTTTCCAGTAAAATAATCCTAAGCAATGAAGCACATTCTCACCTTGATGGCTTTGTTAATCGCCAAAATTGCTGTATTTGGGGTTCGGAGAACACTCGTGTAATTATCGATTAATAAATGCACCCACACTGTTTGGCACCCATACTTCCTTGAACATGACGCTGGTGAAGCAGTAACTATTACTGGTGCTTGATATCGCGACATGATAAAACAGTTCTTTCTGCCGAAAGTGGATGATATGGCTGTGTCCAATATGTGGCTCCAACAAGCCGGTACCACATTCCATACAGCCAGTGAAATAATTCAATTAATGGAAGATACCTTGTCTTGTCGTGTATTTTCTCGTTCCACTGATCAGAATTGGCCCCCTAGATCATTCGATTTCTCCTTATGGAGTTACTTAAAGTTAAAGGTCTATGACGACAAGTCCGCAACCACACGTGCATTACACGAGGAAATTAAACGGTTCATCAACGACATTTCTGGAGTTTTGTCAAATCAGCACTTTATTACTTCAGGCGTGCCTCAGGGCTCAATTCTAGGACCGTTGTTATTTTTAATTTATGTAGCCGATATTGCTAAGTCCATTCAAAATTCACAGGTACAGTCTTATGCGGATGACACTCAACTGCTTTACTTCTTTTATCCTGAGAACCTCCAGACTGCTACTATGGAAATAAACGAGGACATTGACTCTATTTGCACCTACTCAGCCAATAACAGCCTAACCGTTAATGCATCTAAATCTTCTGCTGTGCTGTTTCGTCCAAATCACAGAAGAGCCGAAGTCAAAGCTTCCTTGAGTATATCTATTAACAATTAAAATCTTCCCTTTTCTGAAAGTGTCAAGTGTCTAGGTGTGTTTGGTGATGAAAACGTGCGGCTTCGTGAATATTTAAATAACCTCTTACAAAGAAGTTACATCCGTCTGAGAACTCTGTATGCAAACAAAAATTTGCTGAATTTTAAAGTGCGAAAGAAGTTGTGTAAATCTTTTGTCTTATCATTTTTTTATTATTGCAATCTAGTTTATCATCCTTGTTTGGATGTTGCAGAATATCTGTAGTACAAAATAACTGCGTACAATTTATATTTAGTTTAAGAAAACTTGATCGTGTTTCGGATCGTTATCCTTTAATAGGTTGGTTAAAGATGACAGATTTAGTTAAATACAACTATCTAACTTTTATACATAAGTTACTTGTCTCTGGAACTCCAATTTATTTACGTAAAAAACTAATTTTTAGGTATAATCTTCATGAACGACATATCCGTAACACATTCGCTTTAACAATGCCACTTCATAGTTCGTCTGTTTTTTTAACAGGTCCTTCTCATATAATGCATGCATGTTGTACAATAGCTTAGATTACAGAACAAAAAGCCTGCCGCTGCATAGTTTTAAAAAACACTTAAAAGCTGTTCTGCTCAATGGTGCTTCTTAAAGGTGTTTTTCTCCAGCATTATATTTTTAAGCTAATTTTTGTTTAGGTTGTGATCAGTTACATGGGCATTTTCCTCCTTTTATTTTCTTTACAGCTGTACTTTTTTACCATCTATTATTCTTATGCAGTAAATGGTTAAGTGTAAGAATAGCTGTCATAGCTAAACTTCGCCATTAAGCTGCTCACTAATCTAATTATACAGGGTGACTTCGAAGTTGAGTCATTTATTTTAACAGTGAGTAGATCTGATCAAAAGAAATGTTTTTTCCTTTACCATTTTTCTGGTAAAATTAAAGTAACAAAGTTATAGCCCTTTGGAAGTTTGAGTACCGCCCTGTCTCAATAATAATATCATGTACTCGTGTTTGGCAACAACGGATATAATCCGCCTTACCGGTTCATCGCATCGGAAACAAAAAAGCGAAAGAATTTGGAACGATGTTTTTCAATTATTTTATTCAGTTCAGTTATACATACAGTAAGTGTCAGTCGGTTAGCGTGTGAATAGTGTCTGTTGCGTGGCTCAAACGAAATAAAAAATGGCACATGTTTATGCGGATCGGTTTCCCAATCGAGTGCAACCAACCCCTCGTGCCTTTGTTAATGTAGTACAACGGGCTCGTGAATCAGGTGACTTAAGACCTCACAGGAGACCTCACGATCAAATACAGGTCCGCACTGAAATACTTGTTGGGAGGATACTTTATAAAACAAGGTAAACATTTTTTTTTTATTTTTTTTTTATTTTTACACACATATTCTGGTTTATCTTCCTTCTACAATCATTATCTGAAAATTAATGACTCAACTTCAAAGTCACCCTGTAGATAATAATATATGCATTATCAGTAATGTAATTGTTTTTTCTAATAAAAGACGGTTTATTGTTATTATTAAATTCAGCCACCATTATGGTCATGACCCCTAGTGAGTGGGGCCGTGGCAAATGCTTGTTCCGGAAGTTGTTGTACCCAGTATACAACTTCTTCTCGTTCAAGTGATTGTCCACGCGTTAAGGAATACCTCAGTACCGATTGCCGGGTGGCGGTACAAGTCCGCCAACGGGCCACTTTAGGTCTATTTAACATCACTAACACGTAAAAAGAAGGTGGTAGACAAGGACCAGTCGACCGAGGCAGTACCACCCGCTAGCTTTTCCCAGGGTGTCTTATAAATGTCCGCATGTTTCCACACCTAAGCTATGCAGTCTGTTATCCTCCAAAACAAAGAAATTAATGATGATGGAGCCCTCGAGCACTAAAAACTCCGGACGTAAACTCACTCCACTCTCGGAATGTCCGGGTGGAGGGTGGGCTCGAGGGAACAACATCGAAGATAAAATTTGTTTTTCGAACATCTGCGGGATTAACAGCAACATTGATGCTCTGAAAATCTCAGAGTCTGCACCGATTAACCATCTTAACTTCCCAAACTACGAGGTGCACTCCAATCTGAGAAAGAACGGGGGAGTTGTGGCATTTGTCCGCAGCAGTCCTTCCTGCTCCAGAGATGTTTCTTTGGAATTAGACCGGAAGGACATTCTGTGGCTTCGCCTCAACTCCAAAACATCACCCAAGTTTATTTGCTGCCTTTATCGCTCTCCCTCGGACCATAACTGGGATGACCTACTCGAATACCTTGCCGTCCAGATCGACTTCTTGAACATCAATCATCCCGCTTCAGAGGTAGTTCTTCTCGGTGATTTCAATGCCCAAAACGAGCTTTGGTTGGGCTCAAACAAGCAGGTCGTGCAGACGAAGCCTCTTACCCAAGGGCTGACCCAGCTGGTGACGAGCCCTACTTTTTTCCCCCGCGTCTCGTCACACGCCAGTAGCCTGCTGGATCTCTTTCTGACCACGCATCCTGCCCCTTACAGCACTGCTGTGCTGTCCCCCCTGGGTAACTCAGACCACGGTGTTGTGGAGGTTAGGTTTCGGTCAGAACCCGCTGTGGCAGTAGAAACTCGTACAGGCCGCAAAACTTGGCATTACGGACATGCCGACTGGGAGGGGCTCAGAGATTTCTTCTCTAGCTTTCCTTGGAGAGATGTCTGTTTCACTGACGCGGATGAGTCGGCTGTCTGTTCTTCGATAACTGAAATTATCCACGTTGGAATGGAGGAATACATCCCTCACACAGTGAAAGTGCTTAGAGCAGGGTCCAACGGCTGGTTTAACAAATCATGTGACGCTGCTCGCGAGCAGAAGATCAAGGCCCACAGAACCTTCTTACAAAACCCCACTGTAGAGAACAAACAAGCCGACGTTGACTCCAGAAACAAATATAAAGCAGCGGTTCGCAATGCCAAAAACCAGCATGATGTAAAAGTTAGGCACAGGGTAATGTCGCAGCGCAATGGTAGTCGGAACTATTGTATTCAACTCAAAGGCCAAGGCGGAGGTGCTAGCCAAGATCTTTGCTGCCAACTCCACCAAGTGCCGTCAATTAAAAGGATTCCCTACACTATGCGGGAGGTAACATTCAGGCCTAAGACCGTTAGACGAGTGCTCTTGTCCCTCGACATCAACAAAGCTTCTGGTCCGGACTTGATTCCTGCCATTGTACTGAAGAGGTGTGCACCGGAGCTTGCTCCAGTTCTTTCGCGTCTCTTCCAGATATCTTATGAATCCGGCACCTTCCCAGAAAACTGGAAATTTGCTCATGTCCAACCCATCCCAAAAAAAGGATCTAAGACCGACTCCTACAACTACAGGCCTATAGCTCTGCTTTCTGTTTTAAGTAAGCTGATGGAGAGGTGCATAAATCGCGAGCTTCTGGACTACCTCGAACGTCACGGCTTGATTAGCGACAGGCAGTATGGTTTCCGGCACCAACGATCCACAGGGGACCTCCTAGCTTACGTCACTCAATTGTGGAGTAAACCCATCCAGTCTTATGGTGAGGCTCATGTCGTTGCTCTTGACATCACGAAAGCGTTCGATCAGCTGTGGCACGCTGCCCTCTTAAGCAAACTTCTATCCTATGGCCTCCCAGAAAAGCTTTGCAGATGGGTGGCTGACTTTATCTCTGGCCGCAAGATATCCGTCGTAATTGACGGGTTCTCATCTTCATCCCACAACGTCAACGCGGGTGTTCCCCAGGGATCGGTCTTGGCTCCGACACTGTTTCTCTTACATATCAACGACCTCCTTTCCTGCACGATCAACCCAATCCGCAGCTTCGCTGATGACAGCACTCTACATGCAGGCATTCAGAGTGACAAGCCGATCTCTGCCGCTGAGCTAGGCTACTTGTTTAGGGCTAAGAAGTACTTTTCTCCGCATGACCTTCTCACTCTATACAAGGCCCAGATAAGGCCTAGCCTGGAGTATTGCTCGCACGTTTGGGGTGCTGCCGCCCCGACTACATTATACATGCTCGTTGCTGTCCAGAGGAGGGCGGTCCGACTGATCGATGACTCTTCTCTAACAGACAGTCTCGGGACTCTTCCGCATCGGCGGGCTGTCGGCGATCTGGCTCTTTTCTACCGTTACACCAACGGGCTTTGCTCCTCGGAGCACTCTTCCATAATGCCGTCGCGCGATGTGCCCGCCAGACAGACCCGCCTAACTTTGGCGTCCCATCCTAACCGTGTCGAACTTCGTACATTCAGAACCGGCCGATACGACCGCTCCTTTGTCCCGAGGGTGTCGAGATTGTGGAATAATCTACAAGAGGGGGCTTTTTCCAGTTCTATTAACCTTAGGCAGTTCAAAAATCGTATTAATAAAATTTCTTTGGGATCATCATAGCAGCCGCGGTGTTACGGCATTTGGGCTTCTGCCTGCGCGGCTGCTTCGATATAAAAAAAAAATGAAAAATTTCGACAAAAGTGTGCCTAGGTGCCAGTGGTGGATGATATTCAATACATAACCCTATCCTAAGTATTTCATGGTTCAATAAAAAATAACAATCTATGGTAAAGACTTAAAACTATGTTTTCTATTCAATTAAAAACTTGCGTTAATTGTGGAACCCTTTAAAACACCGTACTGTAGCAGGTTGGTCATTGTTGCATTAATTCGGATCGCAAGATCAGACAGATAGTCATTTATTCAGTGTTGTCGCAATTAAAAGGGAATATGCGCTATCAGCTCAGAAACTGATTTTTCCCATACTACTTGATGAGCTATTCTATCAAACATTTATCAATTCGACAGGTGGGAGAGTTGAACAGTCGCTAACGCTAAAGTGAATTGAAAACATTTTTCCACTTCAAATGGAGCACTTGTACATAGAGGCATAGAGGATGGCAGAGAGATCAAATAACCTAATAACACCATCCTTGTGGGTAGTGACAGGTATAAGCCACACAAACAAGATGGAATTAGTCCTAATCCCTTCTTCAGAAGTCGGTTTAGATAATGATATTTATGCCAAAGACATTATTCTAACCAGGTGCAACGCCATTTAGCTGTAACATCCAGGTCCAGAGTGCCGTAAGCAGATGAGGATAATAACATTTATTATTACAGCATTTAGTAAAATTCATAAATTTTATATTTAATTTATTTCGGTTTGTTCCACTTTCATGAAGGAGTTAGCTCTTTTGATTTATATCAAAAAACAATAATTTTAATAAGAATATGTGTCTCCCTGACTTATGTGGTTTCAAAAATAGCAAAAAAAAGAAAAATAGCATGATAGCTGCAGATGTTTCAGAGGAACAACATCTTTGTACTAAAAAAAGAATTGAGATTTCATTTCGGCCTTCAAATTAAATATTACTACAATAGTTATAAAACCGCTTTATGTACCATCTTCACGAAGTGTACATCTACAGTCAAAATAAAAACTACCACCTTGGTTGATTTCATTAATATTGGAATATGACCTCATATTTAGGTAGTATACATGGTGACAGTCATCGGATATATATACGGTGAGCAAAAATAAAAGGAACGAAGCTCTGATTATTAAAAAGCCGCTCAAAATGATTATCTCCTCTCAGACTATAAGGTTCCGATATAAGACCTCAACCACAGTAGAAATAATGGAAATGACTATACAGGGTGTCCCGAAAAAAGTGTGCAATATTCTACCAGCGGTTTCTAGATCTTAAAATAGGAAGAAAAGTTTATATAAAGATAGGTCGACAAACGTCCCCTAAGGGCGCTACGGTCTTTTAAAGGGGCTCTCCTGAAAATGGTTTTTCCTTAATATTTCCGAAACGTGTTGAGATAAAGACATAAAATTTGGTATTCTGGCCTAGTTTTTTATGTTTTGTTTGTAAGCGTATGTAACAGGTATGGACTCAGGTTGTTTTAGCCCCAAAAATTTTGTGTGATTCTATTTTTGAAACTCAATCTTATAATTTGAAAATTTAGGGTTTTCCACATAAAAAAGTACTCTTATTGAATATCGATAAATTGTGACATTTTTGAATAAAATCAAACTAAAGAATTTGCCACATGATAGGAAATGTACTGCGAATTTAAATGAATTGTTGAATAATTAGCCATGGCAACGGAAAAACTAGTTTAACAATTGGTAAATATTACATAAATACATATTTCTACGAACGAAATTGAAATTTGTTTACAAAAGAAAACATACAGTTGGATATACTTAAAACTAGCTTAACAATAAGTTTTCAAATAAATTCCCATTTTGTCGGATACAGAGTCTCGCTCGACGAACTAATGATTGCGTAGCCCGAAAAGTGGAAAACCTTTTTCTTCTTATTTCATTTGCAGTCTGATGGATCCTTTGAACTAAATCTTGTTGAGTATTTACTTCAGTCGGGTAAACTATGTCTTTTAATGACCCCCAAAAATAGAAATCCAATGGATTTAGGTCAGGTGAACGTGGCGGCCACGCTATAGGACCTCCTCGGCCTAACCACCTGTTTTATTCAAAAATGGTACAATTTGTCGATATTCAATAAGATTACTTTTTTATGTAGCAAACCCTAGATATTCAAATTCTAAAATTGAATTTCAAAAATAGAATCACACAATAATTTTGGGGCTAAAATAACCTGAGTCCGTCCCTGTTACATACGCTTCCAAGCAAAACTGGCTAAAATCGTTAATATTTTTAAGTCCAGCATTAAAAACTAGGCTAGAATACCAAATTTTATGTCTTTATCTCAACACGTTTCGGAAATATTAAGGAAAAACCATCTGCAGGGGAGCCCCTTTAAAAGACCGTAGCGCCCTTAGGGAACGTTTGTCGACCTACGTTTATAAGAACTTTTCTCCCTATTTTAAGCTCTAGAAACTGCTGGTGGAATATTGCACACTTTTTTCGGGACACCCTGTATAAAATAGGCATGTTCTCAAAATTCTAATTAGTGAAAAGCCAATCACTTGTCGCTTTGCTAATAATTGGCAATACGCGGTATTCCTTATAGACTGTTGGGAAAGTTTTTGGGCAGTAGCAACATACGCTAACCAGATGTAGTCCAAATTAGAAAAGTCAGACTCAAGTGAATGAAAAAAAAAAAGTTATGTCAAGGCGCCTCCGAGTCTTAAATTTTGTAACTAATTACTCGTCGAGTTAAAAAAACGAACACATGCAATATGCAGAAAAAATCGTACATATTATACGATATCCAAAGCGTTCCAAACTAGAAATATCAGACTAAAGAGTTGATGATCGCATTGAATTTTGAGTGAAGAGCGCGCCAATTTAATTCGTAAATAAGCAGTCAGACATAAATAGTGGTGTATATAAATGTTCTACCTAGTTAGGTTAAAGGTGGTGGAATTATATTGTAAATAAATTAGTGCATTTCTTTTTGTGGAATCGAGTATTTTAATCCACACCCAAAAGAACCCAGGAAAATGATACATTATTGACATAATATTGGGGGAACGTATCTTTGGTGCTGCAAGTTTGAAGTTTTCCACATCATCAAATATTTGATATTTATTTTTTTGAAAACCGAAACCTACCATTAACTGTTCGACATAAAATATTGTGTGACATAAAATGTTTGATACAGGAAACTCGGAGTCTGATAAAATATAAAGCAATAAAAATGATTTGAGGTAAATAATCAGAGACTTGGAACAAAGAACATTGAAAACTATATGAGTCAAGAAACGTTCGCAATGTCATAACTTTTTGTTGTTTGAAGCGTTTTGATTGATTGTAGCGATCACTTGTAATTCCGTGGATTGAGCCACAGTTGGCTAAGCGGTATTGTAGTGCCGATGCTACGTTTTGCTACCTACATTTAATGTTAAACAACTTATTTCACAGTATAACCTCATTTTTCATCTAGCTTCAATGTTCCGGAATCTTGTCTACCCGGTTACAGCAGTATATGTTTCAAGTGACTTTTTGCAAGGCTGACGAAACTGTACGCAACGCGGCAAGGTACATTCTCACATTACTTTGAGTACGATTTCAATAATTTGACAATCAGACACCACCACATGAAAATTGGTAGGAAATAGTCAAAAAATATGATCGGACTAGAAAAATATTGACCGTTTAGGAGCGCTATAAGCATATGAGACTGTCAGAAGTAGTTATTGTTCCCATTGATGATGTGATGTGAGGGCTCGATAATGAAATATGAGATTGCCTGGCATGTTAATCAGTAACTACGCTTCCGTCAAACGCCGATCAGAGTATTAAAATAAACAAGGTATTCCGTTTAAACATTTTGAGAAAAGCCGCACCTTGGGCTGTCCAATACCCCGTATACAGGTCAAATTATCGACACTTACGGCAGTGTAGTTTGAAGATAATGTGATTTTTCACCAGCTTTCAAAATCCAACAAAAGCCAGCCAGAATGGCCAAGAGCCAGGCTCTCAAATTTTGTCCAGCTTCCAGACAACTGATGGATGAGCTAAACAAATGATATGTGAGTGTCCTTGTTTTGAAAAGGTTTTTCCAAATATCTAATAATATCCAGGGCTTTCAATTGAACAGATATGCTCATTTTGTCAACGCCCTGAATACGTCTAAGTGATTGGAAAATATCCATTTGTTAGACGTCTATCTTATTTCTGAACATCTTTTTTAGTTCACTCATGAAATTACTACTCATTCTTTGGACAAACAGCATATTTGAATTACTTGTTGCTTGGTAAATATATGGAATACAGGTAAATAATTGCATAGCGAAGTGTTTGTTAGACCATGTGGCTAGCAAAATATGTTGGCAACACTGCCACTCTCCTATCAGCTTACCTTGAAAGTAGGCATAAAGTTATGTCAAACGGGTTCTGAAAGCGATTATTGTATTGCTGGATATGAGTTAAAAAATGTATTGAATCTGGCCCGTTTCCGGAAACTAGTGAATGTAGTAGCTCTGGTGGTGGTACCAAAGGAGTCAATTTGACCTTTCCACTGGCGCACCATGATCCGGAGGTCCATTTTTAAACTTGAAAGCATTGCAATGTGGACACAACGTTCGTTGGCCTAACAGGAACGATTTGTTGTGAACTGTAATAGATTGCCATGTCATAATTGAATGGAGCTCGTTTGGGATTAAATGTGTCACTTCTACGTTGTTGAATTTCAGTCCTTTGATCCCGTTCAACTACATTTCTCGCTTTTCGTTGCTCGTCAGTTTGACTTTTGCGTGTATATCTTTGACGCATTGAGAGTTCTGCGACGTAAGTTAGCACGTCTAGTTGGTGGCATTTTGAAGAATCACAATTTTTAATATATAAGGCGCGAATTCCACCCATGTTAATTATTTTTGAACAAATACTTCTCAAAAAAACTGGAAACTAAAAGTTCTAATCCAATAAACTCTGCACTACACGTTAAATAAAAAAATGTTTTTTCAACGATGAATAAATACTGTTTAACGATAATAATATAACTTTGCGGCGTGCGAGCTGTCAAGTTCAAAATGATGAGAGCAGTGAGAGTCAATTAAGCAAAGAAACGAATTTGCATCCGCCATTTTCATTCATAGAGTTAACTGACAAAGATAAGGTTTAGGTAACACTGCAGTTTCCTTTATGGCCATCACAAAGTATGGATGGTATAGAAAAGAAAGTACAAAAACGAAAGCATAAGCAACTCTCACATAGCTAACTGTCAATAGCTATTGAAATAAAGATAGCGTAAAGCAGTGCCTGTAACTTATGGAACTTGACATATTTTTTCTGTTGTGCGTGCTCCAAGTTCAAGCGAACTGTCAAATGCGCGTAGCTCAAATAATCATTAGGCTTTCAATGATTTCCCAATTTTCTGTGCAATTCTCTTGATTTTTCTTCTTCTTCTTACGTAAGATCCTTCTGTACAGTATTAGGGAACTTTTAGAAAAAGGACGAATGCAATCTGTAAAGTCGCTCTCAAGTTATGGCGTGACCACGGGAAATAGGGATTCATTTTTATAGAAAAAAAATACCTTTAATATGAATATATACATTTTATTGACAGTACAAATCTTTTATGATACAGTTCTTCAAAATTGAGAAAAAACAATAGCTTAATACAAAATGTAATCATGTACAACAACTTCTGTTTCTTTAAAAAATTGCTGATCACGACTTCGCTTGTTCTTTATTCTGAATGAAAATTATGTAATATATACATATATATATAGTATAAATGATATAAAGACATCTGGTAAATTGATAAGTACGTATTAACATTAGTACGAAAAGTTGTCGCAGAATATTATAGTATTATGTAGTCTTTGAACCCAAATCGGAATCTCCTTTAGACGCTAAAATAAGTCGTTCACTAAATCGCTTGAAAATCCAAGGTATCCCTTTAGTTACATGGAAGATCAGTTTTTAGTAAGCGTATTTACTCACTAGGGCGCATGTTGAAGACACAATTTTGGATTGAACAGAAAGTCAACAGCTAATATGATACAGCCATGTGATGAGAGTGAGTAACGAGATATGGCTAAGGGAAATGGTATTTAATATACCAACCAAGAGAAGGAAGTGAGGCCTTGAGGAAAATGAAAAGAATGAAGGAGATTAGCAAAATAGCAGTAGTAGTAGTAGATTACGTCAAAAACTATACAAAAGAACCGTTGTTTTTCTATCATAATGAACGACCTTCGTAGGTTAAAGGAGGTCACTTTACGCCTGTGGCTATTGGAAGGGCGAATAGTCGCCAAAAAATTGGTCAAAATTCCTGTACCATTCAGAACCGCCACTATTGCTAGACCCTTGTTGGGCATGTTTCGTATTTTCGTATGTTTCCTTTGGGCAAGGCAACTCTTTCAGTGGTTCTGCATCACGGGTCTTGCTCGGTCTTTCTTGATGTCCATAGTCAGCCGATTTGTAAGCGAATCCACTCGTTCTGAAAACATTCGAGTTAAGTAAATTCATGCCAGAATTCACATACTTTAAAGTTTAAGCTATATCATTGATCAACGTATTCTTCAAAGAGATTCCAAAATATATCCTATATTTGGGAGTTTTCTCACAATTTGCGTTGCCACAGACATGTTGCCATGTGAGATCAGTAATTCCTTCTGAAGTGGCCAAAACAGAGTACATTTTCCTATTTATAAAGATGTTTATCTTAAAGCAACGTCAATATTCTAAAAAATTGCACCTCTATTTCCATCGTAATTATCAAAGACGGTGGTCCACACCTATGTTCAAAGTTGTAACCGTTTTCTCATTTGGGAAGAAAAGAGTGAACTGGTTATTTTTCTTCAAAAACATAAAATAACTGACCCACATGAAAGTCCGAGGGGAAAGAGGACTTGGATACATCAGTTTTATTTTCCTTCCAGTCTTGTGAACTCAGGAACTTGAGCAATTCTCTATATGGCTGTCACAAGCCTCATGTAGAATCAACCTTTAAATATGATAAGTTACTTACGGATGGTAACTCTGGCTGTGAGGTGCAGAAGAAGACCACTTGGAACTGGATGTCGAATGCGAGTTTTTGGAGTCCTTATTGTCGTATGGATGATTCTGGGAGTGATTAAGTCCACTTGATATTCCAGACGCTGAGCTATATGTAGGCTTTCCTGGCGCGGCTTGAGGCTGAGGAACTTCTTTTTCTTTATTGTTGGACCTTGATCTCATCTTTCCTTCTTTGATAGCATCATACATCGACTGATGAACGATATTACTGCTAGACTCTTGCTGGACATGTTGCTTGTTTTCATATTTTTTCTTTGGGCAAGGTAACTCTTTCAGTGATTCTGCATAACGGGTATTGCTCGGTCTTTCTTGATGTTTATAGTCGACCGATTTGTAAGCGGATCCACTAGACCTGAAAACAATCGAGTTAAGTAGAATTAGTCGAGTATTATATACAGAATGTCTGCGAAAGATTGCGAAATCTCGAAACTGGAGATACTACAGACCAAAATATGTGAATTGACCTAAACATACCTTTTTCCAAAAGTTGATAGTTTGTGAGATACAGGGTGTCAAAGTTACAATCTAATTTTCTATTTTTCCTTACTGCTTATCAGAAGTGTCTAAACCTAATAGTTTCCGAGGTATTTGTTTTTAGAGGTTCCAATGCATTATTTGTACCACGACGATAAAATATTTTTATAACAAAATAATGAAGTTGCTTTGGACAATATCTGAGTTGCGCTGGTATGGTTTCTAATATTTGTTATAATATTGCTTTGCGTTGCTAAATATCATGGAGTATACGTTTGATGAATATTCTGATATGCATTTAATGGACGGTTTGGCAAGATGCTTTAAGAACAAATATCTCGAAAATTATGAGCCTTAGATACTTATAACAAGTGGACCTTTTTTATTGTGGAAATACGAGAAAATAAGATTTTTCACAAAAAGGTTATGATAAACTATTTACCGAAATAGCGCTGTAAGTGGCGTCGTCTAAAAGCTTGTCCATAAAAGTAATGGATTTTTGTTTCTCATACTAGAAAACCTCTCCAAATCGAGTATTACCCCATCTGAAATACTTCTCAGGCAATAAGGAAAAAAAGAAAGTAAAATGGTAACTTTGACACCCTGTATCTCGCAAACTATCAACCTTTGTTTCGATATTTCCCAACCCAAAGAGATGCCCGATGCCGATGCCCAAAAGTGATCAAAAGAAACTAAGTTTTCCTATTTGTGAAAATGTTTGTTCTAAAATTACATCAACCCTCCAAAGAAATATTACACCTCAATTTCCGTCGTAAGTATTCCTAATATTTAATGAATCTTTGCATATGATAGTTTACTTACGGGTAGTAACTTTGGCTGTGATGTGCAGACGAGCTGGAACTGTTTGTCGATCGCGGGTTTCTGGAGGAGTCCCTGTTGTCGTGTGGATAGTCCGAATTGTTGGTAGTATTGTTGGATAACGGTTTGGTAGTATGTCCTCGAGCTACAGATACTTGGCTTGAAGATGTTGCACGTTTTTGCATTGGACCACTGTGTTTGTTTCTCGGTGTAATCTTTTCAGTTTGCTCAATCAATTTAGCTAGATCAGTGTTAGCCTTAGCTTGACTTGGCGCACTACGGTCAGATTTCGGTACATTTCTACTACCTGCGCCAATTTTAGGGATCTTGTAAGGAACCGAATTCAAATTCTCTTTAATTGATTCAGCAGCTGGTTTCCCTACAGGACATTCACGGTTTCTCCCATTGCTTAGAATTTTTGTTTGAACCGCAGGAACTTTACCCTCACTTCTGGGTAGATCAATGTTAGCCTTAATTTGACTTGGCGCACTACGGTCAGATTTCGGTACATTTTTACTACCTGCGCTAATTTTAGGGATCTTGTAGGGAGCCGAATTCAAATTCTCTTTAATTGATTCAGCAGCTGGTTTTCCTACAGGACTTTCACGGTTTCTCCCATTGCTTAGAATTTTTGTTGGAGCCGCAGGAACTTTACCTTCACTTCTGGGTAGATCAATGTTAGCCTTAATTTGACTTGGCGCACTGCCGTCAGAATTCTGTACATTTTTATTACCTCGGCCGATTTTAGGAATTCTGTAAGAAACCGAATTGAAATTCTCTTGAACTGATTCAGTGGCTGGTTTTCGTACAGGACTTTCGCAGCGTCTCCCATTACATAGAAGTTTTTTTGGAACCACAGGAACCTTACCTTCACTTCTGGGTGAGTATTCTTCAATTAGGTTATTCAGTTCCAGCTTAGTCTCAATTTGACTAGCTTCTGACATAACCTTAGCGAACTTGGAAGGAGGTGGCTGCAAAGTACCTCCAGCAGCTCTTTTGAGCTCGTTTTTAGTTTCTTTAGACTCTTCAACCTTACAAGAGGGACGTTCCCTCTTTGGAGTAAATACAGGGGTTCTACTGTATTTCCTTGTAGGGACCATTGGTGTATCGATAGGTTTAGCGATACGCTTTTTAAGTGTTTTCGAAGGACTTTTGCAGGGTCTCTCATGGCATGGAATTTTGGTGGGAACCGCAGGAACTTTGCCTTCGCTTCTGGGTGAGAATTCTTCAACTAATTTAGGCAGTTCGAGCTTACCGTCGATTTGAGTAGTCAGACTGAGGTTTAATGACGCTTCTTTCGCAATCCTAGCGACCTTAGAAGGAGGTGGCTGCAGAAGACCGTCAGCAGACCTTTTGAGCGCGTTTTTAGCCTCTTTATTTTCTTCAACTTTATGAGAGGTATCTTTCTTCTTCGGAGCAACAACACGGGTCCTAATGTTTTTCCTTGTAGGGCCAGCGGGTATCTCCTTAGGTTTGGCGATACGCTTTTCTATCTTCGGAGGTGTCGCAGTTCTAGCATCATTCATACTGTTGCTCTCCCCCATATATGGAATATTGACATAGGCTTGAATATCTACAGGTAAACACGATGGGAAGTTCAACTTAGCTGAATCAATGCTAAGGTTGTTTTGATTTGTCGCATTGCGGTCAAATTCTGGTACATTTCTTTTATCTGCACCATCGTTAGGAATCTTGTGAGGAACCGCATTTAAATTCTCTTTAATTGACTCAGTGGCTGGTTTACCTACAGGACTTTTGCGGGGTCTCTCATGATACGGAAGTTTCGTTGGAACCGCATGAACTTTGCCTTCGCTTCTGGGTGAGAACTCTTCAACTAATTTAGCCATTTCGAGATTAGCGTCGATTTGAGTAGTCAAGCCGAGGCTTAATGACGGCATATCTCCTTTGGAGATCCTAGCGACCTCGGAAGGAGGTGACTGCAAAAGATCTTCAGCAGACCTTTTGGGCGCATTTTTAGTCTCTTTAGGTTTTTCAACTTTATGAGAGATCTCCTTGTTCTTCGGAGCAACAACCCGGGTCCTACTGTTTTTCCTTGTAGGGATAGCGGTTATCTCCTTCGGTTTAGCGATACGTTTTTGTATCTTCGGAGGTGTCACAGTTCTGATAACTTTCTTACGGTCGCTCTCCGTAGTAGATGGAATACTGGCAGACGGTTCTGGACTTAGAGGTAAAGGTGATACAGAGTTTTCTGTTGTCATGCTTTCTTCACTGGGAATCAGTACCACGTTTGCATAAGCTTCCGCCGGTATATTCTATAAGATAAGCAAGTTCTAATTAGATAAATCTGTTTATGCTTTTAAGTAATCAATACTACAATATGAAATTTACTTAAAGCAGAAACGTTCCTCTACGAGCTTCCGATATGCAACTTGGGCCATCTATTGTAGAAGAATATAGCTAACCGCATTAAGAACGGCTATTTTAGTATCTTTTTTAAGTTATACATAGTGTCCCAATATTCTGTGGACATAAAACCACAGTTTTATAGACTCAAAATAAGTTGATTGAGCATGATTTACTTCTTTGCAAAAGTGGTTTGTTTGTACGTTAGAGGGCGTCAAAGTTTTCTTTTTAAAACTCATTTTTTACATATTTTAAGAACCGGTAGTCCGATTTGAATGACATTTGAGACATAAATATTTTGCTAGACTTTTACGAAAAACTTCAAATGGTACAAAAAGGTTGAAAACTACCCTAGCCCTACATAAATCATAGCAGAAATTTTTGGTAACTTTCTCGGTGACACTGAATTTTGTTTAGCAGATCTTTTTATATACTTTATTTTTTGTCTCCCTTAAAAACAGGCAATACCATGCAGTTTTCGAGAAAAGACAGTGAGTTGCATCAAGATGTTATTAAGCGTCTTCCTAATGCTTTAAGTGTATTTAGGGAAAAGCATGATATTGCTTACTACAGTGTTATTGAATATAGGCATTGCGAATACTTCATAAAGAGGGAAAAATGAAGTAAATAAGACGACATCTTGAAAAAGGAAATTAACAGTCGCTAAAAAGAGTTGCGAAAAAGTTCTATAATGTATGTAAGGGTAGGGGTAGTTGTCAGCCTTCTTGAATCCTTTCTAGTTGTTTGTGAAGGGCGAATATTATTACGTCTAACGAAACTCATGTTTGACGAATTTCATTCAAATGAGGATATCGGTACCAAAGATATCTGAAAAAATGTGTTTTAAAATGAAAACTTTGACGCCCTCTAACGCACAGACAAAGTACTTTTTCATCGAGATAAATTATGTCCAATCGTCTCATCTTTAGTCTAAAAATAAGTAGTAGTTCTATGTCCACGGAATACTGTGTCCCCCTGAATAACGTTTTCACGCGGATAGGATTAACTTTATGAAAAACTGAAAACCTCATATAAAAAATTAATGTTTGTTGAAATATGGGTAGGTATCCACGGAAACCAACCAACAACCGCAACCCGATACAGCACTATTCGTAAAATTGATATTCGGATAAAAGTACTTCCGTATCATGTTTTTGTGCTTTCAAGTGATTCAGCATGGAACGGTGTTAAAAGCTCCCCATGGGAGCTGCCTGTGGTGAAAGAATTACGTCAAGCAAGCTGATAGCAATGACTGGTCACCTGACTCAATAAATGACTTTCCACAGATCTTCTATTGAACATATATTTGTTGCCGTATTAGAAGGTCTTTTTAGTATATAAAAAATATCACACATTCATTGATTGATCCGCCTAGCTCTTATTTATAAAATACGTTAATTGTGCGATTCTTCTGCTTACGTGTTCAAGAACCAAAGAAATCTATTTATATTCCGCCTTCCTATTTGTAAGTTTATAGTCGGTGGCTATACACATATACAACCTCAAAGTGGAAATGGAAACTGAAGTAGGATTTCCGTCGTCTCGCTGTGATAAGAACAGTGCTTTGGAGCCATAAGACAATATTAAATTTATCTGCATTGCATTGTATGTGTCCGAAATGTCATATATACACATCGCTTTGCGTTTTTGAGAAAAAATCTTATGAGAATGTAAAACCATATGCTTACCAACTGATAAATGTTCTCCTCCTTGTTATATTGGATCCAATCCTCTGTAACATTGGGAAAATCAGAAGTCTTGTTAGGAACCGTGTTTCTGGCACCTTCATCAATTAATATCATGGATTCTTTGTCATTTAGTCCGATTCCGTTGCTAGAGGAGCGATCCGTAACAGGCGAAGGACGACCTTCAGGCAAGAGGATATTGTTGATATCATACTCATTGGCATCGTTGAGTCGCACATTGTTCTCCAAGGCACTGAAGTCCACCGTCTGTTGTGTCTATAAAACAGGTTAATTATGAGATTTATAGACTTAAGCGTTCAAGAACCAGATGAATTTATTTATATCCTTAATTATAAGTGTAAAGTCAGTGGCTATACCCATAACCTCAAAACGGAAGTGGTAGTTAATTCGGTTAGACTGCAAAACTGATCGATTGAATCGATAAGCCAACATGAAATTATCTACATTGCTTTGTGTGTCAGAAATGTAATATCCAGGGTTGAAAAAAAATATATTTAAAAAACAAAAATCATGTTTTTTTACGTTGTTTTTTTTTTGTTTAAGACATTCTAATTTAGCTGAAAAAAACATGTTTAAAACACTGTTAATACATGTTTAAAACAGTAAAAAAATTAGAAAACTATTGCCTATATAATCTAGCAACGTTAATGAAGCTCCTTGAAAGTGTTATAACTGTTTTTGATCCAGCTCTATCAGTGCACATCTCTAATTTAAAAGCGGACGTGGGGGAAGTACCGTTTGCCTTTAAGTAATTTTTCCCGTTGCGATCTCCAGCAGTCAAATGAGCGAAGTCGTAGCGTGGTGGTGTGTTTTGTTTTTTGTGGATTACGGATCGACAAAAAAAGAAAGGCAATGACAGGGAGGAGAAAGGATCCCGTGTGGAAACATTTTAAGGAGACTGACGCCAAAACTGGCTGGAAAATAAATAAAAGAGCAAAATGTTTAACCTGCAACATCGATTTAGTGACATTGGTGGCTAGAATGCGCAAGCATATTAAACATTGAGAATACTTAAGGAAGTTTGTAAGAAAAACAAAATATTCATATATCAGATAGTTCTGATACCGACAATGATGTTTCTACCAAACCTACTTCCTCAAACTTAAGTATGTTGGAAAATTCTAAGAAAGGTAACAAATACGTAATAATTGCTGTTAAATTTTGTTTAAATATGTTAAATATATAAGAATTAACAATAAAACAGCTCCGTATTAAGGCTCGGTATATACTTTTGTTTTGTACAAGCAAATTTCTGTTAATCGACTCGTCACAGACCTACTACACTAACAGCAATGTTATTAATGCTTCCAGTTTAGCGTCATCCAGTTTCGCTATTTACGAGAAGACAAGGAGATAGAGACGATGTCCAACTAAAATCCCGACTGGATTCATTCGTTGTCAAAACAGCATGTATCGAGAAGAAAAAAAATGTATATCCAAGTAGCACGTTTTGTCATATATACACATCACTTTGCGTTTTTGAGAAAAAATCTTATGAGAATGTAAAACCATATGCTTACCAACTGATAAATGTTCTCCTCCTTGTTATACTGGATCCCATCCTCTGAAACATTGGTAAAATCAGAAGTCTTGTTAGGAACCGTGTTTCTGGCACCTTCATCAATTAATATCATGGATTCTTTGTCATTTAGTCCGATTCCGTTGCTAGAGGAGCGATCCGTAACAGGCGAAGGACGACCTCCAGGCAAGAGAATATTGTTGACAGCATACTCATTGGCTTCGTTGAACCGCACATTGTTCTCCAAGGCACTGAAGTCCACCGTCTGTTGTGTCTATAAAACAGGTTAATTATGAGATTTATAGACTTAAGCGTTCAAGAACCAGATGAATTTATTTATATCCATAATTATAGGTGTATAGTCAGTGGCTACACGCATAACCTCAAAACGGAAGTGGTAGTTAATTCGGTTAGACTGCAAAACTGATCGATTGAATCGATAAGCCAACATGAAATTATCTGCATTGCTTTATGTGTCAGAAATGTAATATCCAGGGTTGAAAAAAATATATTTAAAAAACAAAAATCATGTTTTTTAAGTTGTTTTTTTTTTTTGGTTTAAGACATTCTAATTTAGCTGAAAAAACCATGTTTAAAACACTGTTGATACATGTTCAAAACAGTAAAAAAAAATAGAAAACTATTGCCTATATAATCTAGCAATGTTAATGAAGTTCCTTGAAAGTGTTATAACTATTTTTGATCCAGCTCTATCAGAGCACATCTCTAATTTAAAATCGGACGTCAGGGAAGTACCGTTTGCCTTTAAGTAATTTTTCCCGTTGCGATCTCCAGCAGTCAAATGAGCGAAGTCGTAGCGTGGTGGTGTGTTTTGCTTTTTGTGCATTACGGATCGACAAAAAAAGAAAGGCAATGATAGGGAGGAGGAAGGATCCCGTGTGGAAACATTTTAAGGAGACTGGCGCCAAAACTGGCTCGAAAATAAATAAAAGAGCAAAATGTTTAACCTGCAACATCGGTTTAGTGACACTGGTGGCTATAATGCGCAAGCATATTAAACATTGAGAATACTTAAGGAAGTTTGTAAGAAAAACAAAATATTAATATATCAGATAGTTCTGATACCGACAATGATCTTTCTACCGTACCTACTTCCTCAAACTTAAGTAGGTTGGAAAATTGTAAGAAAGGTAACAAATGCGTAATTGCTGTTAAATTTTGTTTAAATATGTTAAATATATGAGAATTAAGAATTAAACAGGTCCGTATTAAGGCTCGGTATATACTTTTTGTTTTGTACAAGAAAATTTCTGTTAATCAACCACAATAAATTTTTAGATATCATTACAATTCTTACATAGGTATACTTTATTTTTTAGATGACTCGTCACAGACCTACTACACTAACAGCAATGTTATTAATGTTTCCAGTTTAGCGTCATCCAGTTTTTCGCTATCTACGAGAAGACAAGGAGATAGAGACGATGTCCAACTAAAATCCCGACTGGACTCATTCGTTGTCAAAAGAACATGTAGCGAGAAGAAAAAAATTGATATCCAAGTAGCACGTTTTGACATATATACACATCACTCTGCGTTTTTGAGAAAAAATCTTATGATAATGTAAAACCATATGCTCACCAACTGATAAATGTTCTCCTTCTTGATATATTGGATCCAATCCTCTGAAACATTGGGATAATCAGAAGTCTTGTTAGGAACCGTGTTTCTGGCACCTTCATCAATTAATATCATGGATTCTTTGTCATTTAGTCCGCTTCCGTTGCTAGAGGAGCGATCCGTAACAGGCGAAGGACGACCTCCAGGCAAGAGAATATTGTTGACAGCATACTCATTGGCTTCGTTGAATCGCACATTGTTCTCCAAGGCACTGAAGTCCACCGTCTGTTGTGTCTATAAAACAGGTTAATTATGAGATTTATAGACTTAAGCGTTCAAGAACCAGATGAATTTATTTATATCCTTAATTATAGGTGTATAGTCAGTGGCTACACGCATAACCTCAAAACGGAAGTGGTAGTTAATTCGGTTAGACTGCAAAACTGATCGATTGAATCGATAAGCCAACATGAAATTATCTGCATTGCTTTGTGTGTCAGAAATGTAATATCCAGGGTTGAAAAAAATATATTTAAAAAACAAAAATCATGTTTTTTAAGTTGTTTTTTTTTTGGTTTAAGACATTCTAATTTAGCTGTAAAAACCATGTTTAAAACACTGTTGATACATGTTCAAAACAGTAAAAAAAAATAGAAAACTATTGCCTATATAATCTAGCAACGTTAATGAAGTTCCTTGAAAGTGTTATAACTATTTTTGATCCAGCTCTATCAGAGCACATCTCTAATTTAAAATCGGACGTCAGGGAAGTACCGTTTGCCTTTAAGTAATTTTTCCCGTTGCGATCTCCAGCAGTCAAATGAGCGAAGTCGTAGCGTGGTGGTGTGTTTTGCTTTTTGTGCATTACGGATCGACAAAAAAAGAAAGGCAATGATAGGGAGGAGGAAGGATCCCGTGTGGAAACATTTTAAGGAGACTGGCGCCAAAACTGGCTCGAAAATAAATAAAAGAGCAAAATGTTTAACCTGCAACATCGGTTTAGTGACACTGGTGGCTATAATGCGCAAGCATATTAAACATTGAGAATACTTAAGGAAGTTTGTAAGAAAAACAAAATATTCATATATCAGATAGTTCTGATACCGACAATGATCTTTCTACCGTACCTACTTCCTCAAACTTAAGTAGGTTGGAAAATTGTAAGAAAGGTAACAAATACGTAATTGCTGTTAAATTTTGTTTAAATATGTTAAATATATGAGAATTAAGAATAAAACAGGTCCGTATTAAGGCTCGGTATATACTTTTTGTTTTGTACAAGAAAATTTCTGTAAATCAACCACAATAAATATTTAGATATCATTACAATTCTTACATAGGTATACTTTATTTTTTAGATGACTCGTCACAGACCTACTACACTAACAGCAATGTTATTAATGCTTCCAGTTTAGCGTCATCCAGTTTTTCGCTATCTACGAGAAGACAAGGAGATAGAGACGATGTCCAACTAAAATCCCGACTGGACTCATTCGTTGTCAAAACAACATGTAGCGAGAAGAAAAAAATTGATATCCAAGTAGCACGTTTTGACATATATACACATCACTTTGCGTTTTTGAGAAAAAATCTTATGATAATGTAAAACCATATGCTCACCAACTGATAAATGTTCTCCTCCTTGTTATATTGGATCCAATCCTCTGAAACATTGGGATAATCAGAAGTCTTGTTTGGAACCGTGTTTCTGGCACCTTCATCAATTAATATCATGGATTCTTTGTCATTTAGTCCGCTTCCGTTGCTAGAGGAGCGATCCGTAACAGGCGAAGGACGACCTCCAGGCAAGAGAATATTGTTGACAGCATACTCATTGGCTTCGTTGAATCGCACATTGTTCTCCAAGGCACTGAAGTCCACCGTCTGTTGTGTCTATAAAACAGGTTAATTATGAGATTTATAGACTTAAGCGTTCAAGAACCAGATGAATTTATTTATATCCTTAATTATAAGTGTATAGTCAGTGGCTATACCCATAACCTCAAAACGGAAGTGGTAGTTAATTCGGTTAGACTGCAAAACTGATCGATTGAATCGATAAGCCAACATGAAATTATCTACATTGCTTTGTGTGTCAGAAATGTAATATCCAGGGTTGAAAAAAAATATATTTAAAAAACAAAAATCATGTTTTTTTTACGTTGTTTTTTTTTGTTTAATACATTCTCATTTAGCTGAAAAAACCATGTTTAAAACACTGTTAATACATGTTTAAAACAGTAAAAAAATTAGAAAACTATTGCCTATATAATCTAGCAACGTTAATGAAGTTCCTTGAAAGTGTTATAACTATTTTTGATCCAGCTCTATCAGAGCACATCTCTAATTTAAAAGCGGACGTGGGGGAAGTACCGTTTGCCTTTAAGTAATTTTTCCCGTTGCGATCTCCAGCAGTCAAATGAGCGAAGTCGTAGCGTGGTGGTGTGTTTTGTTTTTTGTGGATTACGGATCGACAAAAAAAGAAAGGCAATGACAGGGAGGAGAAAGGATCCCGTGTGGAAACATTTTAAGGAGACTGACGCCAAAACTGGCTGGAAAATAAATAAAAGAGCAAAATGTTTAACCTGCAACATCGATTTAGTGACACTGGTGGCTAGAATGCGCAAGCATATTAAACATTGAGAATACTTAAGGAAGTTTGTAAGAAAAACAAAATATTCATATATCAGATAGTTCTGATACCGACAATGATCTTTCTACCGAACCTACTTCCTCAAACTTAAGTAGGTTGGAAAATTGTAAGAAAGGTAACAAATACGTAATTGCTGTTAAATTTTGTTTAAATATGTTAAATACTTATATAAGAATTAAGAATAAAACAGGTCCGTATTAAGGCTCGGTATATACTTTTTGTTTTGTACAAGCAAATTTCTGTTAATCAACCACAATAAATTTTTAGATATCATTACAATTCTTACATAGGTATACTTTATTTTTGAGATGGCTCGTCACAGACCTACTACACTAACAGCAATGTTATTAATGCTTCCAGTTTAGCGTCATCCAGTTTTTCGGTATTTACGAGAAGACAAGGAGATAGAGACGATGTCCATCTAAAATCCCTACTGGACTCATTCGTTGCCAAAACAACATGTAGCGAGAAGAAAAAAATGTATATCTAAGTAGCACGTTTTGTTTATACCACAAACTGTGCTTTTAAAGCAGTGGAACACCACGAAATTAAGCGGATAATGGAAATGTTGCGTCCAGGTTGTCAGCCACCTAGTCATCAGCAAATAGGAAATGAATTTCTTAGTAACGTATACACAATTTTGCAAGTAGAAATAAAAATACGTAGTCGTGCCATAAGTTCTGTCCCATGATAATCTCATGATAAAAATGAAACAAGATAAGATATATTTATATGAAAGATATTATTTATTCGACAACATTTTTAGAATTCATAATCAAACAGTTTTATTCAAAATGTCCCCCCTTGGCCTTCACACACTGCTTCAATCTCGCGGGCCACTCATCTATCACTGCACGCACAGCTTCCAAAGGAATAGCTGCCGCTGATCGGATCAAATCCGCTTTCAGGGACTCGATATTACGGTGGGCTTTGGAGCAGGCCAACTGCTCTAGCAGGTCCCACAACTTGTAGTCTAAAGGATTGAGGTCCGGACTCCCTGAGGGCCAATCTTCCGCAGCAATGAACTCTGGCACATTGCTTTCCAGCCAGCGCTGCGTACTCTTAGCCTTGTGAGCGGGGGCGGAATCCTGCTGGTAGACCCAGTGTTGGTTGGCAAACAATGTACCACTTAAAGGCTTGACGATAGGATCCAGTATGTCGCTCTGATAGTTTGCCGCTTTTGTTTTCACGCCCTGTTTACAGAAATGGAGCTGAGTGACCCCTTCGTAGGACACCCCCCACCAAACCATGACTGACGCAGGGTGGTGGCCTCTCTCAACTCTCGGAATGATCTCCGAAGCTTCCTGTGAACTCCTTGCATACACTTTGTCATTTTGTCGGTTGAATTTTTCTTCTATGGTGAAGATTTTCTCATCCGTGAACAAAATCTTTCGGAATCCCCCAGCTGCGTACCTCTCCAAGAGCTTCTTGGATCTTGTCGCCCTGATGTGTCGCAAGGTGGCCGTAAGTCGCTGGCCCGTACGTCTCCGGTAAGCCCCTAGCCCTAGGTCTTGTTTAATGATGCGCGACATCGTCCGGACAGGAATCTTCATTTCCCTGGATAGGATCTTCTGCTTCCGGAGTGGATTCCTTTGAATCCTGGTTTTTACGGCTTTGATGGCTGCTGGAGTCCTTACTTGACGAGGTCTTCCGCTTCTTGGCCTGTCATCAACAGAGGACGTCTCATTGTACCGCTGAATGGTCCTAGACACAAATTTACGCGATATTTGAAGGCCGCGTAAGAGTTCAAAAATCTGACTAGCACTGTGATTACACTTATGTAAAGCTATCACTGCAATACGGTTCTCTGCCTTGCCCCACTCCATCGTTATGCTTCGAGAGATCAATACAAACTGAGGTATATGTAATTACCCGAAAAGCGCTTAATCAACTGACACCACAATGTAAACAATCGGACAAGTATTAACAGGTCTACACTTGTTTGAAAACGAGGGACAGAACTTATGGCATGACTACGTATTATATGATTGCTTTGCTGCTTGGTGTACTAGTATTAGAGTTCAATACAGTTTATTAAGTTCACTCGTTCGTTAAGAAACAGATTTTTTTCCACTAGTATTAGTTATAAAGTATGGTTCTTAGTACCTATGTGCTTTAACCTATGGCCTTTTTAGTTTTTTTTTGCAAATTAAAATCAATTTCAATCATACTTGAAAAAATATAAAAAATTGAATAATTCACAAACGACAAAAAATAACTCTGTTTGAAACAGTGTTTAAAACGCCCGTTTTAAGCATATTGATTAAAACATAATAATCCTGGTCATTTCTACTCATCATTTTGTGTTTTTGGAAAAAATCTTATGATAATGTATAGCCATACTTACCGATTGATATGGGTTTTCGTAGTTATTATATTGAATCCAATCCACTGTAACATTGGAAAAGTCAGAACTCTTATTAGGAACCCTGTTTCCGGTACTTTTATGAATCGATATCATGGATTCTATGTCATTTAGTCCGATTCCGTTGCTAAAGGAGCAATCCGTAACAGGCGAAGGACGACCTCCAGGCAAGAGAATACTGTTGACAGCATTCTCCAAGGCACTGAAGTCCACCGTCTGTTGTGGAAAGCTAGTAGAATAGCTGTGGCTTGGTTCGTTGAAATTGTGGATCACTTGGTTCTGTTTCGAAGTTCGCATGAACGACGCATCGCCTAAAAACATAATAAATTTCAAATTGTAGGGCTGCAAGTAGATCGGACTACGTATTTTGTGCCGTAACGCTTCAAAACGTTTCATTGTACTACAAATAGGAGAAGCATAAAAAATACGCAAAGCACACTGTTCGAAACATAGCCTCGAGAAGTGGCAAAACGTTTCGCCACGTCGACTTCAACACTGTCAATTACGTCTTAATGTTTCGATCTTAAAGTATAGAAAAATTGTACAGCTCCATAATTGAGTGTACCTTACTGCAAGATTCACAATCTCCAACTTTTAACGAAGTTCGTTTAACATCTGTTCTGTATTTTCATTATTCTTATACGAAGGAAAAGTAATATTATCTTTAAAATAAAGAAGGAAAAACGATCCCGTCTCTAGCACCCACAATCTTTCTTACAACCCTATGGTCCCCAAAGAAAAGTGGATCTAGTAGACCACCACATGAACGCTATGAGCCACAACTAATAACTTTAGTAGTAGTTACTCTTTTTCAAACATGACCTAAGGTGAAGGAAATGATGCAATTTTAAAAAATTTCTTCAATTACGCCTATTTAAAATATATTTTTACTATTTCAGTATATTTGAAACCATTGATAGAGTATGTTGCACCTAAAGCAAGTTAAGCTAGTCTTGCAACATTGTTTTTTTAGAATTACACAATTATTGTTGTCGGGAAAGTTGGGAGGAAATTCTGCTGTAATTTATGTAGGGGGGGTAGTTTTCACCCTTCTCAAATCCTTTCGGATTTATGTAAAAGTCGAATATTAGGATATCTAGCAAAAAAGATGTGTTCTAAATTTAATTAAAGTCGGACAATTGGTTAGAAAAATATATGAAAAAATATGTTTTACAAAGAAAACTTTGACGCCCTCTAAAGCACAAACGAAGCACCTTTGCATAGAGGTAAGACATCTCCAATCGACTTAGTTTGAGTCTAAAAACACATAGTACCTCCATATACTCCATTGAAATACCCTGTATTATTTGAATCTGAATTTGGGTATTCAACAGTTTAAATGTCACAGTAACAGATTTTCTATATCCGTGCTATGAAAGTTGTATCACAAATCGGCCTTGATCTTGGTCGCTGTTGCTACTCTAAAAATTTAAGCTTAAGCCCAGAAGCATTTTTTCCAGCTGGTACATCTAGTTCTTGCACTATCAATCACAAGACGTTTTTTTCTAAATTTCGTTTTGAAAAAGGTAGTAGAATTAGATATTAAACATTGAGACCTGACATTCTTATTTATCTAAGTTTTTGGAACACTTTATCCCTTATTTCCATCTTTTCCCATGACTTTGTTAGTCCTATCAGAGACACCGGGAATTTAAAAACCTAACCCTTGATAACTGTTAGAGGCACTAAACGAATGTTACTCTATTGAATATTTATAACAGCGTTATATAGTATACATCGTACATCCAGTTCAATACCGCCGTAAGTGCAAATTTTTCATTTTTGAATTTATGGCGGCATTCGATTGATAATATTATATTGTACTTCAGAATGAATATGGCCACAAGTGCTGAAATTCAAAGCTTAGATTGCATTTGCAAATATGGCCCTATGAAATCCAGCTCACCATTTATTGCAATACTGCAACAACTTTACATATGGCGGTATTACACTGAACTTTGATTTTCATCACATTGATCATATGTGGCGCTATTGCACCGAATTTATTATAAAATAGATTTTTTCGCGAGATCCCGTAGTGAACCGGAGCGGTAACAGATGGAATTTCCCCTTCCTCTCGAAGTTTTCAAGTTTCAAGTTACACCGGGAGTGGTCAGATGGCGCATGTTGCGCAAAATGTTTGCTTTAAGCTCCTTGATAGACTTAGCTGCCTTGTTTGAATCTGAAATAAAAAGACCGATCGTTTTTTGTGCAATGTAATAATCTAACTCAATTCTCGGTACTGCGAAGACAAATTTTCAATTGAGATGCCTGTTTCTTAAATGAAATTAACATAAGGCCTGTCACCCGCTAGTACCTCACAGACGATAAGCGGGTACCCGTACCACGTGATTTTTTCACATCCGTCTTCCCCTATTCCCGTTCTTCGCGAAAATTTAAGTATCGGTTCCCGGTAGTGCACTGTGCTACACCGTGGACTCGCGAAAAAATCCTTATTGTAAACACAAACGTAACCTCAAAAACCGGTAGAAGGCAGTTGTGTATTGGCGGTTAAGTTAGTTCATGTAAGAATAATTTATTTTTCTAATATAACACTGGTCAACACTGGTTTTGCCACACGAACTTTGACAGCTAATTTTGTTTTATCAGTCTACCCTCATTATTACATGACAGCTGTCATATGTCTATTAGCCCCATATTTGTTGTGATACGGTAATACTCATAACTAGTACTATGGCAGTAAATTAACAGAAACGCTTACAAGTAAATCCTTATAAAAATATTTGTTGTTGAATTTGAACACTTTTTTGTTATTTATTAACCCTGTGAATATGTCGAGGAAGTGTAATAATCATCCTAACTCTTTTTGTTATGTCTGCGGAGAACTAACATTCAAAAAACAACAACGAAATTTTACGAATCTTGTGTTGGAGTGTTATCACCAATGTTTTGGTTTTTCTGTCGCCCATCAAGACAAATCCTGGGCCCCTCATGTCTGTTGCATAACGTGTGTGAAAAATTTAACTGACTGGAAGAAAGGTGCACGACCTATGCCGTTTGCTGTACCCATGATATGGACTGAACAGCGAGATCACGTTTCAGATTGCTATTTTTGTCTCACAGACATAAAAGGTATAAATTACAAGAAAAAAACCACAGTTATTAACCCTAACTTATCTTCGGCTATAAGACCAGTCTCTCATTGTAAAAAATTGCCAGAACTAATACCAGTTGCAACTACGTCTGTTGAGAACAATTCACAACCGTCCACTTCAGGTGAATGTGTTGACGAGGATAATGACTTTGAGTTAAAAGGAATTGTAAACGAGCCACATTTGATAACTCAAGGAGACCCAAAATGATTTGGTTCGGGATTTAAATTTGTCAAAAAAGCAGTCAGAACTATTAGGATCACGTCTAAAAGAATGGAATTTGCTACATCATAATACAAAAGTTAGCTATTTTCGAAACCGTGATCAACACTTCAGAACGTATTTTTCTCAGGATGGAGATTTGGTGTTTTGCAATAACATAAATGAGATTATGAAAATGTTGGACATAGATTTTGATCTCTCTCAGTGGCGTTTATTCATTGCTTCTTCGAAAGCAAGTCTAAAAGCAGTGTTATTGCATAATGGAAATAAGCTTCCGTCTGTACTATACCTCTGGCCCATGCTGCAAATATGAAAGAAACCTATGAAAATATGAAACTTTTACTTGAAAAAATAAATTACAGTACATATTCCTTCAAAATCTGCGGTGATCTTAAAGTTGTTGCACTATTACTTGGACTTCAGCTGGGTTATACAAAGTTTTGCTGCTTTTTATGTGAATGGGATAGCCGAGACAGAACTAATCACTATATAAAAAAAACATGGCCTACGCGTGCATCGTTAGTTCCTGGGCAAAAAAACGTAAAGTATTTACCCCTTGTACAGCCAAATAATGTGCTTCTACCACCATTGCATATCAAATTAGGATTAATAAAATATTTTGTGAAGGTAATGGATCGCAATGGGAGTTGATTTTTGTATCTAAAAGAAAAATTCCCTAAAAAGTGATGCAAAGATAAAAGAGGGTATTTTTGTTGGCCCTCAAATTAGGGAGTTAATAAAAGATTCAAGATTTGAAGAAAAATTAAGCGATTTAGAAACATCTGCATGGAAGGCTTTTAAAAATGTTGTTTCAAATTTTTTTGGGTAACCACAAGAGTGACAGCTACAGAGAGTTGGTTAGCGAGCTATTATTGTCATATTAAGCACTGGGTTGCAACATGTCACTTAAGATCCATTTTTTAGACTCGCACCTGGATTTTTTTCCTGACAATTTAGGGGCTGTCAGCGACGAGCACGGTGCGAGGTTCCATCAGGACATTTCTAATATGGAAAAGCGGTACCAGGGCAAATGGAACCCAAATATGTTAGCAGATTACTGCTGGACAATTAAAAGCGACCAACCAGAAGCTAAATATTCAAGAAAATCTTAGATTATTAAGTCATTTATAAAAAAAAACATTTGATTTACGAGATCTGTGTTTTTTCTTAATATTTTAAATAACTCAATAGAATAAAATCCTTGTCTAGCAAATTTTTTTAACTGTTTATTTTTTCTTACAATCACCAATTAAAGTAAAAAATATCAAAAAAGTCCGTGCGGCACGACAAAGTTAAAATTTTGTTGACCAGTGTAATCAGTGTTTTGAAAGTGAGTGCTAGATCAAAACTATTCGTTCAGCGAGCATTAGAGGTGAAAGAATTTGACGAAAGTACATTTTCTGCAGCACCACATTTAAATAGTCAGGTAAGCAAATTATAATTTTAATCTTGCTTTTAAGTACTAATACTAGACTTTGAATAAAAAAAAAGCAAATGGTCTACTTAAGTTGTTAACTTATAGAGTCATTCTAAACAATAGCCTTTATAAATAATAATAATAATAATAATAATGTTTATTGTCACAAAATACAAGTAAATATCAAATATTGTGCACAATAAACATAAAGCACCCAAAAAAACTTTGCACTTGTGTTTGGGTTTGTACAAAATAAAAACTAATAGTACAGTCAGTGTATGAAAAAAAACCGTAAATATTGTATAATTTGGTGAATTATTATGGTAATGTCAGGAAAAATATCCAGACAGTTAGAACTAAAGTAAAAGTATGGATGTTAGTGTAAGTAAAATATTATTGATTTTGATAATGATTTTTCAGATCTACAATTTCGTGGATGGAGTACCTTGGTTGCTGTAAAATCCATTTTTTTAGTTGTTTTTTAAATGATTTATTTGATTTAATTGCTTTTAATGACTCTGGTATGAAGTTATAGAATTTTGGTCCCAAGAAAAACAGAGATCGTTGTGTAATGGTTTTTGATGTTTGTGGAATACACATTGAATTTTGATTGAATCTTGTTGGGTAGTTATGAATGGTACGATTAAAGTATTTTGAATATTTGAAATAATGTATTAGACCACAATAAAAATAAATTTGTCTGCAATCTAATAGCTGAGCCTCCACATATAGAAAATCACTTGAATAGGTAATCTCCCTATGGAGGATCAATTTTAGAATTAATTTTTGGATTACCTCAACCTTTTTTTAATTATTATTCATAACGCCCCCCCAAGCAAAAATTCCGTAAAGTAATAGAGGATAAACAAGAGCATAACATGGATTATATAGATATTTCTTATCTAGAATATCTCTGAAGTACCTGAATTTTGGAATAAAACATCTCAGTCTCTTCACAAGGTACTCTGTATGGGTATCCCATTTTAAGTGTTTGTCCAAAATCACGCCTAAGTATTTTATTTTATCGGCAGACTGAATCTCTTTGAGACCACTGCTTGTATGAACTTCAAGTTTTTTAAATTGTGGTGAGAGCCTGTCGTTACAAGAAAATGCTTTATAGTGTGTTTTGTTGTAATTAATTGTCAAAGTTCTTTCCGAAAAGAAATTTATAAATGTTTTGAAATCATGTTCGATTGTGGTTTTTTAGTGTATGCCACTGGTTGCTTTCATAGAGAATAGCTGTATCATCCGCAAAATCGATAACTTTACCTGTACTACTTATTTTGAACAAATCGTTGATAAATAGATTAAATAAAATGGGTCCTAATACTGAGCCTTGGGGTACACCGTATGATATAGCATGGGGTTCACTGAATGTGTTATTAATTTTGACGCACTGTGTTCGATTTGACAAATAATTTTCTATAAGTTTGTATGTTATTCCTCGGAAACCTAAGTTTTCTAAAGTTGTTAAAAGCGATTCATGAGTAATAGAGTCGAACGCCTTTGCCAAGTCAACAAAAACACAAGCAGTTGGTTTGCCAGTATCGAGATTCGTGTATATTTTATTTGTTAATTTTACAATAGCATCTGGAGCAGATTTGCCTTCTTGAAAACCATATTGCCGTTCCGCTATTAAGTTATATTTTTTTGCAAATTCGGTGAATCGTTTTTTTAACACTTTTTCAAATATTTTAGAAAAATTTGTTAAGTTGAAAATTGGTCGATAGTTGATGGGTTTTTCTCTTTCTCCAGATTTAAATAATGGTTTTACCATAGCGTGTTTTAAACATGAAGGGAATATTCCTTTATTCATACAAGAATTTATCAAATATGACAGTATGCCGCAGATGTTGCAACTTATTCTCTTGAGAGTATACGCTGTTATATTATCTAGACCTGGAGATTTTTTTAATTTCAATTCATTGATTATTGTCTTTATCTCATGCGTATCGGTCGGTTCCAGATATAATGAGTTATATAATCTGGTCTTACTATAATTTAATTTCTCCGCGTTTTTTATGCTTTCTGACAACCTTTTCCCGATTTTTGAAAAATATTCACAAAATTCATTAGCTATATCTACATCATCACTCACTAGTTCACAATTTTCTTTTTTAATTGTACTAATTTTGTTGTTTTGTTTTTTGCCTTGTATTTTATTGATAAATTTTCACATTTTGGACGAACAATTTTGTAGATTATCAAACTCGTCGTGGAGATATTTAATTTTGGCCTCTTTAATTATTTTTGTCAGTCTGTTTCGATATGATTTAAATTCATTCAAAAGTTTAACATCATAAGGATATTTTTTGGTTTCCTTATATAATTCTATTTTTTTGTTGATGGAGGTAATAATCCCTTTTGATATCCATGGTTGTCTTTTTATTTGTGTTCGTGGAGTCTTTACTGTTTTGGTGCATTCAGCAATATGACCTTCAATCCTAGATATAAAAAGGACAAATGCATTTTCAATATTAGGTTCGTTATATACTACAATCCAATTGTCATTGAGTAAGTTGTTATTTAGTTTGTCATAATCAATGTAAATTTTTGTATTATTCACTGTCTTTTCAATTTTGGTTGATGTAATTTCAAGATCGATTTTGAGCAAAGTAGGAAAATGATCAGAAATTTTGTATTTTAGAATTGCTGAATATATTTTGTCAAGTTCTAAACGTGAATTTATAAACATATGATCTATACAACTCCCACTGTTTCCTTCTACTCTTGTCATTTCGTTAATGGCTGACAGGTAACCATGTTCAGCCATTATATTTAAATAATCTTGAATATTTTGATTGTTATGATCTAATATGAACAAGTAGTCCTTCTCTTCTTTTTAAGCTTCAACATCTCATATCACGGCGGAGTGAGAAATAAGTAATGCCTGTGTTTCTAATGCAAATAGGAATGTGCAACTCTGGATCTATACACAATCCCAGACTTTCTTTGAGGTATCTTTGTATGTATATTATGCTTTTTGGAAATTAAGTGACAATAATCTTCAGAGACAGATTGCTGCTTCTCACATGGAGTCAATGATACCAAAATACACACGCGTAAGCAAGGGAAGTTCAAGGGCGGAAAATATTGTTAATTTTTTTAGTCTAGATGTAAAAAAAAAGAGTTTGTAAATTATTTTTTTATGAACACGTTAGGTGTAGGCGATAGGTTTGTTAGAACTACTTGGGATAAATCTAAAGATGGAATTATTGTAAAAAAGGATGAAAGGGGTAACCGCAAAGGTCAGAAGATAGTAGACGACACCATAAAAGAGTCAATAAGAAACCATATTAGCAGTTTTCATGTTATCGAATCACATTACCTTAGGGCAAATACAACAAGAAAATTTATAGATGGATCTCTCACTATAGCTCAAATGTACAGATATTCCAAAGAGGAGCGGGAAAAAGAAAAATTACCCTGTGTTAAGAAATGTGTACGTATGAAACCATATTCAATACATTTTAACATTTCTTTCTATCAACCGAAGAAAGACCAATGTTCAACTTGTGAAGATTTCAAAAATTCAAACTTGGAAGAAAAAGCAAAATTTCAAGATACGTAGGATCACTACATTGCAAACAAAATTAAAAGCCGAGAAGAAAAAGCTAAAGATGTAGCAGTTGGCAGAGAAAATCCAAATATTATTGTAGCCTGTTTTGAACTGCAAGCAGTGCTACCGACACCATGTGGAGACGATTCAGCATTTTATTACAAGTGTCGTTTAAACTGTTTCAATTTCACAAATTTTGAAATTGCAACTAAACGTGGTCTGTGCTATTTTTGGCATGAAGCAATTGTCTCCAAAGGCTCCAATGAAATAACAACATGCCTTTATAATTACATTTCTAGAGTACCTCAAAATTCCGAAAATTCGGATAATTGCGTTGGGCAAAATAAAAATAAAACAGTTGTCTCCATGTACCTATACGCAATATATCACACCAAAGTAAAAAGTATTACACATAAATTTATTACAGTAGGTCATACCCAAAATGAGGGAGACTCAATGCATTCTGTCATAGAAAAACAAAAAAGAGACCATTAAGAAGTGAACCAATTTTTGTTCCTTCTGAATGGCCACCATTGATTAGAACTGCTAGAAAAGAAAGAAAGCCTTATGAAGTTAGGGAACTGGCTACAGAAGAATTTAACGATTTTAAACAAATTGCGAACCAATTTGGTCAAAAATTTACCAAGAATTCTAGCAACGAAAAGATTATATGGAATGACATCCAAGAATTTAAAGTTGAAAAGGAAAGTCCTGATAAAATATTTTACAAAGTTAATTTCGAAGATGACTTCAAATTTCTTTGTTTTAAAGTAAAAAGTATTACACATATATTTATTACAGTAGATCATACCCAAAATGAGGGAGACTCAATGCATTCTGTCATAGAAAAACAAAAAAAGAGACCATTAAGAAGTGGACCAATTTTTGTTCCTTCTGAATGGCCACCATTGATTAGAACTGCTAGAAAAGAAAGAAGGCCTTATGAAGTTAGGGAACTGGCTACAGAAGAATTTTATGATTTTAAACTAATTGCTAACCAATTTGGTCAAAAATTTACCAAGAATTCTAGCAACGAAAAGATTATATGGAATGACATCCAAGAATTTAAAGTTGAAAAAGAAAGTCTTCAAAGAAATTGACTTGTCTTCACGAAAATGTCCAAATTTGAAAAATACTGTCCTAGCCAATGCGTATGGTATGCCACATTCTTTGAAAGAAAAAAATAAAGAACATCTGACAAATTGTTTGAGGCTTTCAAGGCCAGTTGATAAACTGCTGTCTTGATTCGGGTCTAAAGGCTGTCGTCGGCTGGAATTTCTTCCTAACGTTTCGCTAGCACGAGTGGCAAGCTTCTTCAGAGGTCCTTCCATTTCCGATGCGTTAGGAAGAAATTCCAACCGACGGCGGCCTTTAGATCCGAATCAAGGCAGCAGTTTATAAAGAACATCTATTAGCTTTATGTAAACAAAACTTAATTGAAAAACTTCATCAACCATTTTATTATAATATTTGTTCATAAGTACAGTCTACAATCATTCAGTATTTTTTGTATTAGTATTACATAGCTAGTTAAACATTTTTGAAAGTTTTGTGATATTTTTTTTATTATTTTATCAAAATATTTTTATAAAACGCAGATATGGCGTCAAATAAAGATTAAGAATTTCAGTGCAATAACGCCACATCTTACAAAATTCTAATATTCTTTGCAGAATATAATTTTGATATATACAGGTTTATTTTAGCAAATTGTAAGTAAATAACCTCCAAATTTGAAGCAGATACATCCAACAGTTTTCAAATAATATCAATAATTACGGCAACTTGTTGCTTTGTTTATCTGTATCTCAAAACTATTCATATTGCGTTATGGCAGTATTAAACTAGATGTACGACAAAGTCCAGGTCGGCGAAAATGTTCAAGCGATTAACAAAAATTAACAGTGCAGACCAGAATGACTCATCTGAAGAATGAATGTGAGATAAGCTTTGTGATCAACTAACATCAATCTGTTATTTACGTTGTCTTCATAAAATGTCTTGGAACTAGCTTTTGCAGAAAGTAGTACGTCTGGATGGTTCTACTTTAAAGCTGTCTCTTGGAGGTTTTTCGTACAAAGTATTTTAAAAATAAAATTTACTTTATGGGCTGATATGTTTGTGGTTATTACTGACTGAATGTCAGGCTTAAACTTTCCACATGCAGCCACCAATTACAGTAATAGCTTTCTGTTATCTTTGTGAACTGAACCACTGAACATTTTTTTAAAGAAATGAATGGCATTTCTATGTTTGGGGACACAACCTCTCAGAGATTAAAATCTGATTTTGACTTGTTAGTGAGCATAAAAAAACTGAAATGAAAAATTGAAGTTGATTAAGCGAACTCAATAATCACCAATCACATCATGTTCCGTGTCTTTTTTTAAATATTATGGCATATGGGAGGATAGAGAAATATTTTCGTCCTTCAACGCAACAAAATGGATCACATATTATAATTGAAAAACAGCACCGAAATATGCTCCGTGCTTATACTTTCTTCTTCTTTCACGATTGACCTCAATATTTAGTATTATATGAAGCCCTTGACTCCCAAAATGAATCAATCAAAAAGCTGAACACTAGAAAGTCTTTCAAGCACTGTAATTCAACATTTTCCATTCCGAAACATTACTGATGCCACAAAAACCTTACCTAAGCAGTAAAACGGTGCAACCCCATCTGGAAGCATTTTTTCCACTTCAAATGGAGCACTTGAACATGGAGAGGATAGCACAATCTGAGATCAATAATTGAACTAATAACACCATTCTTGTGTCAGGGCTTAAATACCCCGACAGGTAAAAATCGCAAACTGAATGCAATTGGTCTTAACCCCTTCTTCAGGAGTGGTTTGAGATAATACGATTTAGGCCAATAACATAATGACCAGGGTAATGCCACGCCCCCAGCCCCAGAGTGCCGTGAGCACAGGAGGACTATAATAATAATAATAATAATAATAATCGACTTTATTGGAAATATGCTATACAGATAGACATATGATCCAAAAGGCGGAGTTCACAAAAATAGTGTTCTTCCACTCAACCCCGAAAATTGACAGAAAAGGAAAGAAGAAAAAGAAAAGAAAGGTTTTGTACAAAAAAAGTATACCTACATGCAAGTATCTAAGCGTAAAAAAGCATGGTCATGCATTTCAAACGCATACATAAATACATACATACATACATAAACTAGCAACTACTTGAGAATACCAAGTTGAACTAATATCAAAGCTTAATTAAATTGGAAAGAATATTTTGACATCACGTAAGCCTTAGCGCGTTTTTGAAAGATATCGGTGTCATACAGTATGAAAGAGATTGTTCAAACTGAGAAGTGATGTGACATGGAGGACTTATCATATTCTTGCTTCTCACATTGACATTATGTGATTCAACCCTCAATTGAACTTTACGACACAAATACTGTGGTAGTTGACTCACCATCACTTTATGATATAGTACCGAACAGTGAAGTATTCGGCGCTGAAACATTTTCTTCCAATTTATCTCCTTAATTTTGTGACTCATGTGTTCTCCTCTAGGAGTTCCACAAATCAGACGCGTGCATGAATTTCGCATGAGCTGAATTCGATCATTGTCAGCTTTAGTTATACAGGAATGATAAACAACATCACAATGATTAAACGCAGAAAGGACTAAAGAATCGCACAGAGTACGTTTCCAATTGTGGCTCAATATCCTCCTTTGACCATAAATTAGTTTTAATTTAGGAAATGATGCCCTAATTTTATTTGTGATGTAGCTATGAAAACGGAGGTCATTATCAATTAGGACGCCAAGATTTTTGACACTATCTTCTGAAGGTATAAGCTTACCATCCAACTCTAAGCTGATAGAACTAGAAATATCATTCCGTGCTTTTTCCTACCAAAAATGATAGCTCTTGACTTATCAAGATTTAAGACTAAGCAATGGTTTTTAGAGGCTATGCTCAAAGACAGTAAGTCAGAATTAATTTTGGCTGCTGCTAGCACGATCTGCTGGGACTTAAAAGACGTATATATTTGCGTACGGTTAGATAAATAATTTTGAATCAATTTCATAGATTCATTAGAAAAACCAATAAAATGCAATACTGCAAGCAGTAGCTGATGGTTCAGCTTATCAAAAGCTTTCGAGTAATCTAATAATATCAAAGCAGTTAACTCATTTTTATCAGTTGCTTCTATTATGTCATCACTGATCTTTAGCAGGGCAGTAGCACAGCGGTACCCTTGCCTGAATCCTGACTGATGTTCAGGAAGTATTTTATTAGTATTCAGGTAATAACGAATTTGCCGCTCAAGAATCTTCTCAATAACTTTAGAAAGAGTGGGCAGTATACTTATTGGTCTTAAATCCTTGAATTCATCGGGACTGTCATGTTTTGGAATTGGTGTGACATGAGAAATTTTCCAAGAATCAGGAAACACTGAAAACTCAATACACGTATTAACTAGGTGAGTTATTACGGGTAAAATACGAGGACAACACTATAATAACATATCAATCCCAATATTATCAACACCAATGGCCTTTGACTGGATTGACTTTAAGGTATCTGCAACTTCATATTCATTGTGAAGTTGAAGTCACTCATCAAATTATATTTTTTACTATCTAAATATCTATTTAGTGTTTCAGAATCAGGGGTTAAGCTTGAGGTCATTTCAGATGAATAATAATCGCTAAGTCTTTCAACATTGTTTAAATGTTCAGGTATAATTGAACTGTGGTCCGTCAGCCTGCCCAACGATTTCAAAGCCCGCCATTTCTTTCTTGCATCACAATTTCCCATAACAATACCAAGATAAGCCCCCTTCTCATTCTCAGTAGCACGGGTAGCAAATTTTTTCAGATCATTGTAAGATTCCCAGTTTTCTTTACATTTTCTATTTTTAAACTTAACTAAAGCCTTATCTCTTAATGAAAAAATCAATTTGAGATTTTCCGTAGGACAGAGAGCTTTTCTCCTTGTAACTCTCACAGTACGGATAGGTGCATGTTTGTCAAATAAATCCAAAATATACCTATCGAAAAGCTTAAGTTTTTCATCTATACCTTTAGTATAGTACATGCTGTGAAAATCAATCTGGTTCAGATCTGCAGTAAGGACATCCAAATTAAAATGCTTGTAGTCCCTATACGTAATAAATTTATGGCAAAGATCAACATCCTTAAAAGTAAAATGACACTCAGTTAGCAGGTGATCTGATACATTTATGTCATACACTGAAACCTTGGCAGTTTGTAGTTGATTAGATGCAATAATTAAATCTAAGAGAGGCTCATTCCTGCAACTATAATGAGTTGGTTCATTAACCAGTTGAGACAATTCATAACTATATAGTATGTTATGCAACTGTTCAACATCCGCATTTTCCTGTGACAATAAATTTATATTAAAATCGCCAGCACATATGAACTGATCACAGCTGATCAACAAACTACCAATAGCATCTTCAAATTCATTCAGAATATCTTGCATTGATGACAAGCCAGGTGGCCTATAAACGACTCCTATGACCATTCTCACTTGATTCAACTTAAACTTGATAAACAAGGCTTCAAACGTATGACAATTAAGTACTTGGACATACCTGAACATGCTGAATTCGAGTACTCAAGTATATTGCTACCCCACCGTCTCGACCAGCCCTGTCATTTCTAAGTATTTTATATCCTTCAATAGCCACTACACTGTCGGATACGGTACCAGATAATCAAGTTTCATTCAGCAACAGAAAAGTAAAATTCTCCTTTAACACATGCGTTTTCAAAGTTCCAAAATGTGGTAAAAGTGAACGTACATTAACCTGCGCCAGTGATATGTTTTTTAAAGAACTAGCCATAATTGATTCTAGTTTTCAAATACGAAAGATAATCATGATACAAACGACATTGCTTGTCTGTGGCAGAGTGATTTAGAGGTAACTTAGCTTTATAATAATAATAATAATAATAATAATAATAATATGTCTTTATTTTTTAGATAAATTGTAACAAACAAAGAAAAAACTCATTTGATGAGGGAGGCGGCATTCAACATAGTTGCTCTTCCATGCAACCCCCGTAAATAATACAATACTAACAATTAGATGATAATGAGCGAATAATGATGGGTGTAATTAATACAACAAAAATAAAACTAACTATTGTGCTCTTTTCACATGGGATTTGACTCTATTTCGGAAGCTGCTAAGTGAGATCGAATCTTTTACTGCATCTGGCAATGAGTTATACATGGTAGATGCAACATAAGTAAATGAGTTTTTAAACTGTTCAGTACTATGTAACGGAACATCATAGAGATTACAAGAACGAGTTTCCCTATCATGAAGATCCGATCTCTTAACAAGTTTGGTATATAGGTAAAGTGGCAGCTGGGTTTTGTTAATATTGTAAGTTAAGCAAGCAAGATGTATCAAAAAGCGCTCATGCATGTTGAACCAGCCAGAGGCTCGAAATTCGTCACTGAAGTGGTCATATTTTTTCAAACCGTACGAAAATTTGATGCATGAGTTCTGAATTTTTTGAATAGAACGTTTGTCTCTAGTAGTGAGAGCAGGCCAGTATACAATATCAGCATATGACAAGGAAGACAATATCAACGAATCGCATAGATTCAGCCTGACTTCAGTAGAGAGAGCATTCTTGTGAAGATAAAAAGTCCTTAATTTAGCATAAGCTTTTTGTAAGAGATGCTTAACGTGGGGAACAAATTTAAGAGTATTATCCATATATAATCCCAGATTTTTACATTGGTTGCTTGCTTGCAATACAGTGTTATTAATGCAGATTCTAAAATTCTGATTGTCAGTAACCTCACACGGTCTTGATCCAAAAATAAGCAATTCAGTTTTATTTTCATTTAATACGAGGCTGTGGGCTCTTACATATCTAGATAAGTACTCAAGATCGGAATTGATACGCATGCAGGCAACATAAGCATCATCAAGTTTAAAAGAGTAATACAATTGTGTATCATCTGCATATTGATGTGTACTGCAAAATTCCAACTGACTTTTCAAATCTGACGTATACAGTGAAAACAACAAAGGTCCTAAAATACTACCCTGTGGCACACCTCTGGTAATACTACGAAATTGAGATATGTGCCCATTAAATTCTGTGCACTGAGATCTGCCTGACAGGTAGCTAATAAAGAAATCTACAGCCATATTGCTTAGTCCCAGAGATTTAAGTTTCAAACATAAGATTGAATGATCTATTGTATCAAAAGCTTTACTGAAATCGAGCAAAATCAAGCAACTATACAACTTATTGTCACATGCTCTGAATAAGTCATCTGTAACGGTTGCAAGTGCGGTTGTAGTACTATGGCCAGAGCGAAAGCCCGATTGTGTGACAGGAAGTATATTATTAGATGTAATAAATGTTTTTAGTTGGAAAGCTACGATTTTTTCCAATATTTTCGAAAAGGTAGGTAGAATACTTATAGGGCGAAAATGAGAAAATTCTTTTGGATTACCGATCTTTGGGATAGGAATAACTCTAGAGTATTTCCAGCTGGACGGAAAAGTGTTGTTAGCAAGGCAAAAATTAACAATATAAGTAATTATGTTACTTAGATAAGGAAAAACTAGTTGAATCATCTTGAGGTCAATCTTGTCAGTACCAGATGAATTAGATTTTATTGACATTAATACGCGCTCAATATCTTCATCACTCACCAAACGGAATGAAAATTCATTGTTAATATTACGATCAGATACATATTGACTTGCGTCAACGCCCGATGAGATACTAGTGGAAGGAACACCATCAATGAAGAAGTTGTTAAGTTCATCTGGGTCGTACTGCAGACCATTAATGTCAGAGTGACTGTTTCGGATATTGAGATAGTCCATAGCTTTCCAAAATTCCTTAGAAGATAATTTTGATTTTGACTGTAAAAATGCTTTCTTTTCAGACTGTATTGAGAAGTTGAGCAAATTTCTTAAATTCTTATAATATTGCAGCGTCTCCTGAGTCTTATACCTCTTATACCTTAAAAAAGCTTTTTTCTTAAGCTGTTTCATCAATTTTAAGTTATCTGTCCACCAAGGAGCTGGTCTCTTAGTGATTCTAGCAGTTTTATACGGAGCATGCCAATCAAAGACGTTAGAGATATTAATATCCCAAAATGAAATAATGTCATCAATATTTTGCATATGATAAATTGCTTGCCAGTTTATCTGCAGTAGGTCATGAACAAAATAATCGTAATCAAATTTAGAAAAGTCACGGTATGTTCTAAAAATAGGAACGAACCTATCAGCAACGAAAACCGTATTACATTCAACTAAGGAATGATCGGAAATGTCATCCATGTTAATAACAGAATGAGATGTAACTATGTTAACATTTGAAGTAACAATTAAGTCTAGTATACTACCACTGGCTGGACGAGTGCTTGAATCTATAATCTGAGACAGTTCATATTCATCTAAAAATTCCACAAGTTGGGCGGCTATGTTGCTGGCTTTACTAAGGTCAATATTAAGATCGCCACCGAAAAGTGTTTCATCAAATTCTGACTTGACATAGGTAATCGCATTTTCAAGCTCGTTGAAAAAGTTATTGACATTAGAATTAGGAGGACGATATAATGTGCCAAAACAAACCGATTTATTACTAATTTTTAGTTTTATCCACAACTGTTCCAAGTCGGGTGAGATTGATGAGTCAACTACAGAAAATGATAAGCAATTTTTAATATAAAACGCCACCCCGCCACCTCTAGTACCACGATCCTTTCTCACCAAATTGTAGCCTGGCAGTTTAAAAGTGTCAGTATCGACAGATAGGTCTAACCATGTTTCTGAAAGTCCAACCACAGAATAGTTGGAAGCACATATGAATTCCGAAAAAGAGTCAAACCCTGTAAAAAGAGAACGAACGTTAAAATGAGCAAACGAAAAACATTTTCCTTCTGATATTGGCGTGTTAATGTGTTCATCATGGTGAGCCCCGAATATTCTCAAAAAGTTGTATATGTGTAATGTATGAAATATCGGGAATGTACGAAATGAATGAAACATAAGAAATTACAAATGTAGCTCTTGCTGGCGCCATTTACAGAAATGAAATATATCTAGAAAATACAAAATATCTACAAAATACAAAATATCTACATAAAAATGTACAAAAAAAAAAGAAAAAAAAAAAAAAAAAAAATCTTCATCATTATATAGTATACAACACAATTGCAGCACTTCACTTCATCTGATTTACAATCCATAACAGAATGACGCTCAGAACACTTTGAACAAATCAAAGAACCTCGACAGTTCTGCTGATGATGACCAAACTTCATGCATTTACGACACTGCGTAACAATCAAATTATCACCAACACTACATTTTTTCCAGCCAACATATGCAAATCCCTTATCAACTAGGCATTTTCTCAGCAACGCTAAGACCTCCAAAACAAGATTACGATGATCTTTTACAGCAGACTTCAGCTTTACAACAATCTTGATATCTGATGCATCAAAGCCATCCAAATCATTTGCAGAAATGAAGTTATCTATGAGCGAACTATCCGTTTGATCATCAAGCTTAACATTACGGATCATAATTCTAGGATTTAACTTTTGCGACTGATCAACGGTATATTTGTTTCCTAATTTCGACGTAACAATATTTTTCAACTTTTCCAAGTCTGCTGCTTCATTACAAAAAACAGCAGCTCCATTTTGTATTCTCTTAGTTCCATTAATGCAAATATTAAATTCTGCAGGATTTACAGCTTGAGTTAGAATTTTCATGACATCATGTTGGGATTTCCCATCTTTCGTTTTAACAAGAAGAACTGGTGACTCATTACTTGTATTCCTTTTCAAAACACTGCTACATATATGTTTGGCTCGCTTTTTGTTCACCTGACCCTGGCACGAAAACAGCAACATCCTTTTTACTGGCAGAATGGGAATTCAAATTTGATTGCAATTCTTGAACCTTAGATATAAGCAGGTTATTTGATAATCGCGTCTCAGTTACCATATCCTCATATAACTGTTTTTCACGCTTGAGACACTCAATTTCCTTAAGATGTAGCGCCAGAATGCCAGAATTTGATCATTTGTATTCAAGAATTTGCTCACAGTCACCACAGAACCAATAAATGCAATCAATTTTGGTTAACACTTTATATGCATCATCGTTCAGGTTCGGCCGCCATCGCTCGTAGCCTGTCATTGACATTTATTATTACAGAATTTAGTAAAATGCATTGCAACATGAATTAATTTCTGTTCTAAAACAAAAATTGAAATTTTATTCCACCCTTTAAATTGAATATTACTGCAACTGTTATAAAAGTTCTTCATTTATTCTATTAACTAGTAATATCTTTTCGTTATTAAAATAATCAAGCTGTCATTTTTTTGATGAACGTAAGTATAAACTTCAAGAGAGCTTTTTCAAGGAAGATTATTGAGACTTTAAGAAAATGACACTATTTTTTGCAGAACCAATGCCGTAGAATCGTTTGCTAAACAAAGCTTTATTACGGAAACTGGAAAATTCCAAATCCATTTTGCAAAAAATTGCTGTTGACCGTTTTGAGAAATCGTCGATATTTAATTTGTAGACAGAAGTTCTTATGCAAAAAGGAGATTAGACCAAAACCGACGGAATGTCACGCACAAGACTTTCACATGAAGCCATCGATTACAATAGTAATTTTGTGTATTTTTGTGACCTGAGCCGCTCAAAGGGTTAAAGAAAAATTAATGACAATTTTTTTTGGTGACACGGTCCCTAAATTAGGTCATATATACATATAAACTTGAAATTTAGTTTTCTCCAGCTTAAACACTGATTTTGGCTTGTTACTAAGCTACCATGATTCCAAAAAAAGTAGAATGAGGTGGATGTCTATTTAGCAAACCTAACAATGACCGACTATTTCATATTCCGTGTCTCAAGAAACTGATTTTTTTAAATATCATTTACTGACTGCACAAAATTCTATGAGCGATTCTAATATATGGGGTAGAAAAGTACTCTTATGCGCCTTTGTGAGCTTTTAATACAGTAACAGGTATAAGCCCCTCAAACAGGGTGGAGAATTAGTCCTAATCCTTTCTTCAGAAGTCGGTCAAGATAATAATATTCAGGCCAAAATCATTATTATAGCCAGGTGTATTGCTACTTAGCTGTAACCACCAGCTCGAGAGTGCCGTGAGCACAGGTGGATCCTAACATTTATTATTACTGCACTTAGTAAAATTCCATAACTTTATATTCAATCCATCTTAGTTGCATGTTTAAAAATGCGCAAAGTTCATACGTACCAAAAAGATATCGCCCAGGCAGTTAAGAATGCATCTGATATGTAATAAAATTTAGATGGAGCATACTCTGGTAAGACTGACTGGCTTCTTAGCACGAAATGGAAAGGTCATCTTCCAAGGGAGGTCTTGCTGGTTTTTTAATTATAAAGCATGATTTTATTTTCCCAAACTTTCCTGAAGCCTGTCCTGTGTCTCTGTTATTACTATTTCTCTTACTATGGCTAGCGCGATCTTTTGCGAAATTTAAATAAATAAAAACCTATTTACGAAATTCTACGGAGAAGAGTTAATCCTTTTGCCGGAAATATCGCCGCCAAAAAACCCAAATTTTAATAATAAAGCTTGTCTCCGTGTTTGTTTGCTCATCTCGCTAGTCGTTTTTCAAAGTACAAATTAACTAATAGCCAGAGAAAAAGGAAAAATAATTACCATAATAGCTGCAGAAGTTTCAGATGTTGCGATGAATAAAATTTTTTTACAAAAACAAGAATTGAGATTTTATATCGGTCCTTAAATTAAATATTACTACAATAAATATGGAAGCGCTTTATGCATTATCTTCACGCAGGGTACATCTACAATCAAAATAAAAACTACAACCTTGGTTGATTTTATTAATACTGAGATATACACGCTAATACGAGTGTACACGGTGACGATCATCGGATATATACGGTGAAATAAGAAAACGGAGCTGACGATATACAAAACATGTTCAAAATGATTACCTCCAGCCAGACTATAAGGTTCTGATATGCGTCCTCAACCGAAGTAGTAATAATAGAAAAACCTGGATAAAATAGGCAGGTTCTCAAAGCTCTAAATAGTGAAAAGCTGACTACTTGTCGATTCGGCAATAATTGGCAATACGCAGCATTACTTATAGATTGATGGAAACTTTTTTGGGCACTGTCAACATACATTACTAAATGTAGTCCAAATTAAGAAAATCAGACGCAAATGAGTGAAAAAGCTTATGTCAAAACGTCTCCGAGTTTTAAATTTGTAACTAATTACTTGCCGAATTGACCATTTTATTCTCGTTGAAGAAACGTACAGGTATATACTTTTGGTGCCGCAAGATCGAAATTTTCGGCATCATCATTTGAAAAAAACGTTTGATATTATTTTTTTGAAAACTGAAAGTATCTTGTCGGTGTTAAGTTGCCTGAAACAATTCTAAATAGATGATGTTCAGTTAAATCTCAAAAGGGGCTATGTGCAATCTTTGGTGGATGACAGAATTCCATCACTAGTTATATCTGGATCCATAAGTAACGTTGAGAAGGAACTAGAAAATTATTTAACCGCTGCTTTGATAACGCATTCATGGAACTCCTAAAAGCTAACAAGAAACTAGAAACATTCATACTGGTCTATCGTCGGTGAATCATCAATACCATGTAACAACGTGATTTGGTAGTAGTCAGTTTTGTAGGAAAGCGAACAATTTGAATATTTTTATGTATTTTGTCTTGCATTTCACTAATACAATTTTCACGACCAGTATCTAAACAGGAGAGCAGGACTGCAAGACATACAGTATCTGATACCGCGGGATATGAAGCAACTTAGCTCCTTAGAGTTATTCAAAGTAAAGCTGAAAGACTGAATCAAAAAAATGCCTACAACAAAAGTGCGTTAGCATTTTGATATGAAAAATACATACTATATGCGAGCGAATGAGACATTTTTATGCTTATATGTTATGAATTAAAGATAGATGGTCAGAGCATCAAGAAAAGTGTGAAAAGTGATACAATGTACACCAATCAACATTTTGTTTATTTTTAGGTTAATATAACTTCAAATCACGCACAAGGTGTGCACCTCCTGTGAGCGCTAGAATATTTATTTGCAAACATTTTGTGTATCTTCAAACTATGTAAAATGGCAAATAAATATATGACGATAATCTACATGTATACTCGTAAGAAGCTCTCGTGTTATTTTCCATTGTATGTTATGTCCTACAAATATTGCAGTTGTATTTAGAATCAGCCTATGCATTATGAAAACGAAATATTTCTCAAGTTCTAAACTTAAGGCGTAAACGCTTAATGACTAAACTTGTTCACACAGATTATACCAACCCATTCCGTTTATTGATCTGGTTTTTAGATCAGCCTAATCCTATTCCGAGATTTTCAGTGCTTTCATATTTCTAGTCTTCTAGGAAACTAATTTGTCCTAATCGCTAATCTCCCACCAGAAGACAAACAGCAATAAAAGTCAGGTAAGATAAATCAAAAATATGCAGGTGTACAGGTCATTTTAATACTGCCTTAATTATCTTTGGGAAAAATCCATAATCCACGATGACGGGCAGAGATGAGGGGAGTTTCACTTTAATTCACGAAGCATTGTAAATTCCAAAAAGACTGGTCTAACTAGTGAAGTCACTTGAAAATATGAAGGAACGTTAACAAAATTCTAAACAGAAAGAAGTAAGGAGCATGGGCATTACGATACCCTGACCGATAGCACTAAGTGGTATACCGTTTGGAGATAAATAGTGTGTTCTAGATTCGTTCCTCTGTACAAGGATCTCGTGTCCTGTTATGCATACAGCAAACGTTAAGGTCTATAAATTTGATTCTCTCGCGACCATAGAAATCCTGAGACAAAGAATTTTGAGCACATGTTGTACGAAAAACAGTCACCAGTTGCCAGAAATGTCTGGATGCAAATGGATGTTATTTTGCAAATCTGTAAATTAATACCCACACACATAATTAGATTTTACATTACATTACCATTTTGTAAAATGTTTGTTCAAGTGAAAAAAAAACTACGACGACTTTTCTGGCTTGTTTTTGAACACACCCGTAGTTGGGAATATGTCCCAAAATATTGAGAAGTTGATATTAATGTTAATATTCTATTGCAAATTCGAAGCGTTCATGTAGTTTTTATACTTTACTCATTAATGTTATTCTCTGACAAGTAGATCATGGCCTCCTTAGGAAAAAACTAATACACAACATTACGTGTGATGATATTTCGGTGATACTCCAATCTTTTATGAACTGGTGGGACATCACTAGACTGGCATTTTTACACTCTTTCCAAAAACCAAAAAAATCCATAATGGTGGCGATAAGAAGAATGATAGTTGAGGCGGGTTGCTGGAAAACAAAAGACGATCGAGACATGTCATACATCCTATCTTATTTTTCTTAAAGAAATGTCGGAATAGCGTCACATTTTGACAGCTGTCAAATGAACCGTTTCGGATTTACTGTATAGAGAAACGAATCTCGGACTCGCTGTATAGTTATTTCCAGCGAAACTGACCATGGACTAGGACATAATCTTTGAATAAATTGAGCATACGAAACTTTAAAAAATTGATTCTTATCAAGTACATCAAAAATTAACGAGCTGATTTTGTCTAAACTTGTCAATGCTGTATACTCTGTAGTAGGACTCAACTGATATTAATTAGATTAGAATCAATCTTTTCACTAGTGAATTATTGCTCGGTTATTTTGTGAATTTTAAAAAAACGCCGTTGCTTTTATGAATAAGAGACTCTTCCTTGATAGAAATTAACACTTCTTTGCTTCTTAAACGTTGTGAGTACCTCGGCTTTTTATCGACTAAAAAAATAAATAAACTGATTGTTTTAGTGGAATGCTAAGGTATAAGATATATAGAGGTTGTCGTTCCGAAAAAGGAGCTCCTTCAGGAAAGAAACAAATATGGGCTGTATTCTGGTGGCCTTGAATTAGAACTGAGACAATTAAGGCAACACTCAATAAAATTCATCGTTTGGCCTGTACTAGCATTACAAGCGAGTGTAGTCGCTCATCGACTATGGAGTCAGGGCAGCTGTTCCTTCTTGAATCCTGTCAAGGGGCAAACTGCAAAGGGACCCCTTCTAAGCATCTCTGCCTATCGGTGGATACACTTCTATTTTCCAGGCGGAAATCTTAGCGATTCTGGCTTGTGTATCTCGCATTCTGGAGGAGGATGGGCCTAGGAGAAGAATAACAATCTTATTTGACAGCCAGGCTCCATTGAAGGCACTAAGTAGATGTAAGATTACTTCGAGTCTTGTATTGCAATGCAGGGAGGCTCTGGATTGCCTCGCAGCGAGGCAACCGGTATCGTTATTGTGGAAACCGGGGCACGCTGGGAGGGCAATGAGACGACGGACGCTCTGGCGATTACAGGATCCGTCAGCAAGCTCGCTGGTCCTGAGCCAGCTTTAGGGGTGCCCACGCTAAGAGCTGGGAGGAAAATGGAGTCGCGAAGTATCTCCAGATATCTCCGCCAGGCACGGGAAGTCATAGAACGACCCAGAGCTGAGGACGGACGTTACTGCTTATCTCTGGATAGAGCCAACCTCAGGTTGCTGGTGGAACAGTTGTCTGGCCATAGCACGATAAAGCGCCACTGCACGTGATGGGGGTGTCTGGGGATCCCTTGTGTGAGCGCTGCGGGGTAGAGGAAATGACGTCGATGCACGTTTCGTGTCTCTGTGAAGCCCTGAGCTACTATAGGCAGACTTTACTGGGATACTGGGGTCCATTACTTTGGACCCTCAAGACGTCAAGGAAATTGCACTCAAGGCGATTCTAAACTTCGCTAAAATGGTGAGGCTTGTGATCTATGGAATGTAGAGGTTCATAAGGGCCCGTTTAAGCGGTCTATGCACTGGCTCCTTTATGGTGGCCGGAATGCCTCTAATTTCACAGTTAATTTATTCATGGGTTGTAGTTCACTTGCGTGTTCTGGGCATTTGATTTTACAGGATGTTTGGAGTAAAATTTGTAGAGAATAAATTAAATCCGTTACAGTATGAAAATCCGCTGGATTAGAGCACTTTGACATTGAAGAATGTTTTCGATACACTACGGGAGTGATCGCATCTCAGCAGCACACTGTTTTCTAAGAATCACCTTAAAACTTGCCATTTATCTCAAGTTTCTGAATAAAAACGTCATTATCGTTAAAATATTACCAATCACAGTAAACTATTTCCAAATTTATAATGACCTTACTTTGCTTACTGCATTTTTCTTATCAAACCCTTTTATTTGATACTCACATCATAGTGGTGTCTGTGGACAATGTAAAACTCCATCTTGCGACGACCGCCATATTAAACTTAGCATGACGTCACTATGCTTATTGTGTTTCTCTCATTAAGCCCCTTGATTTGATTCCCACATCCTAGGAGTTACTGTAAAAAATATAAATTTTGAAGATACCACTGACAAAAGGTCACACGCCTTGGAAAATCAATTGGAAGTAATAATTGTACTCTGAAAATATGGTGAGGATATAAAAAAATTCTCCAAACAATTTGATGGCAAATGTTTAAGTATCTAGCGATCTTCCTAGTACTCGTTTCAGGATGTTCTTCGACTTCGTGCAGCACTGCATCGTCAATTTCAGGTGTTTTCACACTTAGAGGTCCACCTTCAGATGTTCCTTCTCGGACAGAACCAGTTTCAACAAGACGATGATCAATATTAGAAAAGGTTCGACTATCTGGCAAAGCACGATCGGGATATCTCTGGTGATAAATCCGTCTGGCTTGCTCACCATTACCGTCGGCAAGGCCATATACGTAATGCTTTTCCACCATTTCTGCATTTGAATAATTCACCATTATTAACAGGATTGTAAAAAATAAATAATTAAAAAGATGTCACAGCGAACAGACTTGAATAACATAGACTTGTTAGATGTCAAAAGCCAGTGACATATTCCAGAGCAACTAGATATTTATTGCTAAATTGCATTCTTCACTTATTACACTAATTTTCTCGGACATTAGAACGGTTTTTATTTTTTTCGTAAAAACATCGAAGTCAATACCCGCATGCACGCCACTGTCAAAGCTAAAAATTATTTTGCATCCAAAAATATGCAACTTTATTAACTTCCACTACGTACTAAATATCAGTGAAGTATCTGAAGCGGTTCTGAAAATATTAATTAATTTCCATTTTTTTCCTAAGACTTCAACACCCCGAGTTTTTGTAAGGAAAGATTTTTGGATCATAGTTTATTAAGCAAACTAACATCAATTTTTCATGTAAATTCACACCCTTAAATATTCGCGTGCTATCAAGGAACACCTTGTACGAGTATATGTATATAGGGCAACCTTTGAAATTTCCAGTTCATTTTTAATATTAGTAGAAAGTCACACAAGTATTCCACTATAAAATAGTTCACACATGAATGGTAAATTTAGCGGCCAGAAAAGCATGGAGTTTTATAGGCATAAAAATATAATACGTATAATCATGTTCCTAGACCTCGAAAACGCTCATTTCCAATTTCTCGGCGGTATCAAGCGGCCACAGGGGTGACCCGGCTGTCAGACTCGGACTGGGTGCACACTCTCGCAGTGACCGATTCTGGTAATAGATGGATCTTTGTGCCGTCTTATTTCGATAGACATTATATCCTGGATAGGGGATAGCCTTCGGTAGTTGTTCTACCTGAGACCAAGGTCAGCTGCTAAATAGCATGAAGCAGCTGTCTACTGAGTACAGATTTTGTTTGGTGGGCTTATCATGATATTATTACAACCAATCCGCGCCCAAGTCGTCACTAGGCGACAGGAATTCTCAGAGACGAATTACAAACAGCCAGTTTTATATGGCACGGTTGTACATATTTTAGAATTAGTTTTTTATCTGGTGTGTCTCAACTAATTCTATGTAAGTGTGAAACGTAATTGAACGCAATTAATTAAACATCTAGCTGTGGTGTACTTTGCAGTTTGGGGTTGTCTACAACAACAATAACAACAACAACAATAACAAGGTAAGCAGAGACAATTGATTCGCATTGGTGTTTACTCAGTATTCCAAAGGGCAAACAGGTCCGCGAACAACAACTTCAATGTAGGGTTATTAAAATTTATAACTATTTAAGAATCATTAGTAGATTTAGCCACGTCATTGCTAAGCATCTTTTCATCAGATGTAAAATGTATTTTGAAATCCGAATATTGAGTAGAGGTGTCAAAGATAAATCCAAAATTAGAAAAAGGAAAATGGGGAAATTGTGAGATAAATTCGATGAAACTGTTAATACATACAAAAAAAATTTTAAAAATGTAAAGAGATATAAGTGATATATAACTGTACAACTATGTTGGCCTCTATGCTTCTCCGAATACGAAAGAAGTTAATATAACAAATTAATATATTATACATATTGACAGAGTTTCTATTTATGATCAGTTAGTTTTAATCAAAAAGTAAGTTCCTTTATTTCGACCACAAAAGAAACTTTAGTTTTCTAGGCGCATTTTCAATGAAAATTAAGTTAAAATAAAGGAGGTTGGAAACGACCACACACCGATTCTATGCTGGAATGGATTTGCCTTTTTCTTCTTCGAAATGAAGTAAGATAAATGTTCCGGTAGCTGCTTGATCCGAAAAAATATATTATTCCAAAGAGTCTTCCAGTTATTAATAACTTATAACTAATAACAAAATCGGCTCAATGATTGAAAAACATTTTTATAATACTTTGACACTCTGTACCTTCAAATCGAGATTTTGTAGAACATACGTTTATATGAACTTTTTATTTGAATCTGGTTCAGCTTTCCTGCAATTACGTTTTTAAGTACGATTTTTAGAAATTCGCTTAATAATTCACCATAATTTGACGGGTTGGCCGTTATTGCATTAATTTGGATCGACAGTGTTGTCGCACTTAAAAGAAGATCTGTACAATCAGCTATTTCTCCATATTATTTGATAAACTATTCTATCAAACATCTATCAATTCGACAGGTGGTAGAGTTGGACAGTCGATAACGTTAATGTGGAAGCAATCTGAGATACGCGGAAAAATCTACCAAACAATCTCTTCCGGCTGTAATTTACTTGATACTTTGGACCTCTATTACAGTGGAATATTCCATTTCATTACGTTCAATTTATCATATTCATACCTATACAGGGTGACTTCGAAGTTGAGTCATTTATTTTAACAGTGAGTAGATCTGATCAAAAGAAATGTTTTTTCCTTTAACATTTTTCTGGAAAAATTAAAGTAACAAAGTTATAGCCCTTTAGAAGTTTGAGTACCACCCTGTCTCAATAATAATATTATGTGCTCGTGTTTGGCAACAACGTATATAATCCGCCTTATCCGTTCATCGCATCGGAAACAAAAAAGCGAAAGAATTTGAAACGATGTTTTTACTACAATGTACAATCTTATTCAGTTGTATTCAGTCAATGTGTCAGTCGGTAACGCGTGAGTGAATAGTGGTGTTTGTTGCGTGGCTCAAACGAAATAAAAAATGGCACATGTTTACGAAAATGCTGAATGTAGTACAAAGGGCTCGTGAATCAGGTGACTTAAGACCTCACAGGGGAGGGCATGCCGGTGCTCCAAGACCGCACGATCAAATACAGGTCCGCACTGAAATACTTGTCGGGAGGATACTTTATAAAACAAGGTAACATTTTTTTGATTTTTTTTTTATTTTTACACACATATTTTGGTTTATCTTCCTTCTACAATCATTATCTGAAAATTAATGACTCAACTTCAAAGTCACCCTGTATAATCGAACAAGCATTTACGTTCTACGAGCACCCTTTTTGTTTATTGTTATGTACCCCTATGTGACGTTTCCCCCATTCTCAGAATTACGTATCCATTGGAAGGTTATACACTTTATGCGTTTTCCGATGGTTTGGCCACACGCAGATGTTAGCATCTTGACATTATGAAACTGCCAACTCGGTTTTTAGAAAATGCACAGATGTGCCTTAATGTTACAATACGCTGCTTAATACGCATTCACTATTATTTATTATGCATTGTTTTTTTTGTCCCAGACCCAAGAGTTGAGTGTTCAATATTTATTCGTATGCTAGTACTAGTTGAAAAATATACCAGATCTTACCAGAGTTGACCAGTCTGATCCTTTTAGGGTAAATATGAGTTGTTCTTGTGGGTAGACATCAAAAGGTCAGACTAAATTATGACAACAACCCAAATCGCCTTCCAGTTACTAACAAGCGTTTTTCATATAACTTAAAAAAGGTGAATGTGACGATTGTTTGTGCCCGATATACTTTTGAAGGAATGGTGGCTGCGGCTACGCCGACGAATAGTTTTAAAAAGATGCCATCAAGTAGGTTGACTCTGCACCTCCCTCGCAGAGCCATCACCAGTTTATGAATGATTGCGTTAGTCATAAGTTGGGAAGAGTTGGAATAAGTATAACAAAAAAGTTAAACGGATCACGTCAGTCAGACAGGCCCATACAATCAACATCTACCCCGCTCTACCGACAGTACCGACCATCTGGCAACGTTGCTGTGCCTAAGCTTGCCCCTCGCCAGTCACGGCATTTTGGCACCCACCACCGAGTACGAAACACGGACACTCATCGGTAAGACCGCGACTCAGAGAGCGGTGTATTGAAAATATCTAAAATTTCAAAGGTTAATCTATAATGTGTAGAATTACCGCGGTTGGAAGTGTACACCATACTAACACTAAATAATTAAGATATGCACTCCCCCACCTCCACAACCCCCAAACCGAGGATTTTTTTCTGAAAATGATTAGGAGCCTTTGATACGTCAAAAAACATAATAAGAGGATTTTGATTTTTTCCGTATTTTGCTCCTACCTCCGCCGCTACTAAATCGATTTTCAAGAACTACAAAGCCTCTTCTTTCATGGAATGGTAGTAACTTTGTGTCAAAGATTCATCAAACAGACAGCCAGACCAACAGAAATGAGTGACAAGGCTTATCGTTATATAACATTCCCAAACATAATATACCATTTTTTAAATTTTTGGCGGTTAGAATACTCCTTCGCCCATGGCGTGGGAAGAGAAAGTCATTTTACCATCATGGTGGGGAAAAATACAGCGATTTGCAGTAAAAATCTAACTACACTGGTCTATCAACCGCTCGGATTATAGAATCGATCTTACTATATAAGCGGGAAATTTTCCGCATTAGATATTTATAAGTATGAACTGTAACCTTCCGCCCTCTCCAGTGGGGAATTTTAATGAGTACCTGTTTTGCTCCCTCGGAAGCCGACGCATTTTAATGCACGAGGAGTTATACCGTTATCAAGGAAACGTACCCGTTCCACTCAATTATACGCAACCTTTGCGGGGTGGCATCACATTCACATGTAACGTGGCGACAGGCATTTGTTTAGGGACGGTTGTTGACAGGAAGGTCGATTACCGTCCAACGTCTGCTAACAAACTTTTATTTAACTTGATATGTTTGTTCGTATGTTAGTATGTGTGGGACAAATTTTGTAACTGAGATGACACTTTGTACACGTTTGGTTTGCGCGACAATACAAACCGCCGACATTTTGAATTCAATATGGCTAATGCTAAAAAAGGCATCGCTCATCATTTACATAGTAACCACTTTAATAAGGGTATCCAATGAAAGCGCCTGATGTGAGAAATAAAATAAGGATAGAGCACGTCATTATGAATATAACATGGCGGCCACCACAAAATGGCGATTTACATTTTTCACAGTCACGCCTATGATGTGAGTATCATATGTAAGGGATTGATGAGAGAAACTTAATAAGCAAAGTGACGTCATCCCAAATCCAATATGGAGGCCGCTGCAGAATGGCGATTTACATATTTCATCGTCATCCTTGTGACATGAGTTTCAAGTCGAATAGCTTGATGAGAGAAATAAGTAATGCGACGCAATTAGCAAAGTGACGTGGTCATATATCCAATATGGCGGCTGCCGCAAAATAGCGGTTTACATATTTCGTGGTGATCCGTAGGATATGGGTGTCAAACGAAAGGACTCGACGGGAGAAACACAGTAATCATAGTGATATCATTCTAAACTCAATATGTCGGTCGTCGCTAAATGGCAATCTTTATTTTTTACAGACACAGATATGCGTATCAACTGGAACGGCTCAATGAGAGAAACGGAATATGCAATCACGTCATCCCAAATCCAATATGACGCCTGCCCCAAGATGGTGTTTATAATTGTTACAGTAGTATATAGGTGTCAAATGTTTGTTTTATACTCCATTATACTTATATACTTTATTAATGATACAGAACTTACACAACGTTTTTATTATCTGCTATCAAGCTGGGCTCTCCTAGTCCTTGTTGCTGTCCGTGCCACATAGCACAACTGTCACTTGTCAAAGCACAGAGGGCAGATACTCAAGGAACACGCTCTTCCTTTTCTTTAATAATAAACAAAACTCTTCCCTTTGTATACCTGAGCATGGCGACCACTTCGAGTAAAGTTACATTGTTATCAGTAGCATCATCAGCCACATTATTACCATGGGTATCAGACAATGTATGATTGAATATATCAAGTAATAATTCATATTATTATTTTAAATATTCAAATCTTCATAGAGCAAGCTACTGAATGTTACACCTTTACTGGACTTACATGGCAAATATGATTTATTTATCATTTTTCTATTTCTTCTAAACTCATTCACATTTAAGCTTTTGATAATACTCACCTCTGGACAGCATCGATCTTAAATAATGTATTCGGGGCGGTAGCACCCCAAACGTGGGAGCAATACTCGAGGCTAGGCCTTATCTGGGCCTTGTAATGAGCGAGAAGGTCATACGGAGAAGAGTAGGTACTTCTTAGCCCTAAACAAATAGCCTAGCTTTTTCCCAGCAGACATGATATCACAATAACTATTAAGCAAATGTTACAAATATTACGAAGAGAACGAATATAAAACAATGCATTTCCTTTATCAACTGCTGTGCGAAATTCGATGGCGAGGTGAGGCTGCCTTCTTGAGTCTCATGAGTAATATCACTAGACAGCCCCAAATGACGCAGATTCGGAAAGAAACTCAACAGACTTGTGTTTCTGAATCGATCGGTGACAACTCCGACAGTGTTCACGAGCACAGCATGTGACATGACAGTACTCTAAATATAAATAGTAAGTTTTTCTTTTTAGCGGCCTCTTCGCATTAGCTTTGTTATCTCAAACGTAGGTTTTCTGAAAAGGAAATGTCTCAACTTTCAGAACACGTTATACACTGTAATAAACTTTCAACGATAATATGTCGAAGTTGACACTGTTTGATAGATGGAAAAAATCTGCTTGATATCAATAAATTAGTGTCATATGAAATAGTGAGATCCCTACTTCAATCCACAAAATACACTTCTCTTGTAAAAATTGCTGTACAGGGTCTGGTACGAAAAACACGATCCACTCAGAAGCAGATCATTGAAAAAACCTGCTGTTATTGAAATCGCTTGTGTTTTCCCCCCAAAAATTCTATTAAGGGAGTAACTTGATTCCTGAGGAACTCCCACTTCATCAGCATACTCGTTTTCGAATTTGCATATAAATATGTCAGGATGTGGGAATGTAGAAAAAAATAATGGGTATATACGCAAGGTCTCCCTTAGGCATTGGTCTGTTTCGGGAGATAAATGACTTCATCACCTATTCAAAGGCTATATGTATGAAACGATATTCAAATTGCGTGCGAAATGAAATTGAGACAGTTCTCTTCGCGGTGACAGTTACACATCTGACGTGCAAAAGGTCAACCAATGTGCACGCCTTAGTAGTAATAACGCTTTCCGATATTAATTGATGAATTAGCTTAGGAATGTAAATAGGTAATTATTCCTACAATCTTGACGACAGTAACTTTTTTGCTGATAAGTTCAAATTCGCGTTATATAGGGCTAGAGCATTTGCCGCTATTTTGAAAAACGCCAGTGATTAAAAATCTCGAAAAACATCAATCCCATGTCAATAGGTAATATAAATGATTTAATACGTTCTTTATCCTTTTGCTTCCTTGAAAGTTTGTCGTATCGTCAACAGGTTACGAGAAATTTGACGGACAAGGGAATATGTAATGATATTCTCTTAAGTAATATAAGAGCATCTATTATTTTAAAGAAATCGAAAAAGCACGTTGTTAGAAAAATATTTCTTTGCATTATAGCTCGAATCCACATTCCTTATTTTTTCAGGTGTTTTCACACCTAGAGGTCTACCTTCAGATGTTCCTTTTCGGTCAGAACCAGTTTCAACAAGACGACGATGAATATTAGAAAAGGTTCGCGTACCTGGCTAAGCACGATCGGGATATCTCTGGTGATAAATCCGTCTGGCTTGCTCACCATTGCATAATGCATTTCCGCCATATCTGCATTTGAATAATTCACCATTATAAACAAGATTGTAAAAGCTAAATAATGAAAAAGATGTCACAGTGAACAGGTTTAAATAACAGATACCTGACAGATGTCAAAAGCCTGTGACATATTTCAGAGCATATAGATATTTATTGCTAAATTGCATTCTTCAGTTATTACATTAATTTTCTCGGACAATAGAACGGTTTTTATTTTTTTACCCAAAAATGGGAGGAAGGAAAACAATTCAAACGAGATCATTTGTTTTAAATTGAACGGGAAATTCAAAAATAATTTTTATTTGGCAAAAAACCAGTTACGTACCATTTTTTCTCAAAAAATATCGAAGTCAATACCCGTACGCACGCCACTGTTAAAGCTAAACATTATTTTTGCATTGAAAACTATGCAACTTTATTAACTTTCACTACGTACTAAATATCAGTGAAATATCTAAAGCGGTTCTGGAAATATTAATTAATTTCCATTTTTTTCCTAAAACTTCAACACGTCGAGTTTTTGTAAGGAAACATTTTTGGGCCATAGTTTATAAAGCAAACATTAATTTGTCATGTAGGTTCACACCCTTAAATATTTGCATGTCATTAAGGAACACCCTGTATATATATACTATATACAAGCATTACGTTTTTCCAAAATGCTTCGTCTTATTTAGAAACAAAACGCTCATCGCCCTTCAAACGGATAGAACTATTTTTAGCAGATGGAAGCTGAACATGTTTGAATTATTCACTTTATGCTGGGTTCTCAAAGAGTGAGATTTGAGGAAATGCTGCAGTTAGTTCGCTCACTGTCACTGACAAGAGTTACAGGGACATTATGAAAAACATCGTAGCTCCTAGAACCCGACAGCTTAATGAGGCAATTAGGTAATTTCGTTCTTTCAAAAAAGTATAGCTCTTGCTATTACAAAACTTACCAAGGTCACAATCATCAATTCATGATAGTTACATTTGAGCCGCAGGCGCATTTCAGAGTGGATTTCAAAAATAAGGATAATGCTAGCAAATCAAAGACTGAAGAGTAAAATCTGAGAGCTATTCAAAATATTCATCTCGAACCGTGATGTCATTTTCGAAAGAACTTTCAGTAAAGGATTGAAATTAATAAAATGACTTATTACATATTGAAGAATCAAATTAGTTCATTGTATGACGTTGATAAATGGCAACTGATGTAATTCGAGGTTTGATTTAAGCTTAGCTCTGGCATTAAGGATGCTTGAATGCACTGTTCCCCTTAAATCATTAGAAGGAGGGTAGCTCCGCAAAGAAGACTAATTTATTGCAGCTGGCTGTGCACAATATAACCAACAAAGTTTATAAACTTCACCCAGGAATGCACTTGGCCGACCATAATTTAACCGCCCGACTGTTAAAGTGAGTACTCGCTATTTGAACAACTAAAAACAAATTAAAAAAACCGCAACAGTGGAATGTAAAATCAACTAAACTATCCGGAGGGCAAGAAAAAAGAAGCAGGCGGACGAAAACCGGGGACCGACCGGGACCGGCTGGCTTAACAAACAGAAAAGCATCGTAAAGTGAGTTTAATTTAACAGAAAAAGCCACACTTCCATTTCGAGTTCACGCTGCCCGGAATCCTGGATCGTTTTCTAGAACAAACCGCAAGCCAGAAATTGCCGGATGGTGACACTGGAGGATACGGGCGTGTCGTCATGCTTACATCGTACTGACGAGTCACTATATTATGGACAGGACCAGAAAATGCCACGCATTGAACTGACAAGTCTCAACTAGGGATCGACTAATATCGGCCTGTATACCGATATATCAGTACGTTGATATGACTGTTCATGTGCCGATATCGAGCAATCGGTATAATTAAAGTTATCAACGTTTAATACAATAGAATACATCAAAAATATATTTTAATTCTATTGAAGTAACGTGTAAATATAACGAAACTTAAGAGCCATTTTCAGTCTTTAGTTATACCTCAACTATTTAGTGACCGCATTTTTGTATATCCGCCTCTACGAATGGCACTATCAATTTGATCAGTAACACTTACATGTATAACTGTTTCAATTTCCATTCTGTCACTTCTACAAGGCAAGCTTGGGCAATTGCATTTGTAGTTCGCCTGCATGTTCTTATCAGACTCTGGCAAATCTGTTTTTGTATTTTCAACCCGCAGCTTGTCACTGTTCGCACCAGATGCTGCGTCTTTTTTATTTTTTTGCGAATCGAAGCGAAGGCAGCCAAAGCGAGTATGTGGTTGCCGCTCATCGTGCTTTAAATTGTTCGTTACATGCACCAAAAAGTACAACTGTACTTATTAAAGATCCAGTTGCAAGTAGGCATCATATACTCCATGAACATTTGTAAAAAAGAGTATTCCAGCTTACTTGTCTATAGTGTATTTATACCCAAGATAGAATAGATGTGTGATTGCCAAAAGCAAGGACGGCGTACAGGGCCGCATTCAGGGCTACCTCTGAATGATGGACTACCACCAACGTGTTGTAAAACAAAGATGACAGTATTTAACGAAATTATCTAATATAGTGAAGTAGTTATGGTTAAGGGTGTCGCAAAATCACATTTTTATTCTTCAAGGGGTGCTAAGTTTTTCTACAGATTTTTCAAACTGGACAACATGGAGAAATACATACCAGAGGTAACCAGCTGCTCACTATGCACAATGAATCCGTAGTCAACGAGGGGTAGAGATGATACTTTTGTACATGGAATAAATATAAGGCTGTTCAATCAAAAACGCGAAACTTACTCAGACTCACTTGAAGAGCTATCGTCATTAATGTTTATGATGATGGATTCAAAATCTCTCTCAATTATGTTGTCCAGCTCCCACATTGCTACCTCCACTTTCTCCTGAACATGCTGCGCACATTTTTGCCATCTTTTTAGTGTGACCCTCTGTATAGCAATTCTGAACAGCTCTTGCATGTCAGAAAATTTAAATGTTGTATTGTGTGCAGCAACAAAATTCATAACATCTGCCCATATGAGCTCAATGTGGTTGAGCTCACAGTGGTAAGGCGGCAAACGGAGTACTGTTTTGTGGTGTGCTTTGGCCATTTCACCTATGATCTATGATATTTATCATGTCTTGGTCTGTGTTGTTTCACAATATCTAATAGTTGTAATTTCAGTAAGGAAGGGTCGAATGTTATATTTTTGCAACGGAGCCAGCTCTGAATGTCTGATTTCCTAGAAGCTGAAGTTGGGATTTTTTCTATTTTGCGAGAATGATAGGGAGCATTATCCAAAACAACCACAGAATTGTCTTCGAGACATGGTAAAATGCCTGAAAACCACCTCTCGAATGCTTCTCCATTCATCTCTTCATGGTAGTCAGTGTTTTTTTTTACTCAAAAGATCATAAGCCGTCATCCACGAAGCCATCTACACCCCCAATGTGATAGAGAGATATTGTGCGCAAAAATTGATACCGTGAACTACTTCGATCTATTTACCTGCTGGATTTTCAAACCGGTCGACAGTCCATCTAGAAATGCCCTTCTGGATGAAGTCACAGTTTTGTCAACCCATACCTTCGGAGTAGTGTGCCCAGCGTTAATCCAGGTTTTGTCCAGGTAATAGATCTTCCTGTGCTGATCCCTGAATGATTTAATTTTGGTCAGGTACTCTCTCCTCCATAGAACAATTTCTTCTCTATCCATAAGTAAGCTGTTACGACCTCGTTTCTTCCATTCGAAATAAAGATGCTTCAAAAGTTTATGAATAGTCGAACGTTTGAAATTTGGTAACGTAGCATCCTCGATAACCTCCAGTAGTACTTTATCAACTGTCGGTATTTCGTTTCTGAAGAAGAACTCGTGCACTTTCCTCCGAATCGCATGCTTCATCCAGCGTTCTTATGATACTTTTGCGATTTTTACCCGTCATTGGCTTGAAAAAGGCATGCTTTTTCTTATGTTCGTTAAAAACATTGTATACTGTCGCTTGGCATACCCCAATTTTATCTGCCACTTTCAGAGCTATTTTTGGGGTTAGTTGATGTTTCGTCTTCCTTCCGCTCTATCTTGAATGTATTCAATATGACGTCTTTCACGTCTACGCTAAGATGTCTTTTTTTTTCGCTTTCTAGGAAGGCTAAGAGAGTAACCTACAGCCTGGTCAGCAGTATCTGTACTGGACATGTTCAGGATTGGTTCAAAACAAATAATAACGAGGAATGACAATAACAAACAGGAACTTAACAAATTACTCAAATACACTTAACAACAACAACAGCAACAACCAAGCAAGGTGAATACGAAAACACGAGCACGCAGTGATACACGCGACGGTCGGTGGCCTGAATGCAACTCTGCCTGCCCTGCCCCTGGCCCGCGCATTATTCCGCCAGGCGACCGCTTGAAATTTAATGGCGAATTGACCAATAAGAGGCGTTGTCCCCACCTGTTACCGAGAGATCACGCCCTAACTGTTATTATTTACATCTCATCTTGAATTTGGATTCAGTTTAGTATAATTTATGAGTGTAGCTGTCAATAGAGTTGTTTGCCGCCCACGTACTCACCCGAACCAAAAAACAGTACCGAGCAAAAGTAGAGAAACAAACCACATTACAAATAAAAACCTAGAAAGATTTACTCTAACCCAAAAATGTACACTAAAGTTTTTTTTGTGTATGACTACCTCAAGATAATGAAATGCTTATCTTTGTATACATTCTTTTTTTTCAATATAATATGGTCGGTTCTTTGTTTAACGACCAAAAGTAGAGAAACATTTTGTAAATATTTAGTTTATACAAGATGCGGCAGAGAGGACGGACGTTTTTGGGATGAGTAGTACTCTCCGCCTCCGTCTACGAGAGAGGTGGGGAGGGTGCCGTTTGATTCGTGAGATCCTAGCATTATTTTACCAGTTGTCGTTATGGAGCCTTGGACGGTGGAGCACCGCGTTTTCGCCTATAATTGTTTCGTCCGAAATAATGAGTCAGTCATCGTCGTACAGCGTGAGTTTCGTCGCCACTTCAACATTCATCGGAATAGAGCTGTTCCCTCTCGAAACACCATCCTTCGTTGGGTTGAATCACTTCGCAGGTGTGGTCAACTGATCAAGAGAAGACCAAGAGGAGCGCCGCGAACAGTTCGAACGCCTGAAAATGTTGAACGCGTTCGACAGGTCTTTCTTCGCAGTCCGACTCGATCTGCCCGGAAACATGCTGCTGCACTTCGCCTTAATGATCGTTCGGTAAGGCGAATTTTGCATATAGATCTCCGCTTTCACCCCTACAAATTGGTCATTGTGCAACAGTTACAGCCCGGAGATTATGCACAACGAATGAACTTCGCACGTCAGATGGAAGCACTGATCGATCAAAATGAGAACCTCATTTTGTTTATGAGCGACGAAGTCTACTTCCACAAGCCACAAGCCCCGAACTCTTGACGAATTGAAGGGCGAAATTCGCGTGGAAGTCGCCCAAGTTGAGAGAGCGATGTTGGAGAGAGTCTACGCGAACTTCCAAGAACGCCTCCAGCACTGCATCAACGATTTCGGCCACCACATGCCTGATGTGATTTTCCACACTTGCCTGTCTCAAATGCTATTTCCTTGTGAACCTGATTCCATCAATAAATTTGTTTTCGAGTAAAAGTTAAGTTATGATTTTTTTAAAACCGTCCATCGTCTCTGCCGCACCCTGTATTTAGTCGTTGATTAGAATAGACGTTATTTTTGAGTGTATTTGGTATAGTGTAGTTCAAAAACATGGGCAGAGGAATTACATTGAATTTGCAAATAAAAGAACTGATTACTTTAAAATATCGATCAGGCATTAAACAAGCAACCATAGCCAAACAGCTGAATTTAAGCCGATCGGTAATTTGCAAAACTATTAAGCTGTTTCGCCTCAGAAAATCGTTGGTAAGCAATCCTAAGACTGGTAGAACGCGAAAAACTACTCCCAGGATTGATAAGAAAATTAAAACACTTGCTCTTAAAAATCCATTTACTACAGCTGTCGACATAAAGGCTCAACTTGAAGACGTAAATAATGGTGTCCACACTGTTCGAAGACGTTCAAGGGAGAGTGATTTACCAGCAAGGAGACCATCTAAAAAACCCTTTATTTCCAAGAAAAATCGGACCGCCCGTCTTCAATTTGCTTACGATCATTTGAACTGGTCAGAAGCAAGGTGGAATTCTGTATTATTTTCTAATGAAAGTAAATTTAATTTATTTTCATCGGATGGCATTTTATGGGTAAGACGTCCTAAAAGCAAGCGATTTGATCCTAAGTTCACTTTGGGCACAATCAAACACGGAGGCGGGAATGTTCAAGTATGGGGTTGCTTCTGTGGTCTTCAAATGGGAACCATCGTCAAAATTGAAGGAACTGTGGACTGGTACAAATAGTTGGAAATATTAACTGACACCATGCTACCCTACGCAGAAGAAAACATGCTTCTACGCTGGCTGTTCCAGCACAACAACGACCCCAAGCACACACCCAAAAAATAATAAAAACATTTTTTGCAAATCAAAATATTAATGTCATTAAGCGACCAGCTTAGAGTCCAGACTTTAACCCCATAGAGAACCTATGGGATTTAGTTGATAAAAAAATTCGGACTGAACATCCAGAAAAGTTCAAAAATAATGCCGAACTATTTGAAACAATCGAAGTCGCCTGGAATCCTATTTCAAAAGAAACAATAGATAGCCTAATTGGTTCTATGAGAAAAACATGTCTAGCAATTATCAAAAATAAAGGTTATGCAACAAAGTATTGGCTTCTTTGTATTCGACAATTGCTTTGTATATTATGTTTCTCTATTTCTGCTCGCTGTATTTTCTAATAATAATTGTTAGCATTGTTTTATTAAAGCAGAAATTTTATTTTGATCTTGACTTTGAATTACATGTTACATTAAGCTATAATAAAACCTAAGTGTTTAGTTTACTTTAATAGTTTAATAAGATCTTTAAAAAAATAAAATCTTTCTCCTCTTTTGCTTGGTACCGTACATCCGATTGTGTACGAAAACAAAATGAACGACGGACAGGCCCATAACGCTGATATATCGCTAGCGGACAATGTCGATAATTATGTATCCGGTCTCAACAAGAAGAGTATTGTGAAAACAAAAAAAAATGGATTTTCCTTAGATCTGTCTAATTGCATCAGATCTCTTTGGATCAGTTTCGATCTCCTTGAATATCCATAAATCTGGTATCTCCTTGAACTGATAAAAAATTAAAAAATCTTTCCCGTAACCACCTCTTCTTCGTTTTATTTATGACCACATAATTTATTCCGAAATGATTTAATATCAACGCTTCCAAAATGCAAGTTCGGATAACTTCTGGTGTTCTGAACTATTTTACACTAAATCGTTGATCTGTAAAATCTGGAAAATGGATAACTTTATATCGACAACTGCAAATGTTTATTAACATTTTATTAGAATTCACATAGATAGGACAAGTTTTAATTACAGCACTAAATTCCCAGGCATTGTGCAGCTATTTAAATGGTCGCCATAAATGTTGGAGGAACAATGGACAGCTATTATTTCCGGAAATACGGAAGTTTCCATTGCTTTAGGAAGACATTTTTCATTAGCACATAACATGTAATATTGAAAACAACTGCTTACTCACAACAGAATTATTATGCAAGGATGATAACACTGCAGATATACTCTCAGAAGATCGTGCTTTTTCACGGTACCGAAGTTTAAGAATCCATAAGGTAAGATTAGAGTTGGGTAAGTCAAAGGTGTAGCCTATGTGGTTGGCCAAGCTAGGAAAAATGGTCTCAAATAGGCTAACGTAGTACTGCCCACTCATTCGTGTAGAGGTGTCCCAAAATAGTTAACCGATAACTCAATGTTGTTTTGATTTTCTATAACAATGGCTAAGACATAATATTTTAACCCTGATATTTTAGCTGAAAAAATTTTCTTCTATGATCTCGATTTAGCGTGTAGTTCTTAGGAACAAGTCATATTATCTTTTGGAGTCTATCTAACCACTCATTAAGCTAAAAAACATCTTCTTGTGTTGCACCACAACATAACATCCAAAGAACCTAACATCTCATTCTCGAAATTTTTCGCAATTACAATACCTTCCCGCCAGTGGCACGAGAATCAAAATTCTCAACTATCTCTAAATAAGTTGAAAATATACAGAAACTAATTCAGGAACGATTTGAAGCTTTTCTGTGTTTTGGTCATAATTTCACCATGTCCATGGGTCCACAGTTTTCCCACGAGGAGTTTCCGAGATACAGATCCCCGTGGAAATATATTTCACAAATACATTCAGGATTAAACAGGGGTGTTCGAATATTAGCCTATTTACCAAAAATTTTTTTGTTTTTGTTTGATACTACTTAGTCTTATTTTATATTTAAATTGGCCTATACTACCTTGTCGAGTTGTTGTTGTGTTGACAAGAGCTATATATTACGATTAAAAAATAAAAATACGACAACAAGTACCTCGACCTGTTTAATTGATGGAGTTCTGATTTTGTGTAAAAAGATATAAATTTCAGTTGCTTAGTTTACTCATCCTTTGAATCGTTCGAGCCAGTTTAGTGTATAAAGTTCTCAGAAACACAATTCGTTGTTCCTTCAAAAATTAAAATTGGACACCCTGTGTATTTCCACACTTTCAAATCTCGATATTTCTAAGTTGTTGTTTATATGACGAAATTAGGGGGACCCGTTCACAAAATGCATCTTTTTCACTCTACCTATTCAAGTGATCGAGGAATGGGTTGACATCCTTTAATCTCAGTAGTACACAATTCAAATTTCAAAAAAAGAATTCGACAAAACGCAAATATGTATTAAAAATATCTATTAAAAACAGTCTGTATAGTCAAGAGCATTTTTTTTAAAGTATTTTCACAGCTATGTTGATGCACCGGCTAATAGTGATGATGATAGCAGCAGTAGTAGTACTAGTAGTAGTGGGGAGGAGAAGCCTAGACCACGTTTGACACTTTTTTCCAACCCCGTAGTATCAACACTGTACTGCTCCACAAGCCATCTACTAACTGATTCAATAAACCGGCTGCAGCGACATGATGTACCTATGTTGGTCTGGTGGGTGATATACTATGATGGGGTACGAACGGCTCAACTTGGAGGCCCTGTAACTCGGAAACTACTCGTGGACAAACTTTGAGACCATGAACACTTGTTCTACGAGTTTAGAATATAACAAACTAAATAAAAAAAATTCTCATACAGTTTCTGTGGGTTCTTTTCCTCACAATTGGTATAGCCGTTTTCAAAATTAACAGGTAGACCAAATCCAAAGGATACCATCAATTTTGAGATATTAAGCAACTCTAAAAACGACTTAAAATAACATTTGCTGTTTTCCATCTATGTCGTATTTTTTTTTTAAATTATGCATATCCTGTTCCAACAAACAGCCAAACATGACGGAGAATTTAGATGGGGGATAAACAAAATCGTTACTCGTGAAACGATTCTCTCCACAAAGAAGGAGCTACCCAAATAAAGACATAAATGTTCCTACCCTGCCCTTGATACAAGGTGCTCAAGTTACGTCCCCAACATCTCATTTAACGACTGACAAGGTTACTAGGGATATTCCGGCTTTGTCACTCATACACAGGGATGGATTAAAGAATATTAGATATTCATGAAAAGAGGATCTCAAAGGACCTTGTAGCAAATTGCATTAGATTACGGAGGTTATTTTTTTATTTTTTAAGTAATAACCGTTTTGTATTGGCGTCAAAGAAAGTTTAGTTATGAACGTAAACTGTACCACAAGCTAAAATATGAACACCCTTTTATTTTCTAACATAGTCAACATAAACATTTAACGGTTTGTCAATTCGTGGTGCCAGCTTCTGTAACCTGTAGTCAAAGCATGCTCCTATTTTGTCATTTCTTTGTCTGGGCGGTCTGTGGGACCTTTGCCCATTTGTCACTGCCTCATGTACGTTATTCGAATCTGTCAGTCCTGGTTGCCCAGAAACCAGACAATGTCAATGTCAGTTAGTTACTCTTATTTTCAACATGTCAAGAAATTCTCTAAGCTTTGGAAAACGATGAAAGTCTGATGGTACTGTTAGAATTTTATGGTAGGTGATACAATAATTCAGTGCAGATGTCACTCTAGGGCTGTCATACATTTCTGCCTGAAATCGAGACGTGTGTCTTGCAAGTGGTATATATACTATGTCGGGGATTATACCTGATCCCATATACAGACTGTAACAAAAGTTTGGAATGCATCAAATATCTGATGAATGGCTCATCTAATTTTTATAAAAAAAATCGTAGGTTCAGGTTCAAAACCATGGCGGATTCGTTGATGATATCCGCGATGTTGCCATAACATACAGTTTTTCAGAAACTGATACCAACTCTTGTCTTTCTTATGGAATGCCATACATGAGTATTGTATAACCCAGAATCATTAGAATCTATTTTCTCGGTTTCAATTAAATGAATCATACTCAATAACTCTACTAACAAAGCTCAAATGACGCTGAATGTCAGAAATGACAGGAAATTACTTCCGATACCTGTCATTGCTTAGGTTAAAAAAATACTGCTTATTGCTTAAATATTAATGTTTGACCGCGAATATTTCGGAAACTACGAGGTCTACGTCAAAGTATGTTCCATAAGAAGTATTCAGAATTTTTAGCAGAATACAAATGTCGAATGAATTATATAGCATTCCATAAGAAAAACAAAAGCTGCTATCATTTTCTGAAAAACTGTAGATTTGACAATATCGCGGATATTATCAACGGATCCTCCGTGGTTTCGAACCTAAATGTACTAATTTTGATAGCATTATATTTATGAACAAATGTACAAAGGGTATTATTGATTATGATAAGAGTGAGACTGAGCGGAGGTCAGATGGCAGTATGCGCTGCATGATGCGCAATAAGTTTTTACTTTGAAAATGGATCCCATGATTTTCTTAAGTTGGGATATACGATAAAGCTCTTCACGTAGAAAAAGGTGGCGTCAACGTTTTTCTAATCAGTCTGAAGCACACCACTTATTCCTAGTCCATTTTGCCCTTACGATAGTATGTGGTAACTTTGCGCCCTAATTTTACAAAGCTAAAATTGTCTCGATATCGAGTGACGTCAAAGGTTGCGATACTCACTATTTCATCACCAGAAAACCGACTCTCAAAAAAACGTTTTCATCTCTTACCATAGTAGTAGCTTCAATGCCCACATTTACAGTGGACACTTGATGGTTGAATGCCGATTAAGAGTTGATCAACCCTTCTACCTTTAAGTGAAAATTTGAAATCTGCATTTCATAGTAGGCTATCTATAAGAGCTGTCATAAAAGGTTTCCAAAGAAGTATTTACAATCTCCAAAGTTACCAACTTTTTAATTCTCCAAATTCTTAACATTTTCATATTTTTAATCTCTACAGTTCAACAAATTTTCACAATTTTTAGAATTCAGAAAACTTACATCTTCAACATTTTCTAGGTCTTGAAATATTCAAAATCTCCATGTTGTTTAAAATTTTCGTAAACTTCAACCTAGAATATCTCCTCAAGGAACTATGTAGGCGTAAGAGCCTTCTTGCAAATATATAGAAAACAGACTTTTTCCACTATCAAAACATAAAGTTTGGTTCTCATGGAGATAAAATACGACAAAGTGGCACGCTTTAGATATCTTTTTCGCGACTCTTGAGTTTTGAGTAAAAAGTAATCCAGGGATGGTCGTTCACAGTTCACACGAACACGATACAGCTTATTCCAAGCTTTTGAGTGATAGTGATCTTTAGAGTAAAGATTTTTGTGGCACATTATCGAAAAGGTTGACATTTACGTGGATAAATAAGTAATAAAAGAAAAATCTTTGTTGGGTCAGGAAGTGGATACTTGAATGAAGAAATTTTGTGGGAACGCAAGTCGGCAGGCGCTGAATTAAGGAATGAACACCCTGAACAATGTGAAAGAATCGCTGCAAAGTGTCTGAGGATTAGTTTGATTTTCTTATGGAAAATGTTTCACCGCACATTCTAAAGGCAGATCGCGATTTGTCTCGTTCTCGAGCGGCGTGTTCATACCTAGTTTAGATAGAGGCAATTCCACGAACACAATGATTGTGCTAGCGTGCTACGCTCGGTGAGAACACAGCTTAAAGGTGAAATAAGAAGCCATACGTAACGCGAAACTCCTTTCTATAAAAATACTAATTTATTTTGTTAGATCATTCCAAGGTCATTGAGAAAAATACGGACCTGTACAAGCTCGCTTTTGACCATGTTGTGTTTTGTCTGGGCGTAAGTGGTCTACGAATGGGGTATAGGTATTTACACTTAGCAGTAACATTATATGAGAAAATGCAAAGTCTATGAGACACAGGCACGCTTTCGGGGAGAGATCCGGCTTGGGGCACTTTCCTGTACTAATATTTGCCACTTCTTCAAAGAGCATGTATATCTCTAGATTGTTAAGATCTAGAGCTAACTTGCAGAGCTGAATCTAGTCTCAAAAGCTGAAAGCTCACTTGTTGTTTAACGGCGTTTGATAAGCCTGAGACATAAGATACTATTCGTTTATCAATCGGGATTATCTAAAAGTATTTGACGCAAAGGAAGCTAGTACCAAGATGACTCTACTGTACTATACTTACTCCACCTTGGTTGGTAGCAACTTCAAGTCAATAAACTTGTTGTAATTTCAACTCATGCTGCTCCATATTTGCATAAAACGGGATATCACCAAAATCTTCTGCAGACGGCAGGGCTGCAGCGCGATGAAATGACATAAAAAGAATAGGCAAAACGCGCCTCAGTGGCGTAGCATACGACACAAGCGACTTAAAGTGTATTCAAAACCCGTTTACTCCCAGTTAAAACTGATACCAGAGCTCAATGTCCAAATTTGCGTGCTAATATTGGCCAGTGGGTCATAAATGCCTGGGCAGGCAGCGACAAGCGGCAGGAAGCGACAATCATTTGTTTTGAGTGCTCATGTTTATTTTGCTGCAGAATAAATAAGGTTTGAATATACCAAGTTATATTTTAAAAGTTCGTTATCATCTTATGGGAATTTGAGAGGCTTTATTTAATTTTGTTAAGCCTATCCCAATAGGTGAAGAGGTATTAAACTATCATCCATGGGCATCAGTCAGTCTGACCGCGACTGGTTCTTGTTCATCTGCCGAACCGTTTGTCTGCCTGACCGGTAATCCTGATTCTCCTGAGAGAGTCTAATTCTGCGAGTGGTTGAGGTGAACAAGTTGGCGGTATGATCACTACCCTACTACTAAAAGAACTCAGTTATGTTTTTAGTGTATAATAGGTCGATAGCTTCGTTAGATATTCAAAAAGCTATTTGCAGGAATTACAGACAAAGGCTACTACTAGACAAGATGATTCATAACTCCGTGTCAACACAATAATAAATACTACATCAGTCGAGAGAAGGGATGAACAGGCTGTATGTGTTAAGGATACAGTTGATATTCCCTTAAAATCTTCCATACAGTGAAGTGAGAGATGTTCAATTCTTTTGCAATTTTGCGTTTACGCTCAATTTTATCTAAAACTACTTCCTCCATCTACACTGTTCTTACTGTGGCAGGTCTCCCAATTATAAGCAGCTGAGCTTTGAAAAGTGCCTGATTCGCACAGCCTTTCATGTATTCTAACGAAAATTTGTCTATTTGCTATAATGCGATGAGGATATCTTTCTTGATAAATGCACCTGGCCGCTCTAGAATCGCATCAAGCCATTCTATAAACAAAATACATATCGGTCATTCTGGGTTTGTAAGTTGAACCATTCTCCGATATTAGCAATTTCATAGCTTAAGACTGTTGAAAACACTTTAAATAGTTATGATCATTACTCACGCACTGCTTTAAGTAAGTTGTGCCAGTCAGATTTTCTTGAATAGCAATTGCTTTCCCTTTCATGGCATTCTTATTTTTTGTTGCTTTAAAAACATTGCTGTTCAAAATTATGTTAAGAGATTATTTTATGGTAATTTGTTTTATCGAAATTAGTTATAAATATGTGCGAAAACATCCAAGGGATGACTTTCGTCTAATGTTAATTGCATAATTGCTTTATTATGTTCTTGACCCATGGATATGCATTGAAGTGCTTTTTATTTTTTATCTCGCAAACGGAGCCAGATATGAAAGAAATCCAACATACAAAAAAGTTGTATTTCTAGCTTCTGGAATCGAAAAAAAAATGAAAAAAGCCAGTGGCACACACATTTTGTGCCAAAGATATTGATTAGGGTCTTTTTCGAAACCCCACTGGACTCAATAATTTCAATCTAATTGTAGCTAAACTAGGTGTCTGAACTATACTTTGGCGCATATCGCAAATTCTTCATTTCTTATTTTAAAATGGGAGATTCGGATGTAACTTGCACGAAAATATCAGTTTTTCTTTAAAGAACCACCTGCTTGCTATTTTATAGAACTTCAAACTAGCATTTTGGGTGGTAATACTGTGGTATAGAATTCTGTTTTTTCTTGTTTACACAAAATATTGTTAAAAATTATATGAATACAGCATACACTGTAAATTACTGTGACACTGTTCATCGCAATAATGCAATTTTGCACTATTTCAATAATGAAAATAGTTCATTCTTAAGTAGTAATTTATTTTATTTCAGATAAATATTCCCATCACTACACCACCATCACTATTATACTCTCTCTATCTAGTTGCGATGTTGCCAAGTCATGGATAGTAATATACCTTTGTCAAATTCTTATTTATATACTAGTGCTAAAACGAACAATCGGCTAAGAATTTTCATGAAAATGCGATTTAGAGGTGTGGTCGGCAGGGTTTACTGTGCTAAATCCACCTCGTGCCCTACGATAGCGTTAGCTAAAGACACTTTTCTGAAGAATGCCTTATGCCCTCCACAAAAGTACTTGGGTTATTGTTTTTCCTATATTATAGTTATAATCTATTTACTTTTTGTATGCATGTACTTGAAGAATTATTTAAGGTGAAGCTGATGTCACAAAATATACCTAATTAAATGTGATATATATGAGAAATGACTGAAAAAGTAGCTGTTGCCAAAACATAACAAAGAACATTGCAAGTTTCTTGATAATTTGATGAAATCATCGTTGATCTTTATTTAACTGTAATGTTGGACGATGCTATGTTGGATGGACCTGGAGAGGTGGTCCAAATCGACGAATCGATGTTGTGTATTTTTATATGCAATGACCGCCGGTGCCTTTTGTATTTTTTATGTCGCGAGCCGCTGGTGCATTTTTCACTGTTTAGACGCATACTGTTCAAAATTGCAGCTAGTTTTCAGAAAATATTGGGACAACTTCTCATGAAACAAACCATTTACAATAAATTAAGACTCTTATTTTGCAAATAACCTCATTTTTATTACGTGTTTCTTCCAAAAAAGGTACAACTTGGCAACAATGGACATCATTCATCTTATCTGTTAAGAAATGAACGTTATAAATTGGCTATTGGGAATTGTCTGTACTCTCAAGTATTTCTTATAAACGCCAAAACTTTGATCTCAATGAAAATACGCGAAAAAAATCGTTAAGGAATCTCAAGAAGACATTGAAAAATCCCAACGCAACACCTCTACATATTTACATAGTAAATACCATCATTTTCGTATGAATTTTAAACTGTTATTTTAGCTAATAAGCTAATGTGTAATAACACGGTTGATTTTGAACTTTTTTTTACAAAGATCTTTTACAGTTTCACATCTATTTTCCTTAGTACTGTCCAGTGTATGTTATATTCTTAAAATTTAGAGCATCCCTCTGTGCAAAAACAGTGTTCAATTCTAGAATATCACCTCCAAAAATGCATCTTTGAGGTTCTATAAAATAGCAAGCAGAGGGTACTTGAGAAGGGTACCTAAAGAAAAAATGATATTCTAGTACAACATATATGAACTTTTCATCCTAAAATTAGTCAAAGGATCATCTCCTGAAGTTTGGCCACGTACTTGAATAACACCCTGTATTAACATCACAGAAACAAGAAAAGTGTTGCAAAGTCTGGACTAAGAGCTACGCCTCTGGTGTAGGTAACATAAAGCTATGAGAAACCGAGTCCCGGTGCGCAGCTTTAAAAATATACATATTTTGCTTGGATAGGTTTCCAGCACGATAGCGTCCGCGTCCGGTGTCGCAGTTTACTCCCAGTGTATATTCATAATTAAGCAGGCTAATAGCTGTACACATCGTTTGATATGCAAAGCGGACATGCTCTATCCCAGAGGATAGATATGGTGCTGCCGTCGGGAAGTATTAGACTGTTGAGTGATAATTACTGTCCACGTGAAGCTGGTACTTGCACTAGTATTGACGGAAATGGAGCACTTACGTATTTTTCGTGCCAACACCGGGAAGTGTACAGTTAGGTCAAAGCGAAAACTCCTGATTTGGCGGATTGTATCTCAGATCAAGCTCAAACTTCTTTTTGTAACGTACTTATGGATGTATGCAGATCTGTGAAGTTTAGTTCAAACCGTTTGATCTACAGGGTGTCCCAGAAGTCGACGTCAAGCCGAAACCGGGTGATAGGCAAAGTCATCAGCAAAATATTTAAAAAAATTTTATGTATGTGTTTTGAAAATTATAGGTCTTAGAAAAAAATATAGAAATTTCACACCCTACGGCAGTCTGTCAACTCCTGTTACTACAAATATCAACTTTTTTTGGATTTTATTTTTACAATGTAATGACGAATAATGCATCTTCAAACTGGTGTCTCAACCTTACTGCCAACTTTTCTCGTTCAGGAAAAATTGCCACTTATTTCCCAACCAAGTATTCCAAAGTAAAACTTTGCTCAACTTTAACTGGCTGTACTGGAAAAAAAATGTACTACGAGAGTTTGGCAAGTAACCTTAAAAGTTGGTGCATTTAATAACGATTCCAAAATGGTATAACACTTAGAAGATTACTCGTTAACTTATGCACAATTTTTATTTGAAGAAAAACTGATGAAAATTTTTCAAAATTTCCTAATTAAACAGCGATTATGAAAACGCACAAGAACCCTTACACCAAATGCTCAAACTGTTTTCCTTCAGCCGCAATACACGCTCGACATCTTCTTAAAAAAGATCGGGTTATTAAACGAGCGAACCCACGGTTATTAACAAACTCAGCTGCTTCCAATAGCCTTTGCCGTAGCTCAGCTACATTTTGAATCGGCTTGAAATACACTTTTTCTTTTACAGTTCCCCAGTAAAAAAATCTAACGGATTCAAATCTGGTGACCGGGCTGGCCACGGTATTGTAAGTTTTGGTCGAGATACTCTATCACTGAGAGTGCATAGTGCGCTGGGCAGCCATCATGCTGAAGCCACATGTCCCTGTAAATACTCAGTGGCACGTCCTCCAGTAAATTTTCTAAATGATTTTGCAAAAAACCTAAATAAACCTCAGCAGTCAAAGTCTCTGGGAACTCAAACGGACCGATTATTTTACCATTTAAAATTCCTGTCCAATGGTTTATCTTGAAGCGATATTGAGATTTATCTTCTCTCATCAAATGTGGGTTTGCTACGTGCCACTCGTGTAAGTTATGCAGGTTCATATACCCATCTTTCTCTTAAATGTGGTCTCATCTGACCATAAATTTTTTTCAATGAACCGTGGATCTTCCCTGTGTCTATAACATTGTGCGACAAAAAGCAACTCGGGGCTCATAATCCCGGGGCAGAAGAGATTGAACACGCTGTACGTGGTACGGATGGAGCACGTTTTTTTGCAAGATTCTATGGTCTGTACTTTTGTGCACACCTGTTTTTAGTTATATTGCACGCACTGAAGTACTCGGGTCTTCTTCGACAGCTCCTAGCACCACGTCTTCGTAAGGAAGGAAAAATCTTCCCTCACCGTGTGATTGGTTTGGTAGTTGGCCCTCTGAGAACAGTAAGCGGTGCACATTTGTGAACACTCGATGATCTGGATGGCGAGCTGCATTCGGGTATCTCTCACAGTAAAGTGCATGTTAGCATATTCTTGTAAGGTGTACACGGACATAGCGGCACTGCACAATCACACTATCAAAGATAGTCTAAGGAAAGCAAATGTTGTTTTGAAGAGCAATTAAACAGTCCAAATCCAAATCACAAGCGACCAACAGTCCAGTTCACGAATCCAAAATTAGTAACAGTACGAAATCAACAAGCACGAACATGTAAAGATGCGCAGTAAACGAAGGAGTACTGATCGGTATCAAAGTGTGCAATAGCAAGTAAGTGATGTGCTTCATCCATACCACATACAGCGTGTTCAACCTCTCCTGCCCCGGGATTATGAGCCCCGAGTTGCTTTTTGTCGCACAATGTTAGAAAGACACAGGAAAGATCCACAGTTCTTTGAAAAAATTTTATGGTCGGATGAGACCACATTTAAGAAAGATGGGTACATGAACCTGCATAACTTACACGAGTGGCACGTAGCAAACCCACATTTGATGAGAGAAGATAAATCTCAATATCGCTTCAAGATAAACCATTGGACAGGAATTTTAAATGGTAAAATAATCGGTCCGTTTGAGTTCCCAGAGACTTTGACTGCTGAGGTTTATTTAGGTTTTTTGCAAAATCATTTAGAAAATTTATTGGAGGACGTGCCACTAAGTATTTACAGGGACATGTGGTTTCAGCATGATGGCTGCCCAGCGCACTATGCACTCTCAGTGAGAGAGTATCTCGATCAAAACTTTTCAGGCAGATGGATATGGCGGTCTGGTACAATACCGTGGCCAGCCCGGTCACCAGATTTGAATCCGTTAGATTTTTTTACTGGGGAACTGTAAAAGAAAAAGTGTATTTCAAGCCGATTCAAAATGTAGCTGAGCTACGGCAAAGACTATTGGAAGCAGCTGAGTTTGTTAATAACCGTGGATTCGCTCGTTTAATAACCCGATCTTTTTTAAGAAGATGTCGAGCGTGTATTGCGGCTGAAGGAAAACAGTTTGAGCATTTGCTGTAAAGGTAAATCATCATCAGCAGCATTTTGACGCCCACTGTTGTGCAAACAGTTATCCTTATGGGTCCTTGTGCGTTTTCATAATCGCTGTTTAATTAGGAAATTTTGAAAAATTTTCATCAGTTTTTCTTCAAACAAAGATTGTGCATAAGTTAACGAGTAATCTTCTAAGTGTTATACCATTTTGGAATCCTTATTAAATGCGCCAACTTTTAAGGGTACTTGCCAAACTCTCGTAGTACATTTTTTCCAGTACAGCCAGTTAAAGTTGAGCAAAGTTTTACTTTGGAATACTTCGTTGGGAAATAAGTGGCAATTTTTCCTGAACGAGAAAGGTTGGCAGTAAGGTTGAGATACCAGTTTGAAGATGCATTATTCATCATTACATTGTAAAAATAAAATCCAAAAAAAGTTAATATTTGTATGAAATTTCTATATTTTTTTCAAAGACCTATAATTTTCAAAACACATACATAACATTTTTTTAAATATTTTTCTGATAGCTGTTATGACTTGGCCTATCACCCGGTTTCGGCTTGACGTCGACTTCTCGGACACCCTGTATATCATTAACTATCTAAAACTAATGACTCATCAATGTTTACGTGAACATCACTCAACCACCGGTAGTCGGGTTGTCAGTGGCGGGGTATGAATTTTTAATGTAGGTGAACTTGATTTCGCATAAATATATGTTTAATAAAAAATAAAATGGTTTGAAAGACGTTAAAGATCAGAAATTTTGAGATTGCCTTTGTCAGTTTTTCTTCTGATTATCGATGAGCTAATAGATTCTATCTTTTTCCATTCGTCGTCGCTTCCACTTCCATCTGAAGGTAATAAGCTGTCGCTATCGCTTTCTTCGCCAAGATTGGCTATAACTGGCTCATCATGGTGTCGACGTTGTGGTGAACCTGCGACATTTTTGTTTCTTCCTTCACAACGTGACGGAAATCATTCTGCCACGCTTCAGGCGCTACTATAACTGTATGGAATTCTCAAGCACCCTTCACTTGAGCCCAGATGAGCTCTATTGGGTTCAGTGCACAACGGTAGGGCGGTAAATGCAGCACAGTGATACCACGATGACATGCCATCTCATCAATCACGTAACTAATGTTCTCAGGTTTGTGATGTTTAATTGTTTCGTACAGTTCCGCTTTCACACATTCAAACGGAATGCCTTTTTCGCGCAACCATTGCTGCATCTCACTTTTCGGGAATATACGTATATAGTTCGTCTTAACACTATTATGCTGTCTCCATGTAGTTTAATGGCCTCCCTTCAAATGGAACTTTGGATCAGCAGTAGCTCCAGTTTACTTCTGTTCATGCACCACCCTGCGAACAGTCCACTCTGAGACGCCTGTCATGCTTTCGCAACGGGTAAGTGCATCTCCCTGCGACACAGTCTTGTTCAAATAATTGAATAGGTTAAGTACGATTTCTTCCGCGTCCTTTTTCAGTGCCTTACGAAGTTTTCTACTTGTTCCCTGGCTTCCAGTACTTCCACTCCCAGTACTTTCACTCCCAGTCTCACTCTCCATGGTTAAGGAAATATAAGTATAACCAGAACAATAACAACAGAAATAGCCAAATAACAATGTTTCCAACAACAAACAATATCACTCGGTAATTATAATCTCAACGAAACAAGTTCCAAGCACTACTAGTCTACGCCAATGTATCGGGCCTTGTAGCATGGAAGCGTTGCGGCGTCATCTTATCTCAGTACCGGAATTAGTTTTCATTCTTCCTTTCAGTTCAATTCTGGTAATATTCATATGCGTTCCTTACTCTTATCATGTTTGTTGATTTTGACTGGTTTTAATGTTTTATTACAAGTAGACGATCTCGTCAGTGGAAAAACAATACATTATGATTTTTATGGTCACAAAATCATCTTGAGTTGCAAAAAGGTTGTCACGTGCTAAAATTACGTAACATCTATTTTTACTATTTTGATCACTTATGAGTAATTTGAATTTCTGTTCATTGACTATAGAGTACCGATTCTTAGATTTTATTTTGGTAAATTTCATAGTTTATTGATTGTAGAATTTCTCTCGTATTATATCTGTCATTCTCAGCGACTCAATATTGTATTGAAATCTTTCTTCTACCTGAGAAATTTTCTCATAAAATATTGTTGGTCCCTCGTAGACAGATTTGTTTCTGCCCAGCGGCTACCAGCGCGCCACCTTGTGACTTTACACGTGCTAGCAGTATTGGGACATTTGGTTCTATCAAGATACCTTCTTCAAGGCCATTTATTTCAACCTTCTTTTAATGTTTACTTTCCTATCAAGATACGAGTACCTTCTGTTAAAATTTGCCTTAGTATCAAGATACCTTCCTTACCAGCTTTGATCTGTTCCTTTTGATGTTCTGTCGAACGTGTTTTCCTGGGGGCAACTTACTCAACCTTCTTTGAGGGGTTGCGTGCGCAGACGGTCCAGCGCCATTTTACTTTCTGCTATAGTTTTGGTTATGTGCGGGCGTTTTTTTTCGTTAGCTTACAGATTTTGGGATTTTAACGCCCCAAGCACTAGTTTATGGAGTAGTACCCTGTTCTCTTGTACCTTACGTTTAGTTGTATTGGTTAGGGTACTACCCGTCCACTTTGTAATGGGATTTTAACCTCCAGCGGTAAGTCCTCTTTTGTATACCATCGGACTATGTCCATTAATGCTTGTCCTGAAGAAGTTTGTTCAATATCTGATTCCTTTTAGTGGAAAGCCATTGTGGATAACCACCCTTCACACTCCTCCAGCTTTGTTTTGTAGCTACCTTGAAACTGTTTCGCACCCGATTTTGTTGGAAGCCATCTCTTCCCCTATATAAAAACCCTGATGAACAGGTAAAATATCATTTTAATTGGGTATTTTATAGATATTGATCTATTGACTGTTGCAGACCGAAATTCTTAGAGTGTTCTTGATTTTGTTTGGCATTTTACTATATGTCACTGTCTTTTGGGCTTATTAGATTACATTAATCATGATTTTGTACTCTGAGCTGCCATGATTTATTTTAGTACAAGGGATAACTTTCTGAGGATATGTCACTTTGGTATATTTTTATATCTTCTTGCCCTTGCAGGAAGAAAAGTAAATTTCTAGCAGCGGAGAATGTACATGGATTTTTCGTCAAGTTTTGAGTCTTTTAAATGTGTAGTTCTGTCTCAGACATAGAGTAGAGACTAGATTTTTAAACAGTCTTTTTCTCTCTCTAGGGTTTTTTTATATACCATAAATTTTGAGAACGAGGCAAGCAGCCCCTATCTTGCGACGTTCCTTACGCCACTGCTCCCCACTGGCCACTGATTTTTGACCTGAGTTCTTGAGAGCTGAGAACATTACAGCTACGCCTAGAGCTGTAAGTGGAAGAAGACCATTGTCCAGATAAGTTTAGGTTTAGGCGTTGAAATATACTAAGTGACATATAAATCCGAACACCCAGTTTAAATGATAAAAATTTCAAAACGATTGCACTGCTTTAAACACCTTTGACCTTTAATAATGTGTGGATGCACCCTGATGTGCTACGCATTCTCCAACGCGCCTAGGCATGCTTCTGATCAGGTGGTCAATGTAATCCTGTGGTATCTCATTCCAGGCAACCACCAACTCCTCTCGAAGTGCTTCTAGAGTCTGAGGAGGACGTTGCAAATTGAGCAATCTCCTACCCATCATATCCCACACGTGCTCAATTGGGGATAAGTCGGGAGATCTTGGTGGCCATGGTAACAATGTGACATCATTATGTTGAAAGAAGTCTATTGTGACTCTGGCAACATGTGGTCGGGCATTATCTTGTTGGAAAGTTGGATCTGCCAGGGTGTCAAGATAGGGTAAAAGATGGGGTTCTAGAACTTCGTGGATATAACTCTGCGCGTTCATGTTCCCTCTGATGAAGATTAAAGGTGACCTGGATCCATAAGCTATAGCACCCCAAACCATAACTCCAACAGTGTGATGAACATGTCTTTCAACAAAAAACTGTGGATTCCTCCTTTCACCACGTCGCCCTCTAACCCTGGCACGACCATCGAGCATGCCTAAACAAAATCGAGACTCGTCACTAAAGACAATACTGTTCCATTCCTGATCCCAGAGTGACCGTTGTCTGCACCACTCAAGGCGATTACGTCGGTGTTCTCGAGTTAAAGGGAGGACCCAGTGTGGCCGGTATGAAAACAAGCCAAAACTTCTCATTCGTTGGTAAATACTTCGCATGCCAATAGGTCTTCCGTGTTCTGCAAACCATTCATTTGCAATGGACCTGGTAGTGGAGAAACGGTCGCTTAAGGCCAATAATCTTAGGCGGCGATCTTCACGGTCTGTTGTTCTACGGCGGCGTCCAGTGCCCCTTGCTCTTTGCGTACGGCCTTCTCGAAGCCATGCCTGACATCACCTAACCACAGTGTCTACACTTCTTTGCACTCTAACTGCAATCGCCCGAAAAGAAAGTCCAGCTTCCCGAAGTCCCACTATACGGCCCCTATCAAACTCACTAAGTTGACGAAATCGTACAGGTCTCCGTACTCTAGGCATCGTAACCGATCGTAAAGGATGTCAAGAACCAAGATCCGCCAACGTTGATTCTTTACTGCGGCTGAAATATTCATTTTTAGAGCGTTAGTGAATTAAAAAAAGCAGTATAAAAAGCGGAATGTCCAACTGATAAGGCTGAAAATTTTTTCACTTGTTATTAACAGTAAGATAAATACATTCACCAACTTTTGCTAAAATAAAACCATTTAAACTGGGTGTTCGGATTTATATGTCACTTAGTATATTTGTGAGACATATATTTGTAAAGCCTTCGTACGTGTACCATGGTAAACGCTTTGCACGGTTAGTTATTACAGTCTGTTAATTTTATTGTCAGATATCTTTTAATAACATCTTTTCCTCTAACTTGCATTCCAGGGGTGGAACATATGTGCTGCTTGTTTTGGCATTACATTGTGATCCGTGTTTAGATATCTTGCTTTTTTGGCTCTCTGTATACTGTTAATTAGGTTTCATTACTGATAGATTTCTTTTTCTTGCGTGGTGGTCAAGCAAAAAAATTACTAAAAACTCGGGGACTTGTGGCTCAGGCCCGTATCGTCAGTCGTCCCTACAATTGTAGGGTGCCTTTATGACCTCCTTGATTGTCATAGTTTTCTACTTCTCCGTGTCAGAACTCTATTTTGAGGTTATGTCACAAACCTCTATTTGCATCAAATAGTGCTTGCTTTTGAGTTATGTCATGTTTTATCAGCCTGAAATCTCCTACAATTTAAAAAGAAAATATATCTTCACAATAGGAGAGCGCTGACGCTGACACGGGACAAGTGTAATCTAGAAATTTTTGAAGGAGAGAAAGGAGGCCATAAACGCGCCCTACAATTGTAGGGATGACTGACGATACGGGCCTTAATACGTCTTGAGTCACTGGCGCTCTTAATACCCTCTCCCCCCCTACTCTCCGCTTTATTGAGCTAGGGCCACTTGACAGCTATTTTGCTTTGGCTGATCCTTAGATTTGACTTATAGTAATTTATTAATTCATTAGTTAATTTAAACCTAGGAACGAGGAATCATCCCACAATTTCCTCTTATTTATAAAAAATGGGTGGCAAGTTGTAAAATATAAAATATTAATGCAAACGAGATATCTCCCAAAAATGCAAACTGCTTACTTATTAGAATAAGCCAAGGCTTCGCCCGCATGATAGTCAATTGTGTTACTGGCAAACAGGATGTCGTGCGGCATCAGCTATTCGTTCACTGTTCAACAGCTGAATCGTAGTGCAAAATCCTCATTGAGTTAGCAAATAAAGCCGACTATAACTTTCTCGGGATGATAAGTATAACTTGGCGAATTTTCTCGGGGTTTCGTGTCTCGTGGCGATCGGACAAACTTACTTGAAGGAAACAAAATTGTAAACCACCCGAGCGGGCTGGAATGAAAGCCCAAAGCTCAAATGCTTGAGGAAACCAAGCCATTTGACATCAGTTCCGAAACAGGCAAGGACCTAATAAGGCAACCGGAGGACGATTGAACATAACTATTTTCTCATGAAAAGCGATATTGTGGCTTGCTTATAGGCTATATGCTTGATTGTAGAATTTATCATGTATTATATCTGTCATTCTCAGCGACTCAATATTGTATTGAAATCTTTCTTCTATCTGAGAAATTTTCTCATAAAATATTGTTGGTCCCTCGTAGACAGATTTGTTTCGGCCCAGCGGCTACCAGCGCGCCACCTTGTGACTTGAAACGTGCTAGCAGACTTACTTGAAGGAAACAAAATTGTAAATCACCCGAGCGGGCTGGAATGAAAGCCCAAAGCTCAAACGCTTGAGGAAACCAAGCCATTTGACATCAGTTCCGAAACAGGCAAGGACCTAATAAGGCAACCAGTGGACGATTGAAAATAACTATTTTCTCATGAAAAGCGAAATTGTGACTTGTTTATAAGCTATATGCTTCCGCGGATCCTTTAGCGCTTTTGAAGACCCCCAGGGGTGGCTGGCCCTTAAGTTCTGCAGAGCTGCAGAACTAACAATTGTGTACTTGTTATTTTCGTCGCGACGGCAGCGTAACATTATTCATGGGCCACTTGAAAAGGGTCTGTGCACTACTTCGACACAAGCCGCACGCGCTTGCTTTTGTCTCTCTCTACAAAATCAAATGCGCGATTTAAGCATAAGCATGTGCTGCAAGTTATACAGATCCGTACAGATCTAATGCGAAGTACGATATCTGATTGGCCGGTCGGTGCTCGGTCCTCGGCGGTATTGGCATATTGGTCTTGTCGCGTGACGTGGCTTAAGATTTGAATGCGATTTTTTTTTATTTAGGTATTTTGGGTCTTACGTTGAGTGACTAGTGACTCACTGACTGACTGTGGCTGTGTAGGAGGGTAGTGCAAGACAATGGATGTGGTTTATAGACTTATCAGCGTGAAGCGATTCTGGAAATACACATTTGAAGAAAAAATTGATCTGATGGCATTTCAGCAGGGAGATTTACACCAGAAATGGATTTGTGGGTGCAACAGGAAGAATGCTCTTTTCTTGCTTTCCTTGCATACTTTTCGGCGGAGACAAAGCTTGGACGGAGGTAGGTGTTACAGATTTAGTGCACCTGAGTGAAAAAATTACTACTGAGCGAGGGCCGTGGCAAATGCTTGTTCCGGAAGTTGTTGTATCCAGTATACAACTTCTTCCCGTCCAAGTGATTGTGCACGCGTTAAGGAATACCTCAGTACCGATTGCCGGGTGGCGGTACAAGTCCGCCAACGGTCCACTTTAGGTCTATTTAACATCACTAACATGTAAAAAGAAGGTGGTAGACAAGGACCAGTCGACCGAGGCAGTACCACCCGCTAGCTTTTCCCAGGGTGTCTTATAAATGTCCGCATGTTTCCACACCTAAGCTATGCAGTCGGTTATCTACCAAAAAAAAGAAATTAATGATGATGGATCCCTCGAGCACTAAAAACTCCGGACGTAAACTCACTCCACTCTCGGAATGTCCGGGTGGAGGGTGGGCTCGAGGGAACAACATCGAAGATAAAATTTGTTTTTCGAACATCTGCGGGATCAACAGCAACATTGATGCTGTTCATGACTACCTGCAATCCAATCGTCCCGCTGTGCTTTTCTTGGCGGAGACAAAAATCTCAGAGACTGCACCGATTAACCATCTCAACTTCCCAAACTACGAGGTGCACTCCAATCTGAGAAAGAACGGGGGAGTTGTGGCTTTGGCCGCAGCAGTCTTTCCTGCTCCAGGGATCTTTCTTTGGAATCAGACCGGAAGAACATTCTGTGGCTTCGACTCAACTCCAAAACATCACCCAAAGTTATTTGCTGCCTTTATCGCTCTCCCTCGAACCATAACTGGGATGACCTACTCGAATACCTCGCCGTCCAGATCGACTTCCTGAACATGAATCACCCCGCTTCAGAGGTAGTTCTTCTCGGTGATTTCAATGCCCATAATGAGCTTTGGTTGGGCTCAAATAAGACCGATGCAGCAGGTCGTGCAGTTGAAATGTTCGCTCTTACTCAAGGGCTGACCCAGCTGGTGACGAGCCCTACTTTTTTCCCCCGCGTCTCGTCACACGCCAGTAGCCTGCTGGACCTCTTTCTGACCACGCATCCTGCCCCTTACAGCACTGCTGTCCTGTCCCCCTTGGGTAACTCAGATCACGGTGTTGTGGAGGTTAGGTTTCGGTCAGAAGCCGCTGTGGCAGCAGAAACTCGCACAGGCCGCAAAACTTGGCATAACGGACATGCCGACTGGGAGGGGCTCAGAGACTTCTTCTCTAGCTTTCCTTGGAGAGATGTCTGTTTCACTGACGCGAATGCGTCGACTGTCTGTTCTTCAATAACCGAAATTATCCACGTCGGAATGGAGGAATACATCCCTCACACAGTGAAAGTTCCTAAACCAGGGTCCAACGGCTGGTTCAACAAATCGTGTGACACTGCTCGCCAGCAGAAGATCAAGGCCCACAGAACCTACTTACAAAACCCCACTGTAGAGAACAGACAAGCCGACGTCGAGTCCAGAAACAAATATAACGAAGCGGTTCGCAATGCCAAAACCCAGCATGATGTAAAAGTTAGGCACAGGGTAATGTCGCAGCGCAATGGCAGTCGGTCTTTCTGGACGCTGGCCAAGCAGATTGAAAAGAATTTCTCACACAGTAGCCTTCCACCACTTACGTGTCAGGATGGAACTATTGTATTCGACTCAAAGGCCAAGGCGGAAGTGCTAGCCAAGATCTTTGCTGCCAACTCCACCATGGACGTCCCCACCAACGCCCAAGTGCCGTCAATTCAAAGGGTTCCCCACACTATGCGGGAGGTAACATTCAGGCATAAGACCGTAAGACGAGTGCTCTTGTCGCTCGACATCAACAAAGCTTCTGGTCCGGATTCCTGCGATTGTACTGAATAGATGCGGATCTTGCTCCAGGTCTTTCGCGTCTCTTCCAGATATCTTATGAATCCGGCACCTTCCCAGAAAACTGGAAATTTGCTCATGTACAGCCCATCCCAAAAAAAGGATCTAAGACCGACCCTTACAACTACAGGCCTATAGCTCTGCTTTCTGTTATAAGTAAAGTGATGGAGAGGTGCATAAATCGCGAGCTTCTGGACTACCTCGAACGTCACAGCTTGATTAGCGACAGGCAGTACGGTTTCCGGCACCAACGATCCACAGGGGACCTCCTAGCTTACGTCACGCAACTGTTGAGTAAACTCATCCAGTCTCATGGTGAGGCTCATGTCGTTGCTCTTGACATCACGAAAGCGTTCGATCAGCTGTGGCACGCTGCCCTCTTAAGCAAACTTCCATCCTACGGCCTCCCAGAAAAGCTTTGCAGATGGGTGGCTGACTTTATCTCTGGCCGCAAAATATCCGTCGTAATTGACGGATTCTCCTCTTCATCCCACAACGTCAACGCGGGTGTTCCCCAGGGATCGGTCTTGGCTCCAGCACTGTTTCTCTTACATATCAACGACCTCCTTTCCTGCACGATCAACCCAATCTACAGTTTCGCTGATGACAGCACTCTACATGCAGGAATTCAGAGTGACCAGCCGATCTCTGCCGCTGAGCTGGAAAAAAGAAGACTAGCGACGACTTCTTCTCTGATAAGAGACCTGGAGGGTATCACTGCTTGGGGACGCAACAATCTTGTACAGTTGAATGCTTCCAAAACACAGTACTGTACCTTGACGAATAAAAAGCGTCCTAGCGCTCATACAGTTTCGATGGACGGTCGAGTTCTACCAAAGAGCCATTCATTTCGGCTGGTCGGAGTCCAGATCACCGAGGACCTGATCTCTTCAATAGCTGCAGCTGCTGGGAAAAAGCTAGGCTATTTGTTTAGGGCTAAGAAGTACTTTTCTCCGCATGACCTTCTCACTCTATACAAGTCCCAGATAAGGCCTAGCCTCGAGTATTGCTCACACATTTGGGGTGCTGCCGCCCCGACTACATTGTCCATGCTCGATGCTGTCCAGAGGAGGGCGGTCCGACTGATCGATGGCTCTTCTCTAACAGACAGTCTCGGGACTCTTTCGCACCGGTGGGTCGTCGGCAATCTAGCTCTTTTCTATCGCTACACCAACGGGCTTTGCTCCTCAGAGCTCTCTTCCATGATCCCGCCGCGCGATGTGCCTGCCAGACAGATCCGCCTGACTTCGGCGTCCCATCCTAACCGTGTCAAGCTTCGTACATCCAGAACTGGCCGATACGACCGCTCCTTTGTCCCGAGGGTGTCTAGATTGTGGAACAATCTACGGGAGGAAGCTTTTCCCGGTTCTACGAACCTTAGGCAGTTCAAAAATCGTATTAACAAAATTTCTTTGTGATCATCATAGCAGCCGCGGTGTTCCGGCATTTAGGCTTCTGCCTGCGCAGCTGTTTCGATATAAAAAAAAGAAGCATGAAAACTCTATAACACATATTCATAATTCGATGGAATTGGCTTTATTAGGGACTGTTAACATCAGCATAATGATACCATTACAAAAAGCAGGTACGTTCTATCAAAAATAATAGATTGTATAAAATTTTGCGGAGCATTTGAATTGGCGTTACGGGGCCACGACGAAACCGAGAGCTCCCAAAACCCGGGAATATTTCGTGGACTGATTAATTTTTCTGCTGAACTTGATACAACTTTAAGCGAGCAGATAAAAGATGCTTCAATATTTAAAGGAACTTCAAAAGAAATACAAAACGATCTACTGGATTGTATTCTTGAAGTTTGTCATGACGAAATAATAAAACAGATTAACAGAGCCTCGTATTTGGCGACATTAGCAGATGAAACATTTCGGGGAAAACCCAACCGGTAACAATTTTCAGACACGTATTTAAGGGCGAACCAGTAGAACGTTTTTGGAATTATATGAATCCCGAAAAATGTGACTTACGCTGATACTCTCACAAGACATATTTTGAGCGTCGTAGATCCATTAATAGGAAATTTCCCTGACATACTGATTTCACAAAGCTATGGTGGAGTCGCGGTAATGAGCGGACATAATGCTGGAGTCCAGGCAAAAATTAAACAAAGATATCTATTTGCTCACTATGTGCATTGCTATGCGCATCAGTTAAAGCTGATTATGTCCCAAGCTGCTTCCGCAAATGCTCAGGTTCGGGTGTTCTTTAGGGACTTGAAATATATTCCGGGATTTTTTAATAATTCTCCTCAACGCGTAGAGGCACTTAACAGAATTGTGGGAAAAAAAATTCGCCAAGGAGCAACAACCCGTTGGAATTTTAATATTCGAACAATAAATGTAGTGTTTGTGAACAGAGAATCACTCATTGAATGCATGGAAGAAATAGAAGAAAATTTCAATAGTAAACAGTTTGCAAGGCAGCTTGCGGAATTCGCTGTATGTTAAACGATTCTGTTTTCGTGTTTTGGTTGACATTTTTTCATCATGTCCTGCCTCACGTCGACATCTTGTTCAACCAGTTGCAGAAGAGAAAAACCGAGCCAGCGCAAGTTAAAACGGCTATCGATAATTTTGAAAAACGTATTGTCGATGTGGGAATTAAAATTGATAACATAGTAAATGAAGCCAAAAGTATTTGCACTGAACCCCAAGGCAACAAAAGGAGACGACGTAATAATAGCGGTCACGATCACCGAGTTGCCGCATTAGAAGTATGCGACAATATAGTGAATTCCGCAAATGACAGAATTTGGAACAAACATCATTTGGTAGCCGCGTCCCTGTTTTTCCCCGAACACTTTGGAGAATACTGTGGTAAGTTTCCTGATGACAAGTTGGAAACTACCTGCTTGGCTTATCCCGAATTAGAAAAAAGTCGTTTTAAGACAGAGTTATCTGTGACAATATCTGAGGCCAAGAAATTAAATCCAAGGTTAATAATAAAAAATGTTAATTTGGATGGTATTGATTCGCCAGATGATATTATAACGAATATAGCTACCCTGAATAATTTAACTGTTACGCAAAAATCTCAGATTGAATTTGTCACTAAACTTAGACTTAAGAGCGGAACTAGTGTTGTCATTGAAGTGACACCTGATTTAAGAAAATCCCTGTTACAGATAGGTTCGTTGTTCATTGGTTGGAAAGAGTTTTTCATTTCTGACCATTTGCACTTGATGAAATGTTACAAATGTTGTTCATTCGGCCATACTGAAGCTGCTTGCAAATCAGAGCTTGCATGTCCTAGATGCTGCAGAAAACACAAACTGAAAGAGTGCATGTCGGAGGCGCTACAATGCATTAACTGTCTTAATCATAACAAGTCACATAAAAAGAGCTTGCCCACCACAGATCATTCTGCTAACTTTCCTGGATGTCCTGTGTACCAAGGTTATGTTGACAATTTGAAGCAGCGCGTGGACTATGGGAAGTAATAAAAATGATGTTTAAAAAATTTGCCATATAAATGTTCGATCACTTACAGCTTCATTTAATGAGTTTTCTTTGCTGGTAAAAGATCAATTTGATATTATAGCTTTCGCAAAGATAGAATTGGCAGAGGTGGTGGGGTTGGCATATACGCAAAGGCTAATCTGAGATTCAATACTGTTAATATCGATTTTTTGGGTAACAGTACGCTGGAATTATTGTGTTGTAAATCTAGAATCAATTCCGTAAGCCTGCTTGTTGCGGTACTTTATAGACCTCCTCACTGTTCTATCAATGATTGTATAAACCACATAGACAATCTTGTTTCTTTCTTTATGCCTGAATATGATGACATTATTCTTCTTGGAGACATGAATATTGATATGTTCGATACCACTAATGTACTCAGCAGTTGTCTTGATTTTTATGGTTTCAGGCAGGTCATCGATGAGCCTACTCGTATTTCTCGTTTTAGTTCTACTTTAATTGATGTCATATTTTTAAATAATATTGAAAGTGTTCTCAACTCTGGTACCTTAAATGCAGATCTGATATCTGACCACAAACTAGTATTCTGTGAATTAAATATTAAAACCGTTTCATCGGAGGAAAAATTCATAACCTATGGGGATTTTAAGAAAAATTGATGTAATCAAATTCAAGCAGGATTTGGCTGCAGCTGGCTTAGAAGAAATGCTGTATATTACCGATATTAACTCCAAAGTTCTAATCCTTTATGGGGTGCTTATTGAGCTTTTTAACTTTCGTGCTCCTATTCGGACGGCTCGTGTCACCAAAAATGCTGATCCATGGTTAACTTTCGCACTTAAGGTCATTCTTAAGGTGAGAGATGAGGCTTTAATCAAATTTCGTCACAATCCATCAGATGAAAATTGGACAGCGTATAAACAGTTAAGAAATTATTCACTTGCTTCAATTCGGCGTAAGAAAAAGGCATATTTATCTCGCTTTGATAATCTCAATTCTAGAAAAGCTTGGGATCAGCTGAGAGCAATGAATATTTGTCCCCAGAAACACATTGAAATACCCTATGATCTGTTAGACCCTAATGAAGTCAATAACCACTTCATGTTAAATTACCAAAATCTTAATATCAATTCCCGTTTGATTGACAGTACCGCAGAGTTTTATGAGAACAGCTTTAACAGCCAAGATCTAACTCCATTTACATTTAGAATGATGACCGCTGAAGAAATTTTGGACATAGTTACCTCTATCAAGTCACCTGCTACAGGGAGTGATGAAATTAATTTGAACTGGATACTGCTTACCAGAAATTTTATTGTATTTAACACATATTGTTAATATATGCCTTGAGACCGGGACTTTTCCTGATGCTTGGAAGGAAGCTATTATCATCCCTTTAGCCAAAGTCAAAAATCCAACCACTCATAATCATTTGCGGCCTGTAAGTTTGCTGTGCTTTTGTTCGAAGGTATTAGAGAAAGCAGCGTACATTCAACTAGTGGAATATTAAGAGCAAAATAACTTGTTTTCTCCTCATCAATCAGGATTTCGTGCGGGACATAGCACTACTTCAGCTTTGCTCTATCTAACTGACAACATCGTAGGTAACTTAGACAGACATATTAATACCATATTAGTGATGATTGATTTCTCAAAAGCCTTTGATACAGTTAATCACAAAATCATGTTGAGCAAGCTGAAGTACATTGGATTATCTGATATACCGCTAAGATTTTTCCAAAGCTACTTGGCAGAAAGAAAACAATTAGTTAAGACGGTTAGGGGCGTCTCTTCTAGTACTGTGGTTTCGTCTGGCGTTCCGCAGGGGTCAGTTCTGGGACCCCTGCTATATTTAATTTACACTATAGACTTAGATTCATGTGTGGAATTTTGTTCTATACAAACGTATGCTGATGACACACAATTATCATTTCACTTCACATATGCTCAGTTAAATGAAGTGTCGTTTAAAATTAATACTGACCTAATCAATATTACGGATTTTTGTAAAAAGCACTATCTCAGGATCAATCCTGAAAAGAGTTCAAGTATGCTTTATAAAGGACGCAATTGTACTCATTATAAATAACGAGCGCATCCCCATGGTAGAACATTCTAAAAACCTGGGTGTTATCTTGGACTCTAACTTGAAGTTTGATAGGCACATCGGTTACCTGTCTCAAAAAACATATGCCAAATTAAAACTTTTATATTCCAACCGTTTCATTTTAAACTTTAGGACTAGGAAAAAATTAGTTGAAAGCTTGATCCTGTCATCTTTGCAACATTCTCTGATTTTATTCTATTCTTATTTGGATTCGTCGGATCGGTATAGGTTACAAAAAATTCAAAACGGCTGCTGCAGGTTTGTGTTTGGACTTCGTAAATATAGTCATGTCTCTTCGAAGATTAAAGATTTAAATTGGTTAAAGATGAAACCACAGTTTGTTTATGCTATGAAGGTGTTTGTCCATAAAGTAGTTCGCACAAAAAAACCACCGCACATTTTAGAAAAGCTAGTACCAAGAGGTAACATTAATCAGAGAAATCTCAGACACAACCTAAATTTTGCGATGCCAGTCCACTATACAGCCCTTTTCCAGAAAAGCTTCACATTTCATGCTGTCAAGTTATACAACTCTACAGATAAAATATGTCGCAGTAAAACAATAGTGCCTTTCAGGAGACTCGTTAAGAAACAGCTGATATTAATAGTTCAAGTGTGCATTCGTTTCTTTTTCTTATTATTACTATTGTTTGTTTGTGTATCGAGTTTAACTGTGCTACTCTTTCGTACACAGTGAGGTTAAGTGTAAGAGTAGCCATTTGGCTAAACTTCGCCTCACTTATGTATGCTGATTAATAAAGACATTTATTATTATTATTATTATTATTTATGCACGGAAAGATTGCCGAGCTTTACATGGAACTCTGTCTCTTTTGAAATTTTTGATACAAAATAGCTTGAAGGAAATACTAAGAGAAACATTTAGAAATTGTTGTTATAACTCCTATGTCAACATCAGAGGCTGAGCGAAATTTCTCAACATTGAAAAGAATCAAGACCTTTCTTCGAAATACTATGACCCAGGATCGCCTTACAGCGTTGTCGATGCTGTCCATTGAAAAGGAATTGATTTCGACCATGGAGAATTTCAACAGGAAGGTGATCGACAAATTTGCTGCCAAGAAGGAGCGCAAAATCGAACTGACATATAAAAAATAGGTAAGTTCGGATGTGCAGAACACCTGTTTTATTTTGCCACGAGCCGTGTAAATTGAACACTCAAGGCTTAGAATAGTACCCTGTCCTAACCTGGCGCCTCTCGACAGCCGTTCCGTTGCCCGGCGGCGGTCAGGATCTGATCACGCGTATGACATTACATTCTTAGATATTTACAGTATAGAGACAAGTTCAAGGTTTAGAGGTTCGTAAAATGTGAATCTTAGCGTTCTGACATTTCCATTTTTTCGCTAATCTTATCCCTGGAAGGTTTTCCTAAGTTCAATTGTTCCAGCGATTCAAAAATGACTTTCACACTGCGATTTGACTACTTTTCCGGCAAATATTTAAGTCAAAACAGTTTGTTTCCGAAATACTTCACGGTTTTATTGGGTTAACAATTTGAATGCTTTCTGAAACGCAAAACGCACAAAATTGTTTTTTTTTTGTAAAGAGGCACCAATTTATCCCTCTATATGAATTGAATTTTGTATTTTGCCTTTTAAATTGGTGGAACAGGCACTTGGGTCCAGTTTTTGACATTTTTGCCAAAAATTAGATATTTTCATGGTACAGGAGGGCGGGTTACGACTCACATCAGGCTTAATTTTTTTCTGAATGGAACTAGAGGACTGTGTAAGATCTTGAGAATTCTCAGATCATACAGGCTGTTCAGGAGACACTTTCAAAGTTTCAATGTTTGGAAGAAATGTGAATTTCAGTCATTTTGACAGTATTTCAATTTTCTCGCTACTTCTGTCATTGAAAAGCAGTAGGCCCCGCAATATGCTATCATTCCCGAGTAAAACTGTAAGGAGAGTTCAGAAATAGCCTATAAATTCAGATCTAATAATTAGTTCGGGCAGATATTTCGCTCAACATTTATTTGTTCTTCGAAAGTTTCCAATGATTTGTTAGGCTGAAAAAAACTAAACAGAATATCGATACATGCATCTAAGAATATTGTAACTGACAAAAGTCGAGTTTTTGGTTTTGTAAAGATTGGTCGTTGGTTAACGCTATTTTCTAAAAAAAAATTGGAAAGATTCATGCCAAAAGCAAAAAACAGGTAATTATAATATGACGAAAACATGCACTTAGCTGTAGAATCATTGTAACGTATGTTACAATGTTCTTCCATAAAAGACTGTGACTATTTATCTATTGTAAGAACATATACAATGATAAAAGTACATAATCTATACCTGTAATGACATTGTTAAGCCTCTTACAGCAGCATTAATGAGTGACGCTATAGGAAATGTGCCTCGTCCGAATCAGAAGAGCACACTTTTTTCTTCTTTATTTACTGAAACTATAAAACTCAAGTGAAAGGATGGACACATCGGAAATGCTCTACAGTTGCCTATTCTGACTCCAAGTCACTTCCATTATGACTATCACAAGTCAAACTTTCGTAGAAAGGCCTATGTTTCTGGGACCTTGCTTGCTAAAGACATTAGGTGATCATATAATTTTTCATAAAGAGGGATGAAAATATCGCTTCCAATGATTCTGTTCCTGAATCTCTAAATTGATTGAATTGACATTTGCCAATTTTAGACTATGTATATGGATGTCATTGGGGATTGAGCTAATCAATGTTGGCTGTGTTCAAAATTAATCAACACATCTTTGACCAGCTTTTTCTCCAACAAAATCCGTATAGCTCCTCTAGCCTGATGAAAATGGTTTTAACCCCTAACTGGTGACCATGGGTCTGACAGACCCTGCGCGAAATTCAAATTTCTCCCACTCCTGGATTTAACTAGATTTTAGCTTGTCCGCCTAGGTAGTCGTCTAATAACTATTTGCAAGAAAGACGTCGTTGTATGTGCATCGCGGACTTTTACGAGAGAGTTTTCGTACGTTGTCAAATATTTCGCAGGGTCTGTGAGACCCAGCGTCACCATTTACGTGATTTTTGAATAATGGCACCTTAAAGACAAAAAATACATGCAACTGATAAAGATTTCAAAACTATTGCGCAGCGATGGTACGAAGAAGTAAAAAGTGACTTAAGTGATTAGGATGATGATATACCAGATCCCGATTACTACAATGACCACGATTCAACTTCAGAAATAGAAAATAATGAAGGTAACAACGATTCTGCTTCGGGAGAGGAACTTGAACCTGAGATGGATAAAATAAATGTTAGGGCGTGTTATGGAAAAGATGTGTTAGATGTAAAAAATTAGTTTGCTTACCATGTGTGGAAAAATATGAGTTGAATGTGCCAAGGAGTAACATTTTACTTTTTTATTTACCTCAAGTTCAGGTGCTGTAGTTTTCTAGTATATATTTTTCCAAAATGTTTATTTTTTTATTTCATACTCTATCAATGTTATTTCATCAATTCCATATATTATAGTGTCTTAAAAAAATTGTTTAAAAAATTTAATAAACTATGCTGTTCGACAAATATGTGGACTTTTATTTAGTTTTCATAATTTATGTAGAAGATCAAGGCCCACAGAACCTACTTACAAAACCCCGCTGTAGAGAACAGACAAGCCGACGTCGAGTCCAGAAACAAATATAACGAAGCGGTTCGCAATGCCAAAAACCAGCATGATATAAAAGTTAGGCACAGGGTAATGTCGCAGCGCAATGGCAGTCGGTCTTTCTGGACGCTGGCCAAGCAGATTGAAAAGAACTTCTCACACAGTAGCCTTCCACCACTTACGTGTCAGGATGGAACTATTGTATTCGACTCAAAGGCCAAGGCGGAAGTGCTAGCCAAGATCTTTGCTGCCAACTCCACCATGGACGTCCCCACCAACGCCCAAGTGCCGTCAATTCAAAGGGTTCCCCACACTATGCGGGAGGTAACATTCAGGCATAAGACCGTAAGACGAGTGCTCTTGTCGCTCGACATCAACAAAGCTTCTGGTCCGGACTTGATTCCTGCCATTGTACTGAAGAGATGTGCAGCGGAGCTTGCTCCAGCTCTTTCGCGTCTCTTCCAGATATCTTATGAATCCGGCACCTTCCCAGAAAACTGGAAATTTGCTCATGTACAGCCCATCCCAAAAAAAGGATCTAAGACCGACCCTTACAACTACAGGCCTATAGCTCTGCTTTCTGTTATAAGTAAAGTGATGGAGAGGTGCTTACGTCACGCAACTGTGGAGTAAACTCATCCAGTCTCATGGTGAGGCTCATGTCGTTGCTCTTGACATCACGAAAGCGTTCGATCAGCTGTGGCACGCTGCCCTCTTAAGCAAACTTCCATCCTACGGCCTCCCAGAAAAGCTTTGCAGATGGGTGGCTGACTTTATCTCTGGCCGCAAGATATCCGTCGTAATTGACGGATTCTCCTCTTCATCCCACAACGTCAACGCGGGTGTTCCCCAGGGATCGGTCTTGGCTCCAACACTGTTTCTTTTACATATCAACGACCTCCTTTCCTGCACGATCAACCCAATCCACAGCTTCGCTGATGATAGCACTCTACATGCGGGAATTCAGAGTGACAAGCCGATCTCTGCCGCTGAGCTGGAAAAAAGAAGACTAGCGACGACTTCTTCTCTGACAAGAGACCTGGAGGCTATCACTGCTTGGGGACGCAACAATCTTGTACAGTTCAATGCTTCCAAAACACAGTACTGTACTTTGACGAACAAAAAGCGTCCTAGCGCTCATACAGTTTCGATGGACGGTCGAGTTCTACCAAAGAGCCATTCATTTCGGCTGGTCGGAGTCCAGATCACCAAGGACCTGATCTGGCACGAACACATCTCTTCAATAGCTGCAGCTGCTGGGAAAAAGCTAGGCTATTTGTTTAGGGCTAAGAAGTACTTTTCTCCGCATGACCTTCTCACTCTATACAAGGCCCAGATAAGGCCTAGCCTCGAGTATTGCTCACACATTTGGGGTGCTGCCGCCCCGACTACATTGTCCATGCTCGATGCTGTCCAGAGGAGGGCGGTCCGACTGATCGATGACTCTTCTCTAACAGACAGCCTCGGGACTCTTTCGCACCGGCGGGCTGTCGGCGATCTAGCTCTTTTCTATCGCTACACCAACGGGCTTTGCTCCTCAGAGCTCTCTTCTATGATGCCGCCGCGCGATGTGCCTGCCAGACAGACCCGCCTGACTTCGGCGTCCCATCCTAACCGTGTCAAGCTTCGTACATCCAGAACTGGCCGATACGACCGCTCCTTTGTCCCGAGGGTGTCTAGATTGTGGAACAATCTACGGGAGGAAGCTTTTCCCAGTTCTACTAACCTTAGGCAGTTCAAAAATCGTATTAACAAAATTTCTTTGGGATCATCATAGCAGCCGCGGTGTTCCGGCATTTAGGCTTCTGCCTGCGCAGCTGTTTCGATATAAAAAAAAAAAAAATGTTTGATAAATACAGATAACCTTCAAAATTATTTATAAAACATTGTTATTTGCCTCAAAATATATTAGAGACTTAGACAATATATAAAATTAAACAATATCTAAAATACATACAAGAATACAAAAAAAATAATATGTGGGTCTGAGAGACCCAGCGTCACCTCTAACGTTACCCGAATGGCACGTCACCAGTTAAGGGTTAATGGTCAATTCCACCAATTTAGAGAACCGAGAACAAAATTCAACCGATATATAACGGTAGGTCGATCCCTCTCCTTCACGAAAAAAAAAAACTTTGGGAGTTGTTTCTGTTTCGGAATAAATTCGAAATGTGATCTCAATAAAGCGAATTCAGAAAGAAATCACTTTTGACTAAAATATCTGATGAATGGATTGACAACTCGTAATTTCGAGACCATTTTTAAATCACTCGGACAACTACACTTCGGAGTAGTTAACTACTGTGGGGCATGATCTTTTAAAATGACAGGAGAAACGATAAAGTAGAAAAGCCTGAAATTCACATTTTCTCCTATCATTGACATTAGAAATTATAATTTCATAAAGTGTCGTCCTTCCATAGGTTCTATTCTGAGAAAAAAATGAGGCTGGAGTAAGACATCACCTGCCCTCCATTATCACGAGGAAGACCAATTTTTGTCCAAAAGATGGAACATTAGATCCAAGGTCCGTTCGACCAATTTATAGGCTCGAGTACAAAATTCAGTTCATACGGAAGCATAGGTTGGTCCTTATGCATCTGTAAAACGATTAATTTTATCTGTATTTTGATTCGGAAATCATTCAAATTGTCAGCCTAATAAAGCATTGCAAAATTTTGAAAAAAATTAAGATGATTTTTGAGTTTTCTGGACAATTTTACTTTGTAGTAGCCATATATTATGGAGCCTGCTGCTTTCCAGTGGCAGGAGTGGCCAGAAAATGGAAATGTAAACATTTTGAGCATGCCTCCAGACAGAACGGTCCGACCTAGGGTCCTGAAATTATATTGTTATAATATCCACGAGCTGGCCTTATTAAGGACCTCAAGTAACATATTATGTATAAGTGTATATTGGTAAAAGGACAATGGATTCTGTTTTAATTGTTGATCCTCTTACTTGGTCGCTATAACTGGCTGTATAAGTTTTATAACAAAATATTTAGTAAATTCTATTAAACGACCGCGGTATATTTTTCATTCTGTAGTAAAGCTGATTTGATTTTACAAACTTTGCTTGTGGGAGACCCCTGTTTAGTAAGCTACCTTGTGTGACAAGAGCGTGTCCAGCTCAAAACCTTCAAAACATTTGTTAGTGGAAGTTTCGCAAATCATATCTACATAACTATTCTTGATATTTTTCTTTCTTCTTGAATTTCACTTATATAGAGTCTAGAAGCCTACATTCCAGGGCACCACGGCTGATATGAGTATCCCAAAGAAACTCTGTTAATCTGACCTTGTAGATTGTTTCACAATCTCAACGTCCTAGCGACAAACAAGCGGTCATATCGGGCAGTTCTGGATGTACGAAGTTCGATACGGCTAGGATAGGAGGACGAAGTCAGGCGGGTCTGTCTGGCCGGCATATTGCGTGGAGCATCATGGAGGAGGGGTCTGAGAGAGCTAGATTGCCGACCGCAGCCGGTGCGGAAGGGTCCCGAGACTGTCTGTTAGAGAAGAGTCGTCGATCAGTTGGACAGCCTTCCTCTGAAGAGCATCGAGCATGGATAATGCAGTCGGGGCGGCAGCACCCCAAACATGTGAGCAGCACTCGAGGCCAGATCTTATCTTGACCTTGTACACAGCGGGGAGGTCATTCATATATTATCTAGAGTGAATGCAAGTACCTCTCATTTCCAAATCACAAATTTTGCGTACCTTTTCTATCAAACGTCAAAGTTCTTTTTTGCCGAAAAGTGCATAAGAGTAAATATGAAATAGCAGCCAAAAGTTGAAACTTTGTAGTGATTAACTTACATTGAAAAAATCTTCAAAAATGCTCAATTTATCCAGCAACGTAACTGCTGCTACAGCCTTGAGACACGGAATGAATTTTAAGTGACTAATTGGTCTGTATCTCCATTACTATAAAACGTAATCAATAATGTTATTTACAAAAATTGTGGAGTATACGCTTCCTTTAGGAAATAATTTGTCTTTGTCGATATGTATCCGTCCTTTTTCTACAATTGCTTGAAATTTCGTTATATAGTAAAAAAATAATTTTACATGTAGAATTATATTTTACCTAGTTTATTCTAGAATGATTTGAAAATTTGTCATATTTTCACCATTGAGATCTCCAAAACGGTAAGAGGTGCGGTTCGGTTGAATGAAGGCAAAGTTGCGCGTTTATATATTTTAGAAAATGCATTAGAAAAGTTGCTTCCAGTATCTACAGAGATACATGGAGAATAGATCCAATTTTACAAAAATAGATTCTAATTCTAATTGTTTCTGAATTTATTGGAAATGGGATTCCAAAATAAACTGCACATTGATACTGCCACCTTAATCTATGCAAGGTGGCGTAAATTGAACATTATCTAATATGATCTTTCGTCTCTTTGATATTTTTTATTTATACATTATTATAAAAAAATTATTGAGTAGGCGTTAAGATTATCATATAGTTATTTATCTCATTAAAGATCAAAGATGATAACATGTTACGCATTGATATAAAACTTCAGGTGCCTAGCTTCGCATAGTTGACTTTAACTCATTTGATGAAAGAAATTATTTAAGGGTAATCATGAAGACATCGAAAACAGTTTACTTTTAAATAACTGAGAGCTGAAACTCAGATCGTAATTATGCCACCGTGTAGAAGAGAAAAAGTGGTAATGGTATTATGTACTTTGCTTGAGATTTGTAGACAATGTGGATGTTTGAAACGTTTTGATTAGGACTAAAGAGAGGAAAAAATAAAAACGACTTAAGAGTAAACTCGGAAATATGTTGGATTTTTTCATTATCCAAGCAATTTGTCTTCATAAAGTAGCCCGCTTCGTATATTTATCATGAGATGTGTTATTTATTAACCGTGTAGCCTGGACGCCAGTAATTATTAATGCATAATTTTTCGCAGAAATACTTGTCGTGTGACATCATTTACTTTACTGTTGCCGAGATCCCAAAGGCGAGGTCCGAACTCGGAACACATGTAACATATACAGGGTGATTGACACAAATGAAACATCATACACAGGACCGCATTTTAAGGAGGGTCTTCTATGTAACATTATTTCCTGGAGGACTTTATTATAAATATTGTAGTTTAAAAATAAAAAACAATTTTTCTTAATTTGACCTTCAATTTGGTACAAATAATTACTCTTGTGTGTTTTTCCTAGAGTGCATTGTTTTCGTAAAAATAAAAAAAAAACAAATTAGATTAAATTACCCTGCACAGTGTTTTTAGCAAAATTAAGTTTATGAATCAGATAGCTTTTAAATAGTACCAGTAATTTCTCGTCTAGTAGATATTGATTCAGCTTGTGATGAACCCCTCACATGAATAATTTAATTATTATAAAAAATGTTATCTCCATTTAATTTTTGCCGAGCTAGGGAAAAGGGGGGGCAGCTGCTCCCTTTGCCCCTCCTGGGTGCGCCCTTGTTGTGTGATACTTATTCAGAAAAACAAACTACAATTTGTGAAACTTTAATCATATATTAACAAAAAGCTCTCTTCAAGGTGACAACGCCTGATACATTCATAGCTTTAGATATTCTTAATACAAGAACTCTTCCTTCACGATCTCATAGCAGTACATCCTACCGTTACGACAGACAGGTCCACACTTTTGTGATTTGCATCTGCTGCAGGGAAAGAAACATCCTGGACAGGTTTCTTCGGAACAATCGCATACATCCCTTCCCGTCTTGATGAAAATTCCATCTTTGGTGTAGACTGGTTGACGTTGGGTCCTGCGACGTTTCTGAACCCTTCCAACTTGTTTGGAGCAGCAAGGTAGCGTACACTGAATATTATTGGAGTTCATGTTAATGGTTATTATGTTTCACCTTATGTGACATACAGAGGTAACCTCTTGCTTAAGACATCTATTGTCAAATAACGAAGAAACAAAGATACGCCTAATAACAGCTACCCGCGATCTGCTGATGGGTTGTGTTAATAAGCTGCATAGTGCAGGTAAATTAGTAACGAATGTTTGGCGCTTTATTTGAGCAATACAGGGCGTCGCGAAGCAAACGATATAGCCCAAATTCTTCATAAATTTTATATTTATACAATTTATGAGACAAAAAATTTCTAAAGGGCAAATAGGTGTGATAGATGATATCATGCAAGCGGTGGAGATTTTATAATAATAATATTCATGGTCACAAAATACAGCTAAATATCAAATATTGTGCTCAATAAACATAAAGCACCCAAAAAAGTTTGCACTTGTGTTTGGGTTTGTTAAAAATAAAAACTAAAAGTACAGTCAGTGTATGAAAAAAAAAAACGTAAATACTATACAATTTGGTGAATTATTATGGTGATGAGTGTAAGTAAAATATTATTGATTTTAATAATGATTTTTCATATCTACAATTTCATGGATGGAGCATCTTGGTTGTTGTAAAATCCATTTTTTTTCTTGTTAATTTAACAATAGCATCTTGAGTAGATTTGCCTTCTTGAAAACCATATTGCTGTTCCGCTATTAAGTTTTTTTGCAAATTCGGTGAATCGTTTTTTTAACACTTTTTCATATATTTTAGAAAAATTGGTTAAGATGCAAATTGGTCGATAGTTGATGGGTTTTCTCTTTCTCCAGATTTCAATAATGGTTTTACAATAGCCTGTTTTAAACATGTAGGGAATATTTTGTTATTCATACAAGAATTTATCAAATATGACAGTATGCCGCAGATGTTGGAATTTATCCATATAGCATATGCTTCATATATTACTATTCTTTTTATTTTATTCGATGACTTTCCGCAAGAGTTCAAGCGTTGTGCCTGTAATTTGACTGCGAATGTTGTAAGACAAGAAAATAATGTTTTTTAGCTGACTCATCAACATATATGTCCATTAAAATATATCCGGAGGAAGAACTCGGGTGTTCTTAAATCTGGTGAGTAGGATGCTAATTTAAATTGGATATGTAAAAGGATAGTTGTATGGCGTCCAAAATCGTAAACGCACCATACGAGTAGCTATGAGGAATTTATGGAATATGAATTAAATTCTTCCTCCATGTGTGATTCGAATGTATTAGTTTATTTTATTTTCCACTTCCAATCCCTTTACAGTCTATTTTACCACATTCACCTTTTGCTATTCGGAGTGTCTAAGATAAGGATCCAATGCATGAATATCTCAATACCGGTAGGGCGTATTTCCATGCCGTTAAGAAACTTATGAATATTTCACGGCTTACTGAGAGACGTGGTAAAAACTAACTTTACTTTAACGAATAACAAAAAACCAGTGAAATTCTTCCATTAGCACTTTTCAGGCACTACATGATGGTGTTTTTAAATGTTGTACCCGACGGTTTGTTTCTGAGAAAGCACCATCAACTTTATTTTTTGTATGGTCCGAAAAAAAAGTACACCCTACATTTATTTGCTTGTTTAGGCCCGTATCGTTAGTCGTCCCTACAATTGTCGGGCGCGTTTATGGCCTACTTGATTGTCATACTTCTTAAAAAATTTCTAGATTACACTTGTCCCGTGTCAGCGTCAGCGCTCTCCTATTGCAAAGATATGTTTTCTTTTTAAATTGTAGGAAATTTCAGGCTGATAAAACATGATATAACTCAAAAGCAAACACAATCTGATGCAAATAGATGTTTGTGACATAACCTCAAAATAGAGCGCTGACACGGAGAAGCAGAAAACTATGACAATCAAGGAGGCCATAAAGGCGCCCTACAATTGTAGGGACGACTGACGATACGGGCCTTAGGAAGGGAAATGCGCTTTTAATTATTGCTTTAATTTTATTAAGTAGGCGTTGCAAGCAAATGCTGGATGGAAGATTATGCCATTACTGATAGATACATATTACATATCACATAATGGTATGATGGGGAAGAATCTTATGAAATGATGCTTAAATTACTGATATTCAGTGTAATGAATACATTATCAGCATTATTAGGCCAAATTTCAGCTTTTCCTCAATACCTCAGTGAGCAATGAAATTTTTTATATGTTTCTCAACGGTATGTAAATTCACCCTAAAGAACGCACCTTTCTCTTAATTTGACCTAAGCTGTATTTCTCACGAGCATAGGATCCTTGTCTTGGACCCCCGGTATATACTATCATAATATTTAATAGATATTTTTAATGCACATAGAATATAGGTTTTTAAATTTTTTTATCAATTGACGTATATTTTATGAATTCTTGATGCAATAAATGCATTATACCCAAAAATGGGATTGCCAAAAGTTTCCTTAAGCGACCCGCCAACTACGTACTACCTTGTAGTGTGTACTGTAGTTTAATCTCGTTAAAATTACTACTCTTTTCTGTCTAGAGTACGTGTCTTCAAACTGGATTATATACAATATATAATATCCCACAAACTACCTACAGTATTCCAACATAAGTATGGCATATCTTGATATGTTTGTCATGGAATTTGATATTAAAATTATGAACGACAACTGGCTGCTGAAGCTAATAAGGGAAGTAATAGTGGGGATGTGACAACCTCCGTCGACATCATTGACCTCAGCTTGTCAGTAGTCATGGACAAATTTACGTCACGGGTATTACGTATCTTGAAAAGTGACATTTTATCGATTTTTTTGACATTATTTTGGTGTTTTGTGACATTATGTAGGTTTTCCTACAAGATGTTAACTTAACGCTAGCTGGCGGACACGTTGTGAACTCGTTTTGTAGTTGTTCATGCTGCCTAAATGTCATGAGGCTTCGGTTTTCAATGTTTGGCTCTGATGTGATGTAAAATCTGCGTCAGACATGGCATTACTGGGGGTAACGGCAATGCATAGGTGCATAGTGAGGATTTGTGTGCTAAATATGTGTTGATGATAATTTCATTAGATTCTTGTCGCAAATACGCTTACTTGAGATTCAAAGCTAGAAATTAGTTGCGCATCTACTTTTTATTATTCATCCTGGAAATTATCTATGCACAAGTCATATACATGCTAACAGTAACTTAGACACTATGCGGGCGCGGTGGTGATTTCCCGTAATAGTTTTTGAAAATGCAGAAAAACGTAAAAAGTCGTAATTTATAACATCGAACATAACCTGTCTTCAGAAAGGACAACATATAAATAAGCCGTCGAGCACAGTTAATAGATATATTATTGGCAGCATATTTAGTAATGATTTTCTCATACAACAAATATCACTGGTTTTATACACATGCAAACCAATACACACATCCAGATGCGATCTTGCTATTCAACCAACTTTCTTTTCAGAAATGAAAGCTATAGACTACTCGACGTCACAAAACATATGCAACCAACAATGCGTGTAGTTGAGCTATTCCTCCATAGATGGATGCTCACAACGATCCTAGTGAGCAAACGTAGAATGGCTGCACTCTAAAAACTACCTACTCTGCAAGAAGACATCTTATAGTTTTTTTTTGTCGTTGCATATGATATTTACCTAATACCCGTGCGGATGACTCTTGACTAGCTTTGTTCCAGGAAAATGTTCAATTCATGTCTCGAGACATCCAGTGCAAGAGGACTGGTACCGACCCTGTTGGAACTAATGTTTTAGTTCTGTGCATTTATAATGCACAAGACTTTAATTTTGGTATACGGGTTTGTTTGTGTTACGAATTTCATTTAGTTTTTGCCAATTATGGAAGATTACGAGATTCCTGGTGGAACATTATATTACAACGGCAGTACAATACAAATGCGCATAAAATGCAATTATATTGGCTTGTATGATTAAAACTTTGTTGTTTACTTAAAGCACAAAAAGTGATGAAAACAAGTAAAACATTTAAAATGGCCCCTTCAACCGTGAATCCGACGTTTGTCTTTCAGCTATGCATGCCTAAGCTTATTTGTACCATGAATATTCTTAATTTTATTCAGAACTTATTTTTCAAGTAACGAAGCAGTTCCGAACAATTACTAAAGATGCTGGAACAACGATAAAATGAAACAGAACATGGAGTGAATTTCTTGCAATGTGCATGCGCGTTTAGTTGTGAATGTGTTTCCTGCCTATGCTGGAGTAAACCCTCTACAAAAATCTTTAAGAGCTTGTGGCACTACTATGGAGCCCTATTACCAGGAGAGCCGACAAAAAGAGCAAAGATCCCAAAACTTAACGCCTGACCGAAGGACTTGATTTTTATGAATGATAAATAATATTAGAACACATTACAGAAGGATCGCCTGGCAGATACCTGCAGATCCAAAAGAACCCATATATTGTCCACCTGTTGACTAAGTAGGCTAGTACACAAATAGTTCATTCCGCGCTTGCAACAATTGAGCATTAAGTGACCGACAGCTAATTCCAATTCGATGTCTTGTTGGAAAACCTAAATAACATAGGCGTAGCCAGGTTTCAGTTTTGGAAGGGAAGGGGTTTATGAAATAAAATTACAAAAATATGCTTTAAATGAGACAATCTTATACATTCAATAAAAGAAAAATGTATTTCAGGTAGCACGCGCTGTCTCATCCACTTACCTGCCATCATCTACCCCAAAGTTTTGATCAAGTATAATATTATGAAATTAATTGTCTGTTTTTCTTTTTAAATATATCCACTACTTCGTCGGCATCAATTTCAGTCTCTTAGTGAGTGTTCATAAGGGCCAAACCGTTCAGTCTGTTTTCACTCCTTGTGTTTCGCAAATAGTTTTTCAGTCTCCATAGGCTTGAAAAAGACCTTTTTGGGGTAACAGTGGAAACAGGTATGGTAGTCAAAATTTGTAGCAATCTGTAGACATTTGGTTATAGTTTTTAATTGCACTTATCTAGGCATTCCAAAGCAGATTTTCGAGTAGTGCATTATGTAAAGGGGCTTGTCATAACACACCAGATAGTACTGATATCACTTTACGGTGTTTAATGAACCTTTCAGTCAATTGCTGTATTGTAACATGTGATTCATTTAAATGTACTTTTTTGGTGTGGCTGTAATTGCTTATGGCGCATGCGTCATGACAACTAATTTAACATTTTCTGTTAGACATTTCAACATGGAAATACTTAGTCCAGTACAGCGTCTACAAATAATTCAGCTGTACTTCGAAAATCAACGTTCTGCCAGAAGTGTGTTTCGTGCACTTAGAGCAACTTATGGTGTACATAATCGGCCCTCCGAACGCACAATTCGCCGTACGGTCGAAAAATTTGAAACCCAATTTTCATTATTGGATAATACCCGACCAAATAGACCACATCCAGCACGCATTGAAGAAAATATAGCTGCGGTAGCTGAGAGTATACGTGAGGACCGTGAAGAATCGATTCGGCGCCGTTCTCAACAGCTTGTCTTGTCATATTCAACGTATTTTACGTAAGAATCTTAATTTGAAACCATACAAAATTCAACTCCTCCAAGAATTGAAGCCGGCCGACCTTCCAAAGCATCGTCGTTTCAGCCTTTGGGCTTGAAGAAGATCCGATGTCTTCGAGCAAAATTTTGTTTAGCGATGAGGCCCATTTTTGGCTTAACGGCTACGTTAATAAACAAAACTGTCGTATTTGGGGTGGTGAAGAACAACCCGAAGTGGTTCAAGAGCTGCCATTACATCCAGCGAAAACAACGGTTTGGTGTGGTTTATGGGTCGGTGGAATCATCGGTCCCTATTTTTTTTAAAATGAGGCCGGTCAGAACGTAACTGTGAATGGTGCTCGTTACCGCGCCATGATAACGGATTATTTGCTGCCTGAAATTGAAGCCCGTAATCTCGATGACATTTGGTTCCAACAAGACGGCGCCACTTGCCACACAGCCCGTGCAACCATGGCTTTATTGCGAGAACATTTGGATGAACACTTAATTTCACGATTTGGACCAGAGAATCTGCCAGCTAGATCATGTGATATCACACCTCTAAACTTTTTCCTTTGGGGCTACGTTAAGTCCAAAGTCTACATTGATAAGCCGAATACGATTGAGGAATCAGAAGCCAACATTACGCAGGTCATTCGCCAAATTCTAGTCGAAATGCTCCAACGTGTCATCGAAAATTGGAACTTCAGAATGGACCATCTCAACCGCAGTCAGGGCCAACATTTGAAAGAAATAATATTTAAAAAATAAATATCAAAATGGTTCTTTTCTTTAATAAAGAGGGATGGGATGAATAAACTTATTTTGAAATAAGTGCATGTATCCGGTGCAGAAATGTTAGTCCGGTTCAACTGCCCGACGATGCGCGGCATCCCCATTGTACCATCATTTTCTTCTGGCAAAGCCTTTGCTTCTTCATAGAGATGGGGATACTCGGCGTCAGTTTTATTCCTCAAAAGTTGCAAATCATTAATAACGCCGTCCACGTGGCTGAATGTTGTGATAAGGTCAGTGCTGATTGCTTGCAGTTGTTTAGATGGCGACAATGTATATATAGCTCATCACTTTTTGAAGAGTCACCAAACACAACACAAAACTTGAAAATCGTAGTGTAATAATCATTTGGACTGCTTTTTGCTGTTGTTTCTTTATTATGGTTAGACTGTCGGTGTCGGATAATGGCGACGGGCGCCCCTCAATTTAAATATAGTAACGCTGGCTGGCTGGCTGGAGAGACGAAGAGTAAAGATGGCTTTACTCTTCGTCTCTCCTCTTTCAAAAATGGGTAACGTAGTATCTCGAACTACTCATACTTATCTCCAGCGGAGTAGCTCAAATAGACCTTTAATTACAGTTTTAAATAGTTAAATAGGAATACTATTTTTAGAACTTTTCGGGGGGGGTTGACCCAAAAAACCCCCCTGGCTACGCCCATTCTAAATAATGTAATGTCATAAAAAACCTACACAGTGTCATAAAAACCTACATAATGTCAAAAAAACCGACATAATGTTAAAAAAACGACATTATGTCACTTTTCAAGTTACGTAATAGCCCTGCGGACCTTAGACTTAAAAAAATGTGTTTTGATGGCTCTGCTGAACCACAGCGTTGCCAGCTGGACCATACAGAATTTCCCCAGAACAAGCACAAAAATCCCTCAACTGTAAAAAGCAATCCCCCAAATCACAGTTAATTGATGGAGAGAAGTAGATTTGATTCAAAATGCGGGTAATCTTTCTTTCCGCAAAACGTGTGATTTCCTCCAGAATATTATATCCTCAAAAAACTTCCCAAGTAAAAATTCCCCAGCATGGAAAACCACTCACAGCACCACTAGTAGTCCAGTCGTCAAACTTCGGGGCGGTTTTTACATCACGAATAGGTAGGTCGCAGTTTCTCCTGGTAAATGGGCTCCATGGATACTACAATCACACAACTGTCACGGCTCACGTGACGCCTATTCAATGTCACAGATAGCTTCGGTGATGACAGGTAACAAGAGCGTCTGCCTACGCTAAAAATTGGTAGCCCCATTAAATTGTCTTGCGTTATCGATATAGCATGGTCTACTCCACATCATGTGATTCCTTAGAAGAGCAAAACATTTCATACCTTGCTTATTAAACACTTTGCCACGACCAAATGTACTTACTCAACATCTATCCCAATTTCAGTGTAATTTAGTGGGAGCAATAAAAGTTGGCACATCTATCTTAAAGTCCGTCATGCCTCTTACCGCTATTATAGCGAAGAGTCATATCACGAAAGTTAAAGTTTTCATACTTTATAGCTTAGATTCCTTTTTTGTTGCCGAATCCTCTCTACACACTGAAGTGGCTATATGCAACGTCGACGAAAAGATATATCACCTTTTAACTTTTAACGGCCTTGCGCTTAATGCCTTCACTCTGTTTGCGTGTCACTCAAGTGTACTCTAATATTGCGTGCAGTTAGAGAAAATGTCATGCAGATTAGTTCCACACTTTCGAAAGGGCATCTAGAACAATTTTACATGTAGTGTCATTTCACTTATACATATGGCCGCGAGATATGAAGCTGAAGAGAAGAAGACTAGTAGCGACTCCATCTCTGTCCAGAGAACAATTTGATAAAGCTTGGTGCTTCTAAAATAAAGTACTGTAGCTTGACCAACAAGAAACGTCCTGCCGTGCATCTGGTTTCCATAGATAGCCGAGTTCTACTTCAAGGGCATTAGATTCAGCTGGTCGGAGTCAAGCGCAGGTATTACGTACCATAGATTAACCCTCTTCTACTGCTATGTCAATGGACCTTCTCTTTCTCTTTCAGATGATGTGGCCACACGCTGAGCCTGCCAGATGGACCTGTGAAGTTTGTGTCTCCTATCTTCTCTGTCGTACATTTGTGCATGCGGAACTGGCCGGTACGACTGCTTCTTTGTTTCCAAGGTGTCGCGATTGTGGAACAACCTGCCTGAGGAGGCTTTCCCCAGTTCTGCTAACCTGGGACTGTCCTAAAATCGGATTAACAAGATGTCCTTAAGATTCCTACAGAAACTGCGGTATCTGCGTGTTTCGGTGTCTGTCTACGCGGATGAATCAGTATAAAGAAGTGTATTTTACTTCGAAAATATGCCAAAGTCAGCGGAGTTTGCAACTGCGAATTCTTAAAAGCTTGAACCAATACTTATGAAAATCATGGTGACACTAGCACAAAGTTGTAGTGGAATGATCTAAACCAGGGATGGCGAACCAAAGGCACGCGTGCCATTGATGGCACGCAACACAATATTTTGGGCACGTCACCAGTCACTAAATCATGTTGCATTAAGAGAAAAAGTGTAAACTAGGTAGGTGTTTATTTTATGACGAGCGAACGCAAGCAGGTAGAGGTTTTTTAAAACGTCGTGAGCCGTGACCATTACACTATGTGTATGCGCAGAAGACAAAAGTTAGAGCAGTGGGAAAAATATTATCCTAATCACAAATATCGGCTTTTCCAAGGCACCAAGAATGGCAGAGAGAACTATCGGTACTCACTGACGTGCGACTGTAGATTATGATTTTGTTAAAAGTATACGAACGACTAAGATATACACGAGATACCAGACAAAGAAAGAGTTACTGAAGAAATTATTTCTTTGACTGATTATTTAATCAAGGAATTTTCAGCGAGATTTACGCAGTTCAAGGAATTATCGGTAATAATCAAGTTTATTATGTACCCTGACGTGATGTCATTTAATAAATTGAACTTGTCCGAATTCGATTGAAGAAGAATTCGAAATACAGCTGATTGATTTCCAGTCCAGTTCAATATGGATTCAAAAAGTTATTGAAACAAGGATAAAGTTAGAACAAATAGAAACCGGAAGATTGACAAGTGATATAAGTGAAAATGCTAAGAACAAAATTTTGGAAACGTGCGATGCATTACCGGACACATTTAACTGTTTTAAGAAGCTGGCTCATGCTATATTAACGATACTTTCGTCTTCATATGCTTGCGAGTCATTATTTTCAGAAATGAATAATATTAAAGACTCGGTTAGAAACCATTTAACAGACGAATGCAGTTCAGCATGCATACTGCTAAAAGTAACATCTTACAACTCTGATATAAATTATTTATCATCTAATCTGCAACAACAGAAGTCACACCAATTTTACTTTAACTGAAATTGCGAATTTAATTGAAACATTGCAAAATGCACCCTTTTTGTAGCAAATAGAGAATTGATAATATTTATTATTATTATTATTATTATTATTATTTTCCCAGAAATTATAAATTTAATTGAAACATTGCAAAATGTACCTTTTTTGTAGCAAATAAAGTGTTGATAATATTTATTATTATTACTTTCCCAATTTTCCTAAGTGAAAATTATTAGGTCTATGACCTCATTAAACATTTCTTTAAAAAAATGGCACGTTGATGCATAAAGATTCGCCTACCCTGATCTAAACTTACCTTACACGTGACCTCGATGCAGCGTGCTATTGAGGCAGAGAAAAAAGATCCGGCTTATATTGTGCTGTTAAGTTACACGTGTTATTGGGTCTTCCTCAAGTTACAACCAATCTGCATTTAAAATGAAACTTGCATATTTCCACCATTATCTTGGTTATTGTAAAGACATACCCAAGAGAATATAAACCAACCCGCAAGTCAGAAAACGGGCACGTATCTTTTTTAGTTACAGCAATTACTTGCTGTAGTTATTTTACTATTATTTTATTTCTTATGCAACTGTGATTGCGAAAAAGAGATATGTTTCTTGGATGCTGTTTGAAAACCATTTCACTCATTTCCGTCAGTCTGTCTAGCGGTCTATCAACAAATATCTGGCACTTCTATAAGATGAAAAGAACGACTCAAAGTTTGTCGAAATTTTCACACAAGGTTGCCAAGGACGAAAAATCTTCGTAGCTTTTGGAAATCGGCCCAGTGGCGGTGGCACTACTGACAAAAAGAAACGAAAAAAAATCACTCATATTCTGTTTTTTGACGTTTTAGAGGATCCGGCATGGGTAACATGTAAAAAACCTATAAAACGTAAAAAAAACCTATAAGATGTTATCTTGCAAACTAGGTAGTTTTTAGGGCGCAAACAGTCATTCCACGTTTGCTCACTAGGATCGTTGTAAACGTCCATCTAAGGAGGAATCACTCAACTAAACTAACGAATTACTGGTTGCATATGTTTTGTGAGGCCAATTGGTCATTGTCTGTAGTTTTTATCTCTGCGAAGAAAATTGGTTGAATAGCAAGACCGCATCTGGATGATTATGTGTATTGATCTGAATGTGTATAAAATCAGTGATATTTGCTGTGTGAGAAAATCATTACTGAATATGCTGCCAATGAAGTATATCTATTGGCTCCGCCCGACGGGCTATTTTTATGTTATGCTTTCTGAAGAGAGGTTATGTTCAAAGTTATCAATTACGAAAAACTGAGGAGAATTGTTAGCATAATATGGAGTCACACTCCATCTGTGTGTGGCCCTTTTCAAGGAATTTTTGTTGTATGTTTATCTTATTATGCACAGCATAATTAAGTAATGCATTCGCCATGACATTGTTCCGATTCTGGTATGTACACCCATCGGAATAAATTATGACTGGAAGACGTTTTGTTAAACAATGTCTTTCCAAGTAATCTATTACACATGATACAAAGGCAGAAGCAGACAAATCACAGTCAGATTCAGTGAACCAGTAACATGTAGCATTGCGACTAGTAACGTCATAGATCGTGAAATTGTGACAGCACAATTTAGTTTTGAAAAATACCATACTAGATTGTACAATGGGACAAACTTTCACAGCTTGAAGATCCATAGTCAGTACAATACATTTCCCTTCCTCTGCTAATTTCTTATCTGTTTCTTTTTCTAATCTTGCTCGGTCTTTCTTTTTTATATGTTCAGTGTATTTTTCATTGCTGATGTTTCCAACCCTATAACTCACACAAACGTCACATTGGTCCTTCTTCGGTTGGTACAATGACAGATTACTATCATTGAACTGGTTATAAAATGTTTTGTTTGAAAGACATTTCCTATCTTCCTTTTGGCACATTTCGTTGTATAAGTCATAGACTTGTTTCAGTGACCTGAACACAGGTTCAAGGTAGAGTTTTGTTGAGTTTGCTCTATTATAATGGGAAGGCAATTTCGGCAACTTCTTGAGGAATCCCTTGAGAAAATTTATATCTTCTGCAAACGGAGATTTTTTCATACGTTTGGAATTCTCTGCCTCCTTATGAGGAAGCATTCCATGTTCGCCTTTTTTTGTCCAGCTTTGGACAGTGAAAGGACGTAGATCAAGAGCGTTCAGAAACATCTTTCTACATACTTGATATTTGGTGTTATTTAGGGTCAGTGTATAGACCAAACTTTCTTCTCTTCGAGACTCAGAGACTGTTTTTCGTTTTGTGTTTACTCTTGTAACGTGAGCAACCACATACATCTTCCTTTGGTCCCAATTCAGGTCAGACCAGAACTTGGTGAATATAGACATTCTGTCAATACTGGTAAATTTATCACACATCCTCTTCTTGGATTTCAGACAAAGGGAAGATGAACAACCTGGTTTCAGAGATCTGGCCTCTCGTATTTTATTTTGCTTCATTGTTTGATTTCTTGGTTTAGTGTATCCTAAATATTGTTTCCCTTCCATACGAAGCTTTTGATTTTTTATCTTCTTCCATTCGTTTTGGTCAGATTTGTGTTTTCGTTTTCGTCCTTCGTTCATATCTCCATGTTCTGCATCGTTCGAAGACATATTTCCTAGGGCTAGTTCATTATCACTATGAACAAGACCTGGATTGTCACTATCATTGTCTGTACTAGGAATATAGTCAGAATCAGAATTTTCTGGAATATTATCAACTGATTGCTCAATGCTGTTTATACTGCACAGGTTTTCTAAGCTCTTAGCTTTAGATTCACCACTTGGACCATCACGATTTGCCGCTTCGTTCTCCGCTCGGACATTGTCATTTAAAGAAGAGTCTTCCTCGCAATCCATGATAGAAAGGTGTCCGTCCTCTTTAACAATGAATATCAAAGGATCCTCATTATTGTTCTTCTGGATTGACTGATCACAGTTTGCAATGATACTTTCTATTTGTATGTTGGTAGACATATTGGACAAAGATAACGAGGTGTTTAGAAGATCTCCAGCATCAAAACTTAATTGCGGTATGTTAATACTTTCTTGACCAGTATTTTGGAATTGCTTGTTTGCAGGAATATCAGATGAAAGCATCGAAATGGAAGTGTCCTGGCTCTCAAAACTAGCAGCTTGATTTGAAATACTTCCTAACACCATTTCGTTGTCAATCGCACTTATTCGGGTGAGCTTGAAGACTTGTTCGTTTACTGTGCTTGTCCAATTGTTCTGATGTTCATCGCTAGCTGAGCTAGAAACAGCACCTTCTCTCTCCACCATTGCCATGATTTTTGCTGTTCTAGTAGCCATTCTGAAACAGCACATTATTATTAATGTAACTCCTAACACTATTCTGTGGTTTTCATGTCGATAGTTCTCCTTTTGCCAGGCTATATTTAAACCACATGTTTTGTAGAAAACCTATATTTCATGTAGACCTTTCGTTTACCACTGTGGACTTATATAGTACATGACACATAATTTATATATCTGTTCACACAAAATTAAGGTTTCCTACACCACATGTGGTTTAAATATGATCCTGTACATGAAGGTCTCAGAAAAATATGGTGCTAGCTGACTGATCAATGAATGGCATCACATGTACTTACAAAAGAAAGCTTCAAAGTCTTAGTGAAATTTATTTTCGAAATACAAACATGGGATACTAATTGCTGGACATGTAAAGCATGGCGAAGCAATAGAGAACCGCAATAAGGATTATGAAGTATAGGTCAGTACAATACAGACTAAAGCAATAAACAACGAGCGATGCTTTCGCCATTTTTTGTAGAATTAAAGCAAATGGCAACCACGCAGTACTGTGATGAGGTCAACGGTCTTATAGAAATGCTAAAGGACCAATCGAAACTGATAAATAATTTTAGTTAGGTGAACTTCCTTTTTTTTCGAAAACTGCTGGGAATATCACGAAATTAACGTCTCAACAACTGTAGATCCACTGTAGCACAGTGTTTTGCAAAATATTTGAATTATCATTATCATCCTCACCATAATAAAAAGCTCAAATGGAGAAAGTTATCGTAAGTACAGCTACAGAGCTATGGAAATAGCTCCTAACTACAACAGAAACAATCGCCAAGTAGAACGGAAATACCGTCTATCTTCATATCTCCCTAAATATGATCGAATCGTGGTTAAAACGTTGAAGTGGACATTATGTCCATACACAAATATACACAGTGATATTCAACTCGTACTTACCTCTGGAAAGGATCCAAAATATTTGCAATGATACGCGATATTACAGCTTTAATCCTCCTTCGAAGTAACACGTGCGCTTGACCATAACGAACTGTTGAATAGGAGGTATTTCTTACTCGCTACGCAGGTGCGACAGTTACGAGATATTTGAATTGAAAAATGGCGCGAAAATATATATATTACTACGATAGGGGGAATTTCTGTTCGATAGATCTTGGAAAGACGAACCACGCGGTGTGAAGATGTTATTTTGTATAAAATTGCTAGATAGGAGGTATTGGTAGTAAACAGTCGATATGTATATGGCTTTTAATTTGACAGTGTACAATGAATATAATTATTTCTTATCTCTCTCATTTTTGAAATTCAGCAAATTTGTATATGTAATTTCCAGAATAGACGAGAAAAAGTGGAGGCGCAACTAGCTTTGAATCTCAATTAAGTGTATTTGAGACAATAATCCAATGTATTGATCATCAACAGATACAACTTACAGCTTAGACCTCCAGTAATGCCATCACAGAAGCAGATTTTATATCACATCAGAGCCAAAGACTGATAACAAGCCTGATGACGTTTAGGCAACACGTACAACTAAGTGCTAAGTTAATATGTTGTAGAAAAACTTACATAATGTCGAAAAAACAGCATAATATAAAAAAAAATCGTACCGGACTGGTAGCACGTATCTTGAAAAGTGACATTACGCCGATTTGTTTTTTGACATTATGTTGGTTTTTTGACATGTGGGTTATTCTACATGATGTTAACTTAGCACTAAGTTGTACGTGTTGCCTAAACGTTATTAGGCTTGTTATTAATCTTTGGCTTTGATGTGATGTAAAAATCTGCTTCTGAGATGGCATTACTGGTCGTCTAAGCCGTAAGTTGTATGTGTTGATGATAATTACATTGGGTTCTTGTCTCAAATACACTTAATTGAGATTCAAAGCTAGAAATTAGCTGCGTGTCCACGTTTTCTTATCCATTCTGGAAATTACATACTTATACAAATTTGCTGAATTTCAAAAATGCGAGGGATGAGAAATAGTTATCATCACTGTACACTGTCGAATTACAAGCCATATACATGTTATATGCACTCAAAACAATGGACTTACTATTCCATACAATGTTGTACCAGACGCTAGCTCAGCAACAGATAACGACTTCTCGCTAACACGTTGTTTACGCTTTATTTTCTAGAACTGCTTTGTAAGCACACCAATAGTATAAATAGGCCTTGCGCCCATTTCATGTCGTTCATTACCCGGCTAGGCACCGTAACAGTCACTTATGTAAACTTTATGTTCATTACCCGGCTAGGCACCGTAACAGTCACTTATGTAAACTTTATGTTCAATACCCGGTTAGACTCCGTAAATGTCACATTTGTAAACCTTTGTATTTTATATGGACTGAAGCTTCAGTCCTCAAATAAAATTTTTTAAAAAAGTTATTTCTAAATCTAATGATTTAAGAAATTGGTGTCAGAGAAGTGGGATAGCTTCAACGCATTAGAACACGTGCATACTAACTAGTGTGGTGGATGCCTATCCTTTAAGCTGAAAAGGACCAACGAGCCTTAAGCAGAAAGAAACCCATTGAAGAAAGAAAACTACAAGTAAGAAACTACAAAGCAACAAGAAGAAAGAAAACAACAGGGGACACAGCGAGCAGCAGCCACCCAACTGCAGACAGACTACTGGAAACATCGCAAGAGATCCACTAGCCGCCTGGAGAACACGACTGCCTCCCGATGTACCCTTGGTAACGTACAATTTTAATCTAACTATTTTTTGCGATTTATCTCTGTGTGTATGATTTTTACAACCTTTTATTTGCATTTTTGCGCATCTACTCTATATATTGTCGATTTTCACGTATCTTTCCCCATTTTTACGTATTTTTCTATTTTACATTTATATCTTTTTGCATTTTCCCTTGACATTATTGAATCTTTTTGAAACAACTTTCCATTTAAAATGTCTACTAACGGTTCAGATAATTACCAACCAGCTGAAATTCCTGATAACGTTCATGCGAACATTGAACCTTATAGATTATCTGAAATATTTTCGATTGTACCTGAGTACGATGGAAACCCGATATTGCTATCGACCTTCATCAACGCGTGCCGAACGGCATATCAAATGGCCGTCGAGGAGCAACGGCTTCTCGTCGTTTTACATATTAAAAACAAACTTCGCGGACGTGCCGCCGAACTTGTGAACAGCCGAAACCCTTCCACGTGGGAAGACATACGGTCCCTGTTAGAAACCCACTTTGGAGATCTTAGAGATCTCACATCTTTAATCGCGGATCTTCAACACATGCGCCAACTCCCCAACGAATCACCCCTAACCTTTGCATCTAGACTGCAGACGCATGCAGCCAAAATGCATTCCGCCGTGAATAGGCAAAATCTAAATCGCGAGCAAAAATCTGCTCAAAGTTCCCTCATCGAAACGATGACATTAAATTGTCTATTAACAGGATTAGACTCAAAAATAGGACCTGTTGTGCGATCAGGACATCCCACGGATATCTTGACCGCAGTTTCGTATATCAAACGAGAGTTACAACTTTCATATTTGGAACGACAAAAATTCGCCAGAGCCCCAAACCCGAATGAAAATTCAGTTATTCGAAGACCAAACCCTAAAATTTGTAATTTTTGTAATCGTCCCGGTCACTTGGCAAATGAATGCCAACGGAGACAACAGCCTACAAGCTTTGCCCCAAGACAGTTTAATCAGCCCCAACCTCAAAATTACCCTAGGCCGAATCAACCTATGCAAGTTAGACCATCTACATCTAACTACCATCAAAATTCTAATCAATATCCTCCCAGACCATCTGTAATACGACCAAATGCGCCTAACTCGAGTGCGCCAAGACCCTCTGTAATTCAGAGCAATCCAAATTTTCAAAACCCTAATTTTCAAAGAAATTTTAGACAAAATTCTCCCAATCGAATTAATTGTGTCGCCCCTGATTCTTACGATTATTCCGACTACGGTGAACCAGACCTATACAACACGGACTGCGCTAATGAATATGACGATACCCAATACTCCGCCTACACACCTTCCCCATACGATGATTTTAGAGAACCCAGTAACGATTTTTGTTACGAATATAATCAAACCGCCGATACATTTGTTGACAACGCTTATTCGGACATACAACAATTCCAGGATTTTCGGACCAAGTGTTTGAAAGAGAAACCCCCTGCGGAACCCAACGACAGTACCGCGATAGTATGTGCGAACTTAGCGAATCTGTGTCGAGGACCCGAACGCGAAACCGTGTGCGAGCGTCAGCAACACATGCGATCAGACGTTCATATAAACCCTCCGTTTATAGTCCCGTCGACAATTCACCCAGTTAGCCCAGACAACTTATATTACATTAAAGATGCTACTGGAAAATTCCAAATTCTCATTGACAGTGGTGCAGGTTGCTCCATTTTCAAACGTAACACTTGTCAAAATTATACTAATCGTGTCGCAGAAAATATCTCTATCCGAGGTATTACTGACGAAAAAATTAGTATTACTGAAGCAGTCTTAGTCCCATTTGCTCCCAATGATTATCACAAAATTTATGTCCATGATCTAGATATATCATTCGATGGCCTTCTTGGGTCAGATTTTCTTGAACATTATGATTGTATTATTGATTTGAAAAATCGTCAATTGATTACAAATTTCAAAACAGTCCCTCTTTTCAAAGTAGGTGACGAAAATAATTCCAAAGCTTCTCAATTTAAAGAAAAGTTCCAAGCTTCGCAATTTAAAGAAAATTCTCAAGTTCAAAATGTTATTTCCATTCCTCCCAGAGTTGAACAAGTTGTCAAGCTCAAATCCGAGCTTAGAAATACTGAAGCCATTCTTCTGGCATGCGAGGTAGAAAAAGTCCGTCTACCCAGTTCCATAGTTAAAATTGATTCTAAAGGCGAATTCCTTACTACAGTATTAAACTGTAATGCCATTCCAAAAAATGTAATTTTACCCCAATTAACTTTCGAGCCCTTTAACGAAACTTCTGTCAATAATTTCAACACTTCTTTACAAAATCAAAGTCAGTATAGCCGTAGAGATGTTATTAGAGATCAATTACGTCTCGATCATCTCAACGAAGAGGAAAAAGATTTAATTACGAATCTTTGCTTAGATTTTTCGGACATATTCTATTTAGATGGTGATAGCCTGTCATTTACAAACGAAATTAAGCATTCCATTGATACCACTACCAGTAAACCAATTTTTACCAAATCCTACCGATACCCTTATGTCCACAAGCAAGAAGTCAAAGATCAAATTTCGAAATTACTAAAACAAGGTATTATCGAACCTAGCACATCGCCATGGAATTCTGCGGTGTGGGTTGTACCAAAGAAAATGGACGCCTCTGGTAAACAGAAATGGCGTATGGTGATTGACTATCGTAAGCTTAACGAAATCACCATCGATGATAAATATCCCCTGCCAAACATTTCCGATCTACTTGATCAATTAGGGAAATGCCAGTACTTTAGTACACTGGACTTGGCATCTGGATTTCATCAAATCGAGATAAATCCAGTTGATGTTCCTAAAACTGCATTTTCAGTTGAAAACGGACATTACCAATTCTTGAGGATGCCTTTTGGTCTCAAGAACGCTCCTGCCACGTTTCAACGTGTCATGGACAACATCTTGATGGGTATACAAAACGAAAGATGTCTTGTATACATGGATGACATAATTGTCTATTCCCCCTCCATCCAAGAACACATCAGTAGGCTTACCGAAATTTTTACGCGTCTTCGGAAGTCGAATTTCAAAATCCAGCCTGATAAGTGCGAATTCCTCAGAAAGGAAGTAGCCTATCTTGGTCATGTAATAACCCCTGATGGCGTTAAGCCCAATCCAGATGAAGTGGATTGCATAAAAAATTTCCCTCAACCCAAGAATCCTAAAGAAATAAAATCTTTCTTAGGTCTTGCAGGTTACTACCGATGCTTTATACCAAACTTTGCCAAAATTGCGAAACCCCTTACCAGATTATTACAGAAAGACGCAGTATTTGACTTTGATAGCGAGTGTGTTAAGTCATTTGATACTTTAAAAAATGCTTTAACAACATCTCCTATACTGATCTACCCCAACTTTGAAGAGCCTTTTGTGCTTACAACAGACGCAAGCGCTTTTGCGATATCTGGCGTTCTTTCCCAAGGTCCCATAGGTAAAGATCTCCCGATAGCCTGTGCATCTCGTACACTTTGTAAAGCAGAAACGAGATATTCCACCATTGAAAGAGAACTTCTAGCTATTGTCTGGAGTGTAAAACATTTTAGACCTTATTTGTATGGTCGAAAGTTTAAACTCGTAACAGACCATAGACCCCTTACGTGGCTTTTCTCTTGCCGAGACACCGGAAGTAGATTAGCAAGATGGCGCCTCAAGCTAGAGGAGTACGACTATGAAATAGTGTACAAGCCAGGCAAGGCTAATAAAAATGCCGATGCCCTATCACGTATCAAATTACCCAAAACTGTTAACGCCCTTACCCATAGTGACGAAGAAGGAGAACCTTCTACCCAATTTTCCGAAAGTGAATTTGACATCTTTTCCCGCCTTTACAAAACCACATCCCTGATCGATTATTCCAAAATTCAATTTTCAAATTCCCAACTCCTAGACAAAAGTCATAAACATATCGTCACGTTTTTCAGACAAAACACTCTATCTGATCTTCACGAAAAAATTATCGAAGACATATTCGAGGAAAATCTTGATTTTTCTGCAGATAAAATTAACATCGCGTCTAGCAAAACAACTAAAGATAGAAAATACTATATTATTCCTGTGCCATACGATCCCGTAACTTGCATACAGCATCTTTTCTCTGTAATTTTAACCAACAAAGGTGTATTCGACCTATCCCAACAAATCTACGTTGAAAATAATTTGGACATACCCATTTTAGAAATTTTCTCTTTTATTTTTTCGGATGATAATATCAAACTTGTCGTTTGCCAAAACGTCACCAAAACTCCTAGTCCCGATGAAATCCCCGTCATTTTAGATCAATACCATTGTGGTAAGAAAAACATTCATCGAGGAATTAATGAAACAATTAGGCGAATTCGTGAACGATATAATTGGCCCGGCTTAACTAAAGACGTTGAGCATTTCATCAAAAAGTGTGAAATTTGTCAAAAGACCAAAATTTGTCGTAAAAACCTCAGTGCCCCTTTTGTAGTAACTGAAACCCCTAAAGCCCCGTTCGAAAGAATCAACATTGACATTTTGGAAGTCCCACCTAAATGCTACGCGCTCACAATCCGAGACGAGCTAACAAAATTTTCTCAAGCCTATCCAATTAGCGACAAATCTGCAAAATCTGTAGTAAATACTCTACTTTTCTATTTCCAACATTATGGTACACCTCTCCGAATACACTGTGATTACGGAAAAGAATTTGACAACGCCCTCATGAAAGACCTTTGTAGTCTTTATGACATTAAATTAACTTTTTCTAGTGTCAGTCATCCCCAGTCCAATGGCTCGATTGAGCGATTTCACGCCACTTTATTGGAAATGATCAGATCCCATGTATCCGAAAATCCCGACGAACATCCCTTCAATATTCTTCCCTACGCTGTTCAGTGCTACAATAGTACTAGAAATAAAACTACTGGCTTTACACCATACGAGCTCGTGTTTGGCCACACCTCTGGTCGTCCGCCCGAACACGTATATTTAGAAAAAGAATTGATGTCCAAGTATGTTCGAGACATTCGGAATAAACTCGAATATTACTACAAAATTGCCCGCGTGAGAACTGATGAACAGAAGCAAAAAGCAAAAATTCGCTTTGATAGTAGAGTGTCACCCAATTTACAATCATATAAAATTGGCGATAAAGTCTTTGTGAAACAGTCTCAAATTTCAAACAAGCTTCAGAACAAATTTGATGGTCCATTCGAAATTACTCAAGTTTTTGAAAATTCTGCGCTCCTTAAGAACCCGGAAACAAATAGAATAAGTAAAGTTAATTTTGACAGACTGAAACCATGTTTTGAGACTTAGTTTCTCTTTCAGGTGCAGTCTGCTGTTTCTTGCGGCTGTCACAGCCCAGATAGACATCAAACCGCTTAACAACACCTTAGGTATCTATTTTCATGAAGACGCCCCTCTTAAGATTTCCAACGAAATTTGGACACTCCTTGTATATAAAGACTTAGAACTCATTAAGAAAGCACTTGACGATAACAACAATATTCTGGAACACTTATCATATCTCGTAGACAAACCCACCAATCGTATGAAAATGTTTAGTGGTGAAATTAAAACTCATACAAGTCTCCTTTATCAAATTTCTCGTTCCTTGGAATCTAAATATTACGTAATCTTCGATGACACTGTAAGCTCATCGCGGATGAAACGCGGTCTGATTAACGCTATAGGTACTGTATGGAAAGCAATAACCGGCAACCTCGATTCATCGGACGGTGAATACTATAACGACTGTATTAACAAAATTTCTAAAGATGAACATGAGCTCGAAAACCTCATGAAGAACCAAATTTCTGTTACCATGTCGGTTATCAAGAATCTTAATAACACTATTCAAAAACTTATGGTTGATGAAACTACGTTTAATGAAGATATTAAGGTCATTGAAAACAAAATTTATGAAATTTCAGACGATCTTGCATTTTATGAAGCTAAATTCCAATTTTTAGAAGTTTGCGAACAATTAATGGAAAGCTACATGTTTCTGGAAGAGACAATTAATGATATTCTAAATTCAATTACTTTTGCACGTTTAAAAATAATACATCCTTCTATTATCACTCCTCAAGACTTAGTAAATTCTCTTCAAGAAATTTCTCACACTTTGTCGAGAAATAATTTACCCCTTCCGGTTAATTTAGCAACAGTGTCAGAGTACCTTAATCTTATGGAACTCGAAGCATATCAAACTAAAACAAGAGTAGTATTCGTTCTACGCATCCCGTTATTAGAGCCCGAAATGTATACTTTATACAGAGTGATTCCTCTACCCATTCTCGATAAACGTACTGGTTTGTTTCATGTAGTCTCCACTATACAGAGGTACATTGCTAAAGATAGCGATTATCTTTTGTACGTTTCCTTTCAAAACTTAGGTAGTTGTAAAGTTCTTCAGTCTCAGGTGAAAATCTGTTGCAACCTCTTGCCGTATCCAATAGACAGTAATGCAGTCTGCGAAGCACAGTTGTTGCGAAATCCGGTAGATCTGCCGACAGCCTGCCAAATAGCAATTGTGGCATTGCAAGATTACCAAATCCAAGAACTTGCAACCAATTTTTGGCTAATCACCATATCTAGCCCTCTGCCAATTACGATGAAGTGTGGACAACGAGAGACTACCACCAAAGTGATAAAAGTTATTTCACTTTTAAAAATGCAACCCGAATGCAGTGGCTTTGTAGGCACCACGAGATTACATTCTAGATATTCTGTTAGCACCTACAAGAATATCACATACAAAAGTCACCCTGTAGAAGTACCCTACAAATGCTGTGAACATCTCCCAGAGAAACAAAATTTACCAAAATTAAAACCGATCAAGCTAAGCAAGATCGATACTGAAGAACTCGAAATTGCCAATCACAAATTAAACCAATATTCTGAACAACTGGACAAAATTATGAACGAGCCGTTTGTTTCAAGACATCTCTCATGTTTCACGTATTTCATCATCACCCTGTTAGTTATCATCGTAGCTTTGTACCTGTTCTGCAAGTGCAGAAAACGTAGACCACTCAGCATCTGCGCATCAAATTATCCAGCCGATGGTCCATCTCCAGGAGCACCAAAAGTCCGGTACATTCCCAGACTTTTTCCTCGACGTAGACCAACCATCCAGCCACATGAAGAAGACATCGAACTGCAGTGAGTGTTCCGTGAAGTGTTTTCACTGTTCACAAAAAAACATTTTCAATTTTCGTGTTATCTTCCATGTAATTTTGCCCGTACGACTGTACGATTGTATCTTATTATTTGTTTGTTCCAGCTTTGCTTTTAGATGTTATTTAGCATCGCCAATGTACCGCATTTATGCTAACAATTTTATTTTTCAGAATCTATATTTTCTGATGTTATTTTGCAATTTTATTACTCCTACTTTTATATTTTTATATTTTACAATGTTTACAATTTACATTTCTACATTTTTACATTTTTGAATTTTTACATCTTTTACACTTTTCTAGTTTTATCAAAAGTTGTCGCATGGCAACAACTTTTTGTAATAGGGGGAAGTTGTTATATGCACTCAAAACAATGGACTTACTATTCCATACAATGTTGTACCAGACGCTAGCTCAGCAACAGATAACGACTTCTCGCTAACACGTTGTTTACGCTTTATTTTCTAGAACTGCTTTGTAAGCACACCAATAGTATAAATAGGCCTTGCGCCCATTTCATGTCGTTCATTACCCGGCTAGGCACCGTAACAGTCACTTATGTAAACTTTATGTTCATTACCCGGCTAGGCACCGTAACAGTCACTTATGTAAACTTTATGTTCAATACCCGGTTAGACTCCGTAAATGTCACATTTGTAAACCTTTGTATTTTATATGGACTGAAGCTTCAGTCCTCAAATAAAATTTTTTAAAAAAGTTATTTCTAAATCTAATGATTTAAGATACATGCTAACAGTAATTACACACAACGCGGGCGCGGTGACGATTTCCCGTAATTCTCCACAGTTTTTCGTAATTTATAACTTTGAACCTAACCTCTCATCAGACAGCACAACATATAAATAACCCGTCATATTCACCATATTCAGTAATGATGTTCTCACACAGCAAATATCACTGATTTTATACACATGAAGACCAATACACATAATCATCCAGATGCGATCTTGCTATTCAAAAAAAATTCTATTCAGAGATAAATACTATAGACCCGGATCACTCAGAAATGACAAAACTATGCAACCAATAATGCGTGTAGTTATAGTTGAGTGATTCCTCCATAGATGGACGTTCTCAACGATCCTAGTGAGCAAACCTGGAATGACTGTTTGCGCCCTCAAAGCTACCTAGTCTGCAAGATGACACCTTATAGGTTTTTTGACGTTTTGTAGGTTTTTTACAGGATACCCGTGCGGGATCATTTTTAGAAAAATGTTTACAGGGTGAAAAATTGGATGTTGGGAATTGTAGTGGGAGGGGAAGGGCAAATGTTATCTTTTGCACTGAAGAAGGTCACCGTTGTGACCGAAACGTTCACAATAAAGAAGACGTTTCAACACTTGGGGTTTCAATTTTCAGTTTTTTGGTGCTAGCAATCTCTATTTATACACACTTATTGGACATATTTCATACACCAATGATTTTCCCGCACATTTGCCCTTAAAACTTAGATGATAAATATATCTTTTCGAGACACGCGTGAAGGGAAACTCATCGAGCTTACGTCTATCTGCTTCGAATGCTAAGCTATAACTGAGCGATGATGCGTGTATTCGTGTAAGCAATGCCGTTCTGGGTTTGCGAGTGCCGAGGCAAGCAGAATTTCCATATCTGTGTGTGGTCGGTACTGTTGGTAAGGCGATAGGCTAGATCGCAATGTTACCAAATCAGTGGGAACTATCAACTAATTGAATAGGTCTGTTTGACTGACATGGTCCATTTAATTCTTTTGCTATGCATGTTAGAAGCTAACTTTTTTCTAAAACAGACTAACTTGTGCAAGATATAAATATGACAGCGTTGTGTAAGGTTTTTTTCTGATAATGTTAATGTACGACTTTCTAAGGATTTCATAAATATGTCTTGTTCATTAAATCGAGTCTGGATAGCGCTGCTGAGGTACCAAAAAGCACGAAACAGCTATCCATGGTTAGACATATGTGGTTGGTCGGATGAAAATCTGTATGTTTAGTATAGTTTTGTAGTTGTTGTGAGGTATCATAAATTTATTCAAACCTCGTCTATACGTGCAATCTTTATCCACATACAGTATATCCTTCTCAATAGCACTTACTTCCGTCCTAAATATTTATGTTGCATAAAATATTGCATCGCGATGTTTATCTCGTTGCCATACTTGGCGAAAGGATTGAATTAACTCAGGATAATCTTCAGGTTTATGCTATTCTGGATTTAAATTCATGGGTTCTCTGTTCAAAGTCTTCTGTTTATCTGAAGCTTTTAAAAGATTACACTGATTTAGTAATTTAAACTTTTAAAAGGATAGGATTTCGGAGAACTGCTGCATCTTGAAGGTCACAATCTATTTTCGTAATTGAACGGAAAGAGGCTAATGCCATATATTTTCGGTAGACAATTTGTGTGTCAAGGGGAACGTAGAAAAGGGAAAATCTTTGTTTTAGATAGAAGTTTAGTCAATGGTTTGCATGGATCTGCCTCACGTTAAACGGCTCATATTCATCGGCTGTCAAGTTGTACTAAAGAGCCTCAAGGTCAAAACATGTATGGGTTGGACACTTACTACCTGTTCTATTTTTGATTAATGGCATAAGTTTGTATCACTAAGGCCGAATTTCCCCAACAACAGTCCGTTATTCTCCACCTATAGGGTAACAGACCGTCAGATACAGCGAATGAGCTTCAAGTACCAATCAACAAATTTTAGCAACCAATAGCTATGAAATGTTGAAAACAAAATACTGTCAAAGTATGAGATGACAACTTGTCATTGAAACATTACCAGTTTATTGAATATTAAGAAATTACATATAATTAAGTCAAAATTTAAAGAAATGTTGGATTTTTGAATAAAGTTCATGTTTTAATTACTATTGTTGATTTTTTTTCATGTTTATATTATTTTCTTCAATTGATATGTGATACTGGGTGTTTTTTCCTATAAACCTCTTGCAGATAGCCATTAAGCACCTACTTGATGACAGGCTCTACAAAAAGATATTGCTCGTTTCCAAACATTCATTCAGTTACTTGCCGTTCATCAGAACCATTATGGCACCTTAAATTGATATTCCCAGAAAACCATTCAAGGTTTTTTGATATCCATACATCCATGAAGTTGAATATCTTTCGTTGTTCAGGAACTGAACAAACATCCACACTATATTCACAGCCATTAAAAAATTCCCAAATATATGCGTTAAAGCTACCAGCAAACCTATAAAATCTGCAAAAAAAAACTACAAATTTGCCATATTTTTCTTTTTCCACGAGTGCACATTCTAGGTTATTATATTTATGTTAGACATTATTTGAATACAGCTGATTATTGCATTTCAAGGAGTGACACATGTGTGGGATCTGTCAACTCTTGGTACCAGTCACAAAACATATACTCTGAAGGCTTAATTCCATGCTATTCAATGACAACACGGTGACTTGTGTGGTTATCAGCGGCCATTTTGTGAGGGTGCGACAGGGTTGCCAGATTGTGCATTAATATCCCGCTTCACCCTCCTGGTCCCAGTGGAGTAAGTTCCGCCAACTGTTGAAATATACTCTACTATGCTTTATAAGACTATTCGTGACATTTTTCCCAAAATCATTGCACAACACTTGAAAGAATGCAAATGAAAATTTAAAATTATTTCCATGACGCCGCAATATAGCTCCGTCGGTACTTCGGGTTATACATCTTGACAGTAGGGATGTTCGATCCGATCCTATATTTAGAAGTATCAATACATTTCACGAGTATCGTCATCTTTTTATCCGGACTGTGTCAGAAAGAGTGACTGCCATTTGGCTGCGACATTACCCTGCCAAATCAGACATATCTTTCATCATTTTCAAAGAAATTGTACAAAATCTTCAAATTTGTGAAGTTATTGAGTTTCATTTCATACGTTGTTACCAAACATGCCCAAATCATCAGTTGCTGCCGTGATATTCATCCCGACCACTGCATCGCCACAGCTAGGCGACCTGTATGTTAAATTTGTATTGATAGGGCAGCAGGTTATGCTATAAATCATAAATATGTCACAGTGTTTGTGCAACAGTTAGATGATACCAAATAAATTTTCATAAATAGGAGATCTTTCCAATTCCGGATCGAACAATCTACCAAAGATGCTTATAATCATGATACCTAGAAAATTTTCACGAAAAAAATTCAAAACCAGCAAATGTAAAACATTCGTTTCGCACCCTCCACCACGGGACGTGATCGTCATAAGATTTGGCAACCCTGCGAGTGACAGATAGATATCCCCGCCAGTCAAAAAAGAAAAATAAACAAACAAACTAGTTTTTTTGATTTTTGGACTTGAAAGCCATTATCTGTGAAACATTTTTCATAATTTTTTGTCTACGTCCATAGTAATTGCATTATGCATCAGGGAGATGTAGGGATTGACACGTCTTACACATATTATCTGTGTTTTAGGATGGAGAGGACATAATGTTTTTATTGCTTTGAAGAAATTCATTAACCCATAAATTAATAAATGATTACTATTATGACGTAAAGGAAGATGAGGAATTGGATGGAATGTATTTTATATTCTATTTTCTTGCAAGATACAGACAAATCCACACTATTCAACAGGTATGTAATGATAACTTTCAGTATATTGAAGTTGGTAAATTCGAGGGTGCCATGCATTAACAAACGTCCAAATCTGCTGCTAAATTTAACTGCTAGAAAATCGAACTATTATCTGCCGCATTCCCATTCGCTGAGGGGGATAATGGATTGTTAAATGTAAACCTATAACATATATCAAAATACATGAAAGTTGTCCTGTTTTTTCTGTACAAAAGCATCATGTTGGAATGCAAAAGTGGTCTTGTTTATAATACAGTCGAATTTCCACGATTTTGTTCAATATGTCAATGGAAATCACTATTATTCAGAGAGCTTTGACAGCTTCTGTCAAATTGCATTTCGATAAGGTATTTTCCCATGGGTCCATAACATTAATGTTGCTGAAATCGGCCCTACATCTATCATAAATCACGTAGCCCAGTAGTTCGGGGCCCACAGCTGAGAGACCTCATTGCAGACCAAGGTCCGTGTGTATCCAGGAATTTGTACAGATTTTGATTTGATTTTTTGGCCTCTGGAAGCCCCCATCAAGCCAGGTCACGAGCAGCTATGCACATAGGGTAACAACGAAAGTATGATGACGTAAGTATTCCTTATTCAAAGTTTTGTGTATCAATTTTTAATCCCTGACATCAGTTACTAAATTAAAGTGCATAGTTGCGTATTTGCGTATATTTCATTCTTTTTAATTCCCACGCCTACTGGCGCGCAAGTACTGTAACATTTATAAAAGGACATACCTATTATGTTTTCGGATGTTACATGTCATGTGCAGCAATTGAAAGTGAGCTTAACTAGAAGTCAACGGAATTGAATGAGATTGTTCGCGCGTGGGCACCCAACAATTTGCTCAAACCTTCTGGGATTTTTTGACGGTTTCAGACGTAATTCCAATAACAGAAAAACCTGTTGACGATTAGTGATGCTCACAACTCATGAACAACAAACACCATTATACATCCTTATGTCCAAAATGTTAGAGTCGGGTGTGTAATATTAGTTTCTTGCTGAGGTCGACGCGACGGCCCAAAAGTACCATTTTCCTACTCGAAGATGGCTTTACTATACTTTAGTATGTTTTGATGGCCATTTTAAAATTAGCATCCCAGATTATCCCCAGGATACCAAAGAGGAGACGAAAGTAACCATATTGCATAGAAAACCGTTTTGAAAAATATTTCCAGATATGCTGAACTGGGGTACCGAAAAGGGAGAGAGCAACAAAGCGCAACGCATGCCATGCAGTTTGTCAACTCAAAGGCAGGAGCATGTTGCTCTCGTCCTTTTCGGCACCAGACTCTACTCCAATTAAAAACGCTTAAACGTGTTTTTTGGTAAAATCAAGTGCGTTGATTATGAATCTGGTGATGATGTGTTGCTGAAATTCACCAGATCCCGCAAGATGTCCCTTTGCCTGCTCAAAATAACGTATTCGATTTATTCGCAATTTGTTGTGACTATGTTCGAAATCACCGTTCCAATATTTTGTGACGGCTGAATACGATAATGGAAATTTTACATCGATTAACTTTATCTCTACTATCTACTGAAGTCTCCCACAATCAATATCCGTCTTCCTAGCAAGAGCCCAAGGCTTTTCAGTTTTCTAATCTGTACAAAAGAAATAGGTTCCTATCCCAGTGTTTGATTTTTACTTTCCTTCTGAGTTTTTAGCATATAATACTTCCGCCGTTTATTTGACGCCTCCTCAGAGCTAGAAGAATGTGAGAAAACACATTTTTTTATAAAATCCAAAATCATATACGAACCGACAAAATTACATTTAAACGATTGACCAAGAAATACACAAATATATAAACCACAGAACAGACAAAAATAATGACAACTGAGGCGTCCATATTAAAAAGCTATATGACATCTCAAATTTAAACAATTTAATTTTTCTTGGACACATTATAAAGGAACATATTTATCTATCCACTAAAAACCATGATTTAAAAAAGAACAACTAATATATAAAACAATACAACAGCAAGGACATCCTTACATATTGAAGGAGACACAATGAGCCGTATTCATAAAAGAAAGAATATCCTTGTACTTGAAAATTTTGAAGGAAATATTCCAGATGGTATTTATAATAATTTGAAGTAAATGCTTTTGCTTTTTAAGTATAAGCATATCCTTCAAAGCAGTGGCATAAGTAAAAATATATTCATAATCTTCACCTTATACTTGGCATAGGAAGCATATCCTTAAAAAATTCTGAGTGTGGTCAGCAGCAGACTCAACTTCGTAACGAAGGTGGTCAAACGATGATGGCGGAAATTGTGGATGTTAGGGATGTTAAAGCATACAAACCTCATTTACCTTCACTTGGTCGTGACTTCAAAAAATTATATCGGTTCGACGAAGAAAATGTACAATAGCTTGTGGGCAGATTTTTAGTTGAGACTGAGGAAACTCGAGGAGGAGCACTTTCATGTATACATAAAATGAAGATATGTCCATGCTATCCCGGTGACCCTGGATATCAATGAGGTATTGGTCAGGAACGGAGTTAGTCAAGCAACGGTATCTCGGACTGTAGATAGAGTTGTGAACAGCATAGTTGCACAGTGGAACGAATGGATCAAGTTTCCAACTACCGACCATGAACTGATGGAAGCCAAGCGGATATGGCAAAACATGTATAATTTTCCGACTGCAATTGGTGTAATTGATTGTACACATATAGGAATCCTGAAACCAAATCGCCATGGAGATGAGTATATCAACCGTGAACCTTTTACTTCTTCTTGGAGGGTATCCCCGCAAGTATAACGTAATCATTACGAATATGAAAACAAGGATATGCTTATACCTTAAGCTTCCGAGGATATGCTTCTCTTTTATGAATACGGCTCAATAACACGTCGCAAGGTATCATAAGTATTCCTTAGGCCATTTATGAAAATACAAAAATAATAGACAAAACATACTAAAAATAATCAAAGAGGCGCCAGCCAGATGGAACAAGTCCGATTAATAAAATACCATCAAGTTCATAAAAGCGGACATATAATATACATAGTTGGTATAAATCGCTCTAGATATTATTGACATTTAAAGCAACTCTCATGGTGAGTTTTTTTATTATGGTGTCACAACAATGCTTTTATCCATTTTTATTACGATACCCTGCTGGTAGAAAGAACATCAATGACATGAAAGAAATGCGGCGTTTTCGTTGACAAAAAATAATTTTTTTTGTAGCCTTACTAAGGGCCCAGTCTTGTGTGAATAATCTCAGCCGTAAAGCAGTCATCCTGCCTTCTCTCCCTCTCTTCTTGTTATGTGGCGAAATAATCCATGGTGATACATTTTCATCAAAAAGTGGAGTTATACTTTTATTTTCTGTATTCGTCATACGTTTGTTCATGGATTTTTGTCACTTCAGCTGAACTAGATGGCAAGGGTAATGTAGGAACATTTTTTATGTTCTTAGCTATTAGTACCTGGTTTGACCGTTCATGAGAAGCAGGTATTCAATGTCAATAGTAAATCAACCTCACACACTCGATATTATTAATATTCGAAAGGAAAGATGGAGTTAGCACTGGAAAATATACTAAGTGACATATAAATCCGAACACCCAGTTTAAATGGTTTTATTTTAATAAAAGTTGGTGTATGTATTTATCTTACTGTAAATAACAAGTGAAAAAATTTTCAGCCTTATCAGTTGGACATTCCGGTTTTTATACTGTTTTTTTTTAATTCACTAACGCTCTAAAAATGAATATTTCAGCCGCAGTAAAGAATCAATGTTGGCGGATTTTGGTTCTTGACATCCTTTACGATCGGTTACGATGCCTAGAGTACGGAGACCTGTACGATTTTGTCAACTTAGTGAGTTTGATAGGGGCCGTATAGTGGGACTTCGTGAAGCTGGACTTTCTTTTGGGGCAATTGCAGTTAGAGTGCAAAGAAGTGTAGTCACTGTGGTTAGGTGTTGTCAGGCATGGCTTCGAGAAGGTCGTACGCAAAGAGCAAGGGGCACTGGACGCCGCCGTAGAACAACAGACCGTGAAGATCGCCGCATAGGATTAATGGCCTTAAGGGACCGTTTCTCCACTACCAGGTCCACTGCAAATGAATGGTTTGCAGAACACAGAAGACCTATTGGCATGCGAAGTGTTTACCGACGAATGAGAAGTTTTGGCTTGTTTTCATACCGGCCACACTGGGTCCTCCCTTTAACTCGAGAACACCGACGTAATCGCCTTGAGTGGTGCAGACAACGGTCACTCTGGGATCAGGAATGGAACAATATTGTCTCTAGTGACGAGTCCCGATTTTGTTTAGGCATGCACGATGGTCGTGCCAGGGTTAGAAGGCGACGTGGTGAAAGGAGGAATCCACAGTTTTTTGTTGAAAGACATGTTCATCACCTTTAATCTTCATCAGAGGTAATGAACGCGCAGCGTTATATCCACGAAGTTCTAGAACCCCATCTTTTACCCTACCTTGACACCCTGGCAGATCCAACTTTCCAACAAGATAATGCCCGACCACATGTTGCAAGAGTCACAATAGACTTCTTTCAACATAATGATGTCACACTGTTACCATGGCCACCAAGATCTCCCGACTTATCCCCAATTGAGCACGTGTGGGATATGATGGGTAGGAGATTGCTCAATTTGCAACGCCCTCCTCAGACTCTAGAAGCACTTCGAGAGGAATGAGATACCACAGGAGGACCTTGACCACCTGATCAGAAGCATGCCTAGGCGCGTTGGAGAATGCGTCGCACATGAGGGTGCAGCCACACATTATTAAATGTCAAAGGGCTTTAAAGCAGTGCAATCATTTTGAAATTTTTATCATTTACTTGTTATGCTTCATTAAGTACTTATACAAAATTTTATTAAAATAAAACCATTTAAACTGGGTGTTCGGATTTATATGTCACTTAGTATACTTTTACAAGTAATTTATCGATAAGTAGCTCTGCTAATTTTCATCAAGTCCAACTAGATATATAATTAGTCAGATATTTTATTTTTTTATTCCCTTACGACCAAACATAGAATATTGGAATAAATATGTTATATTCCAGAAGGAACGATCTTTGGTGATTTACCCATTGCTTCATACATTAACAGGTTATTGACACTAAACAGTTATGTACCTCAAGCTGGTAAATAGACGAGGATCTTGGTGAAAGAGATATGACACTATTCGAAATATTATATGATTCATGTTAAAAAAGTTACTACAAAATTTGTTAGGTCTTATGAGATGTCAAAAGAGATAGGCAATATGTATGGTAACACCTGAAACTTAACCTGTGGTTTACACATCGATAATCCTCCACGATTCTATACCTTTCGGACCTAATTGTACTGAAGAAGGTGAGGGTAGAGACTAAAACGTATAAATAAAAAAGAATTTTAAATGCATGTAGCTTGATTGACCAGAGAAACATGGGGAATACCCCCATGAAATGATGTAGCTGAAAAGTCAGACTGCATCAGATTTGGGACCAATTTACAAATTTACGCAACCCTAGTGCCCCCTTAATAGTGTAATCTAATCTTCAAGAACTCCCGAGAAAATGCTTCGTACCAGAAGACTAGAGTAACAGTTTCAGTGGTAAACATAATATGAGAGCATGTTGGTTAGCTCATTATCTACACTACTTCGAAGGTAACAAAGCTATACGCCATTCGTAGTCCCTTTACGCCCAGACAAAGCCCAACATGCCCAAAAGCGAGATTATACAGGACCGTATTTTCTTCAATGGTCTTGAAGTAATGTAACAAAATAAATGCTTATTTTTTTAGAAAGAAGTGCACAGACTTTTCACAATTCTTTATTCGCTGTACCTGAATCATTGTCCGACTGGTTAGTATTAATTATTACAGGTTCAAATGAATATCGATCATATTGTCCAGATCACGCATCTCTGTCTGAATGTTTTATTGTTTGAAACCACATAGTTTTTTATATTTGCTCGAATCATATCAATGAGGGGTATAGTTCGCAGTGATAATGGGGTATCCTTTAAACGGTGTTATTTTGGTTTTCAGCTATTTCGTCATTAAATTAAGATTATATTTGTATTTGTGCTGCCCGATTAGATGGATAAGTTTTGCTTAGATCATATTTTCATTAAAAGTAATCTCTTTTGATAGGAGCCACTGAATTTCTGCCTTTCTTGTGGACATTGTGGGAATTGTTTCTAGTTTTCTAGTGTGGTATGCAGCATTATCAAGTGCAATGCCGGCATTGGCGTCAAGCTTTGAGAGCGCTTCTTCAAACCATCGCATTGTTCAAATGAACTCCCATCCATTTCTTCATGGTAGTAGTTTTTTATATTTCCCCTAATCACTTCAATGGGATATAATTCGCAGTGATAAGGCCTTGAAACGGTTCTATTTTGGTTTTTAGCCATTTCGTCAATAACATCAAGATTGTATTTATATTTGTGCTGCCTGACTAGTTTTGCTTTGACCATATTTTCATTGAAACTAATGTCTTTTGATAGAAGCCATTATTGAATGTCTGTGTTTCTTGTGGACATTCTGGGAATTTTTTCTAGTTGTCTAATGTGGTGTGCAGCATTATCAAGTACAATGACGGCATTGCCGTCAAGCTTTGGGAGCGTTTCTTCAAGCCATCGTTCAAATGAACTGCCGTTCATTTCTTTATGGTAGTCGGTGTTTTCCTTGGATCAAATGCTCATAGGCCAGTGTGTACAAAGCCATCTTCACTGCCAGTGGGACAGATAAAAAGCCGCTTTCCTTTTCCAGGAAATAATTATTTCATATAGCATTCAAGGAAACTAATAGTAATACAAGCAGAGGATCTAACAGGTCTTGGTTCCAGATCTACCTCATATAGCTAAGTTTAGTGTAGCTTACAACACAAATGACGAACTAGTTAGATAGACATACCAGACGGATTCTTTAGGCCAGTGGTTAGTCCATCTAAGAAGGCTTGTCTTGCTGATTTAACTGTAGAGTCAGTCCATATTTTAAGTTTTGTATGTCCTGCATTTATCCTGGTTGCATCCAAGAGATAAATCTTCCTGCCCTGGTCGCGGTATTTCTTTATTGATTTCAAATAATTTCGTCTGCATAAAATAATATCTTGACTGTACAGCACAATACTATTTCTGCCCCGTTTTCTATACTCAAAATGAAGTTCTTTAAGTAAACTATAGAATGTGGTCCTTCTGAAAGTAGGTAAGTCTATTAACCTCCTATAATACCTTGTCTATGGTGGAAAATTCCTGCCTTTCAAAAGACTGATGAACTTTTTTGACAATTGGACAATTTTTTTTATATATTTTAACAATCTTGAAAGTTTTCTTAGGACATAAGCCTGTTTTGTTCGCGACACGTCTTTCAATGTCATCAATATTCATTTCAGGATGCTCCAAAATTTCGCTTTTATAAACGTCCCTTCTTGTCACGTTTTTGGGGAGGAGACATCACTGAAGAGGAAGCATAGCTGAACGAAGCATTGGGAGAAATATTCTCAGTTTAATCTGCTGTATCCGTAGACGACATGCTAACGTATAAATACACGCTATGTATGCACCGAATATGAACAGCAACTGCCCGCGATACCCCGAGCCTGAGTTCTTGTTCGTAGTTTTATGGCCGAATAGCTATTGCAATGCTTAGACGGCTGCCGCTTTGCTGCGCTGGGTCTTTGTTGTGCCGGGGCGTAAATGGATTACGAATAGGGTATAGTCTTTTTGACATTTTGAAGTAGCTATGTGTAATTCTGTAGTGAGTGAGCAGTTAAAATAATAATAATAATCGACTTTATTGGAAATATTCTATACAGATAGACATATGATCCAAAAGGCGAAGTTCACAAAAATAGTGTTCTTCCACTCACTCCCGAAAAAGAAAAAGAAAAAAGAGAAAGAAAAAAAAAGAAAGGTTTTGAAAAAAATATACCTACATGCAAGTATCCAAGCGTAAAAAAGCATGGTCATGCATTTCAAATGCATACATAAATACATACATACATAAACTAGCAACAACTTGAGAATACCAAGTTGAACTAATATCAAAACTTATTAAAATTAGAAAGAATATTTTGAAATAACGTTAGCCTTAGCGTGTTTTTTAAAAAATATCAGTGTCATAGACTTAAGGTCCGAAGGTAACTGATTATACAACTTATAAATACAGTATGAAAAAGATTGTTCATACTGAGAAGTGATGTGACATGGAGGACTTATCAAATTCTTGCTTCTCACATTGACATTATGTGATTCAACCCTCAATTGAACTTTACGACACAAATACTGTGGTACTAGACTCACCATCACTTTATAATATAGTATCAAACAGTGAAGTATTCGGCGCTGAAACATTTTCATCCAATTTATCTCCTTAATTTTGTGACTGATGTGTTCTCCTCTAGGAGTTCCACAAATCAGACGCGTGCATGAATTTTGCATGAGCTGAATTCGATCATTGTCAGCTTTAGTTATACAGGAATGATAAACAACATCACATTGATTAAACGCAGAAAGGACTAAAGAATCGCACAGAGTACGTTTCCAATTGTGGCTCAATATCCTTCTTTGACCATAAATTAGTTTTAATTTAGGAAATGATGCCCTAATTTTATTTGTGATGTAGCCATGAAAACGGAGGACATTATCAATTAGGACGCCAAGATTTTTGACACTATCTTCTAAAGGTATAAGCTTACCATCCAACTCTAAGCTGATAGAACTAGAAATATCATTCCGTGCTTTTTTCCTACCAAAAATGATAGCTTTTGACTTATCCGGATTTAAGACTAAGTAATGGTTTTTAGAGGCTATGCTCAAAGACTGTAAGTCAGAATTAATTTTGGCTGCTGCTAGCACGATCTGCTTTGGTTTAAAACACGTATATATTTGCGTGTCATCGGCATATGCATGTAAAGAGCAGATCTTAAGGCATGCGTGCAACTGTGACGTATAAATAATATAGAAGAGAGGCCCTAAAATAGAGCCTTGGGGTACACCACTGATGAGAGTTTTAGGTTCAGAAAAAAATCTTGTTGATTTTAACAATTTGTTTACGGTTAGATAAATAATTTTGAATCAGTTTCCCAGATTCATTAGAAAACCCAATAAAATGCAATACTGCAAGCAGTAGCTGATGGTTCAGCTTATCAAAAGCTTTCGAGTAATCTATTAATATCAAAGCAGTTAGCTCATTTTTATCAGTTGCTTCTTTATGTCATCAGTAATCTTTAGCTGAGCAGTAGCACAGCTGTACCCTTGCCTGAATCCTGACTGATGTTTAGGAAGTACTTATTAGTATTCAGGTAATAACGAATTTGCCGCTCAAGAATCTTCTCAATATCTTTAGAGTGGGCAGTATACTTATTGGTCTTAAATCCTTGAATTCATTGGGACTGTAATTTTTTGGACATGAGAAATTTTCCAAGAATCAGGAAACACTGAAAACTCAATACACGTATTAACTAGGCGAGTTATTACGGGTAAAATACGAGGACAATAATATAATAACATATCAATCCCAATATTATCAACACCAATGGGCTTTGACTTGATTGACTTTAAGGTATCTGCAACTTCATCTATACAAGTCATTGTGAAGTTGAAGTCACTCTTCAAATTATATTTTTTACTATTTAAATATCTATTTAGTGTTTCAGAATCAGGGGTTACGCTTGAGGTCATTTCAGATGAATAATAATCGCTAAGTCTTTCAACATTATTTAAATGTTCAAGTATAATTGAACTGTGGTCCCTCAGCGTGCCCAACGATTTCAAAGCCCGCCATTTCTTTCTTGCATCACAATTTCCCATAACAATACCAAGATAAGCCCTCTTCTCATTTTTAGTAGCACGGGTAGCAAAATTTTTCAGATCTTTGTAAGATTCCCAGTTTTCTTTACATTTTCTATTTTAAAACTTAACTAGAGCCTTATATCTTAACGAAAAAATCAATTTGAGATTTTCCGTAAGCCAGGGAGCTTTTCTCCTTGTAACTCTCACAGTACGGACAGGTGCATGTTTGTCAAATAAATCCAAAATATACCTATCGAAAAGCTGAAGTTTTTCATCTATACCTTAAGTATAGTACGTGCTGTGAAAATCAATCTGGTTCAGATCTGCAGTAAAGACATCCAAATTAAAATGCTTGTAGTCCCTATACGTAATAAATTTATGACAAAGATCAACATCCTTAAAAGTAAAATGACACTCAGTTAGCAGGTGATCTGATACATTTATGTCATACGCTGAAACCTTGGCAGTTTGTAGTTGATTAGATGCAATAATTAAATCTAAGAGAGACTCGTTCCTACAACTATAACGAGTTGGCTCATTAACCAGTTCAGACAATTCATAACTGTATAGTATGTTATGCAACTGTTCAATATCAGCACTTTCCTGTGACAATAAATTTATATTAAAGCCCTGTCATTCCTAAGTATTTTATATCCTTCAATAGCCACTTCACTGTCTGATACGGTACCAGATAACCAAGTTTCACTAAGCAACAGAAAAGTAAAATTCTCCTTTAACACATGCGTTTTCAAAGTTCCAAAATGTGGTAAAGGTGAACGTACATTAACATGCGCCAGTGATATGTTTTTTAAAGAACTAGCCATAATTGATTCTACTTTTCAAATAGGAAAGATAATCATGATACAAAGGACATTGCTTGTCTGTGGCAGAGTGATTCAGAGGTAGCTTAGCTTTATATTTATCATTATATATAACACAATTGCAGCACTTCACTTCATCTGATTTACAATCCATTACAGAATGACCCTCAGAACACTTTCAGCAAGTCAAGGAACCTCGACAGTTCTGCTGATAATGACCAAACTTCACTGCGTGACAATCAAGTTATCACCAACACTACATATGTTCCAGCCAACATATGCAAATCCCTTATCAACTAGGCGTTTTCTCAGCGACGGTAAGACCTCCAAAACAAGATTATGATGATCCTTTACAGCAGACTTCAGCTTTACAACAATCTTGGTATCATGCATGCATCAAAGCCATCCAAATCATTTGCAGAAATGAAGTTATATATGAGCGAACTATCCGTTTGATCATCAAGCTTAACATTACGGATCATAATTCTAGGATTTAACATTTGCAACTGATCAACGGTACATATATTTGTTTCCTAATTTCGGCGTAACAATATTTTTCAACTTTTCCGAGTCTGCTGCTTCATTACAAAAAACAGCAGCTCCATTTTTTATTCTCTTAGTTCCATTAATGCAAATATTAAATTCTGCAGGATTGACAGCTTGAGTTAGAATCTTCATGACATCATGTTGGGATTTCCCATTTTTTGTTTTAACAAGAAGAACTGGTGACTCATTACTTGTATTCCTTTTCAAAACACTGCTACATGTTTTGCTCGTTTTTTGCTCACCTGACCCTGGCACAAAAACAGCAACATCCTTTTTACTGGCAGAATGAGAATTCAAATTTGATTGCAATTCTTGAACCTTAGATATAAGCAGGTTATTTGATAATCGCATCTCAGTTACCATATCCTCATATAATTGTTTTTCACGCTTGAGACACTCAATTTCCTTAAGATGTAGCGCCAGAATGCCAGAATTCGATAATTTGTCTTCAAGAATTTGCTCACATTCACCACAGAGCCAATAAATGCAATCAATTTTGGTTAACACTTTATATGCATCATCCTTCAGGTTAACACTCACATGATGGTATAACTTTTTGCAGTTTTTGCACTCATCAAACTTAGTGTTTACAACAAAATTATCAGAGCAACGCGAACACAGACAAACATCGGCCGCCATCGCTCGTCTGCCTCTTTTCATTAGGGTGCTTGTGCTCCGGCGTTGGAGATCATTCTGGTGATCACAATTCTGTTGAATGCTATCCGGAATAGTAGCGATCAGGTTTTCTCCTTTTCTACACCCATAGTTCAGAAACCTGGAGTTTCGATACTCCTTCTTTTTTTAGTGTCTATGTGTCGACACCGTACAGAATCCACTTACCAATTAATTTTATTTTGTGCTACGTGCAAGAGCTGTAAATAGTAAAAGACAATACTTCTCGTAGGGTTTGATTTAACACAAAGTAGTGCGAGTGAATTCAGCCCACTTTATTGCATCGTAAATCAAGAGAAAATGCGTTTCCACTCTAAACAAAAGGACATTATTTAGAGAAACTTTGTAGCAAATAGGAAATTGGCGCAAGGAACTTCTACGTATTTTATTCCGAATAACGTTTATTTTTCAAAAATAAATTAATAGTAGCACACTAAGAGCAAGCAAAAACGATCACAAAAGCAAATCTGCATTTGCTCATAAAGCTGACGCTTTTTTAATGCCCATGTCTATTGGCGGGGAAGTATCATAATTAAGAAAAGTTTCTAAAATGAGATATAACATGTACTTCACGAGAAATCATGCACTCATTTCCGTCTGTCTGTCTATCCGCTAATCCTATAACCGCCTATAACTTGAGAAGCACCACGTGGACTTTGATAAAATTCTTACACAATGTTAATACTATGCCACGGGTCAGAGAATCTTTTTAGTTTTTTAAATCTGTCCAGTGGCGATGGAGGAAAAGGGCAAGAACGAAAAATAGTACATTTGGCCAAACTTCGTTGTTTGACGTTTGAGAGGATTCTAATCACGCTTGAAAAAAGTGTTCGAGGTAAAATTTTAGGGGTAGTGGTATATCGCAATTTTGTGATGTCAGCATATTTATATGCTCCCAACCTTGGTAATTCCACGCACCTATTAGAGAGGAGATATTTACCAGGTTAGAGGAAACACGCTATAGTTGTTCCGCTACCTAAGTGTTCTGATCCTAGTCACTCTGGTGAACTGAGACCGATCAGTTTTCTGCATATTTTCTCAAAAGTATTGAAACGTGATGATTACGAGCAGCTCTGCGTATGCTCATATTCTAACAAAATTATTCCATCTAAACAATCTGAATTTCGACATTGTCATAATACAGCTATATAACAATGGCGCTTGACAACTAAAAAACACTTAAGAATTTGATACAATTAATCATCCACTTATTGTGTCTAAATGCAGATACTATGAATTATCTGCAAAACCTCTTCTGCTTACTCAAGCCTACCTTGACAATCGGTTTCAGAAGGTTCATCTGAATCAAAAGTACCGTACAGAAAATTTGTTCGGGTGTTAGGACCCCTGTTATTTCCATAATATGTCTCAGATTTGGAAACAGGTAAAATCATGCAGCATACAATTTTTGGCCGACGATACTCAGATTTTCTATTTATTTAGGAGTAATGACTTGGAAACAGTCAATAACAGAATAAGTCAGGTTCTTGGCCAAATTAAAAAGTTCAGTAGTAGCTATAGTCTTTAAACCCTTTAAAGACAAATACCTATGTTTTTTCCTCAGCTTACACCCGTATTCGGATGTGTGGGCATATGTATCTACCTTTGTAGTTGCATATGTGCATTCATTTCGGGCCTGACGAAGCCAACCAGCAGAAATACGTATCGCTCGGGTTACCTATCCTATTTTATGCTGGAATCCACTTTACTCCTTTTGGCGGATTTGGACCATTATTTTCCTACTTTTTATTATATACCTTTCTCCGCATGATCATTCTCTCTTTCTCTCTCTATATATATATCTAGTATCTAAACCTCGTCGCCTATTACTATGATTATTATCTTTTCATTTCACAGATTGGAATGGTGGTAGCTGGGCGTTGTTATTTCCTTCTGTGATCAAGAATGTACCACATCCCTAGGGTCAAGCATCATCCTAATACTTTTCCTATAATATGTGCGGTACCATATACTGCTGTTTGAAGCTGTGGCATGTTGATGTTTCTTTATATTTTATCTAGATGTTCCAATAAGTTGGTGGACGTTGCTCCCGTTGCTCCTATCACTATGGGTACCATTTGTGCTTTCATATGCCACATTCTGTTGATCTCACTGGACAGGTCACTGTCATTATTACTACCTATATCTTGCACATAATAGATTCTTCCGTCCATTAGCCCTTAAGACTTTATTTTATAAAATATTCTCAGCAGAAGGATCCCGTAATCACCGGCCGCGTTTGTTTTTGCTCCCGGCGGACTGCCGACTGCCTTGGTGAGTGTTTTGGGATTACCCATATTACTGCCGCGTATAAGTGTTTCCTATGCTGTGGATGCGCCTCAACATCTCACCCGGTTAGGAATCGGGGAGAGGCGATGTTGCCAGATGGGCCACCGGTAGGACAAGGAAAGAATGCTTATGGACTAAACCTGTTTGACCGACATTTGTCTAAAAGGTCTAGTTTGTGCTGCAGATGATCCTGATGATGACGTTACGCTCAGAGTCAACCTACTTGACTCCAATTTTTGAAAAGTAGAGTATCCATAAGTATTGCCTGTACTGTTGGGTTAGATTCTTTTAGATCAGTAAGTCCGTGAGGTCTAGTTGTTGAGATTCTAGACAAAGCAAAGTCAATTTTGGCAAAATACTTCTAGTTCAGCATAATAAAAATAACAGCAAAATAGTTACGAATGCCAATCTGGTAATTTTATATTCACTAGATGATTCGTTTTTTTAGAATATAATATTCGACTCTGTGAAGCTTGTGATTAAAAAGATTAAAACAGCTTGTTTTTCAGCCTATCCGTCAAATATCGTATGGGACTGATGTATCATATGTAATTCAATTCGGTAATTATATTTTGGAATTGGTAGTTATTTTTGTCTATTTCAAAGTATCAAAATATGATCATATCGCATGCGAAGGATCGATGGCAGGATCTGTGAGAGAATGATGATAAACATTTTGTATTTTGCATCAGCGTTTATTTGGTGAATACTGTAATAAAAAATGACATTTTTGTAACTATGATGAAGCTGAAATCCCAGTTCGTACAGCAGTCGCCAGCCTGTCAGTGACCGTGTTAAAGATCTCGACCCAAAAATTCGGCTCATTTTGCTACGGTATATGTAAAATTCACACTGCCGGATACTAGTAACAGTCACCAACAAGTTACCAACCACTGTACGAACAAACCGTTTGAGACAGGTACAGGAGTTATACATACACATTGATCCTTTATCTTGATTTAGGTATATTTACTACTCTGGTAAATACAAAATAGGAAAAGTCAAATTGGTTTTGCCAGAAACTTTGTTTTTTGTTGATACTAGGCTCTTCGATTGGACGGCAAAGATATCCGCTGTCCTTACTGGAATGTCGTCGTTAGCATGATCCAACCCATTTATGTATTATGCTTAGGTAGACCGCACGTTTATTCCTAAATCATTCAAACTTTATTGACTACATTTACAACATGGTCTCGTGGCCCGAAAAACTACTATGAAGTCGAATAGCCGATGAATTGCAATAGGTAGTGGCATTAACGCAATTGCGATATTGTTTGATTCTCATTAAACAACGGATTTGTAATGGATTTACAAATAAATCAGTCACATAAATTTAACCTCGAGTGCAATATATTTTATATCGCGCACACATATCCACTGGATACCAGGTAAATGAATATGCTTTGTTTGTTTGGTAGTTTCACCACGATAATTGCTTTGCTTTGCTGTTTCATCAATATAGATCACTAATATTGCTTTATTGAAACATTTGGATCTAGTGCAGCTAGATACAGGGTATTTGAATAGTCGATACCATCCTGTTAAGGTACATCCCATCTGGAACACGTTGAGTTACATAGTACAAAGCCGAAGCGTTCTTGAGTTTTGCTCAATCTCGTGGAATTCTAGAAAAAATCCAAAATTGGGCGATAAATCATTGCTTGCTTAATATTGTTATCTTTATGTATAGTTGTAACGTGCCAAAATAACATAACCTTTTATTTACTATTTTGATCACTTACCAGTAATTTGACTTTCGGCCAAACCCTTTTCAACGATTTTCTTTTGGCAAATTTCAGTATTGTGTTGAAATCATTTGGACACTAAAGTTATAATATTTAATTAACGACTATCCCAGAAAGTTTTCATAAAATATCGTTGGTTCCTCGTAAAGTTGTTTTTTAGGGTCCGTCCATAGGCAGCCAGCTACCTCTTACCTTTGACATTGACTGTCGAAGTTTTGGTTATGTGAATCCTTCGTTTCGTTTCCAGATTTCGGAACATTGGGCCCCAATCACCAGTTAATGGAGTAACACCTTTTTTGTATCTACCTCACGTTTAGTTGTTTGTTTTGGGTTGGGTTCTACTCTCTTCATTTTTATGGGATCTTAACCTCTTCAGCGGCAAGCTATTCTTTATACCATGTGACTACGTGCATTAATGCATGTCCAGAAGAAGTTTTCTGAATATTTCCTTCCTTTTAGTGGGATGGCATTGAGAAAAACCTCAATCTGCACTCCTCGAGCTTTGTAGCTACCTTGTAGCTGTTTTTTAGCTGATTCCGATAAGAAACCACCCCTTTTTCTTGAAAAAAAAACTATGATGGGAACATATCATTTCAATTAACTCTTTTATAGATATTTATAAATATATATTGATTAATGTTGAGTGAAATTCTTAGAGTCTTTGATTTTGCTTGGCATTTTTCGTGTCCAAATGTGGGGCAGTGCCTACATTGCCTCCTTCTATTGAGCTTACTCCGTTGCATTGATCATCAGCTTTCTAGGACAAGAAATAGATTTTGATGATGTATTTATCACTTTAGGGCATTTTTCTTTTCTTTTGCCTTTGCTTTCATTTTCTTGTGAAAATGTACATGGTTTTTCAAGTTCGAGTGTTCTAATGAGTAGTTTTGTCTCACAATGAGAGTAGATTTTAAAGCAGTCCTTTTCTTTCTAGGGATTTTTTACACCGTAAATTTTGAATATGAGTCAGGCAGCCTCCCTTGCGATGTTCCTTAAATCACTGTCCACTGATGGTCACTGATTTTAATCTGAGCTAAGTTTAAGTTGTTTGGAATGAGGTGCCACAATCAGATGCCCAGACCAGTACAGGAGTGTATTCAGCTGCGGGGTCGGCCAACACATTTTTAATTCTTTTTCTTATTACTTGTCAATAAACTTTCGTGATGTTATTATTTCGCTCTTGAGGTACGGCTACCTCATTGCCAAAAAATCAGAGTTGAAGAAATTGTTTTTCTGGGTGTCACACTTCTAATGTCACTGAGTACATTTATCGTGTTCAACTACTTTATTACTTAGTCAGAAAAAAAGGAAGGAGAAAACACACCACCACTTCCTTTTATTGATAAAAAAGACGTGGCATAGTATCTCATTTCCATTGTTATATAATAGGAAGTAAAATGACTAGGCTAATCTCAGCTTTACTCAGGCACCAAAACGTAAAAGAGTGCCATAACACGTCGTGGGCCACTTCTGTTGCATCGGAAAACTCGCCTTATTCAAATATATACAGCGTTAGCAGTGGTATGCAATGTGTTATGTTGCTTTCCGTATTAGTACCCGACTATAACACAATACATTCGGATTATTTACACAAGACTTCCCTCTATGCCTGCTCTATAAGTTTATATGAAGTCTCCCGCCTTTGTTTGAACTCTGGGGATCATTATTGGGGTATATCTGGGTTAGTTCTGCAAAAACCAAACACATCGCAGATCGTAGTATCAGTGTAGCTTTTCCTCGGCCGTGGTATAACGACACCCGATATCACCCGAGCAATTTTCCTGTACTTAGTACAGCAACGGCTGCTTTTAAGGTTTCTAAGCGGCCCTTACTCCTAATAGCCACTTACCTCTTTTTGTTTGCACATCTCTGATGCGGTCTTCTGCAAAAATAAGACACCAAATAGACGTCTTGTCGTTACGAGTCGGGCTTATGCGTTCCGTTTTTCTTTAAGGATATCGAATGCGATCTGAGACATCTTTGAAACAACGTCACGTTTGTAATATGAGCAAGCCTGAGACGTAACAGACTGTAGGGAGAATTTGAATGTGTCAGAAGAGTAATGGCAGATACGTGGGTATGTCGTGTAATTCTGATGAAGTTTTTTTTCCAAAAGCACCCAAGTTGAGGTATTATTGTTAATATTATATTATACACTCTAGATGTCTAGATTGATGTGGAATTTCTTCAGATTGGCCATTACTGAGCCAACTTGTTGCACGGATATTATGACTAAAGGCTAATATAAGATTAAGAGTACAAAAATAGCGCGAAGAAGGTTTTCCTGTAGTTTCCACAAAATTATGTCATCAACCAGATTATGTTTGGTTTATTTACAAATCTAACTCCATACGATTTATAGTTCAAAAAATAAATATTCTACTACGAAGAAGAACATATCCGTACCGAAAAAAAAGTGAGATTTGATTAAAAAATCATTAATACAATTTTTCATGCGATTTTGGGCATGAAAACATGCAGATCTGTTGAAAGGATCTATTTTTAATCAGATTATGCGAAGAATTTCATTAACATATTTTTTAAACCAGAAGCGACGATACATGCTGGATTACAAGATATATTGGCGAGAGGTGCTGGTCTGGCGACACAACGTATATACAGGGAAAACCAAATTTGTTTGAAGGCTTGAGTTCAATGTGTACGAAAAGAAAGCGGGAAAACTGTGTAGAGGCTAAGCTAACTTATATTTTATAACTTTTTTTTTTTTGAACACGCATCTCAATTCAAGGAACACTTTTTTGGGTATATTATGTTTATTGGACATTGCCGCTACTATTTTTTCGAAAACTTTGTAATTGGACCAATAAACATCATTATTATTATATTGTCAACGCGGCAGATTGCCGCGACAGCATTGCTAGTCAACGCAGTGATGAGCTTTGCTAGCCAGCTAGTTTCTATTTCTTTGTATATGTGTCTATATACACTTCTCTCTCGTAAATTTTGTTTTCAGTGTATAGAACGTCTTCCACTGAATCGGATGTAAATTGAAACGCAAGTATTAAATTGAGTGCTGTTTCTGGGCTGCTGTAGTAGCGAATACTTCGATTACACGGCTCCCAACAAAAAGTTTGTTTTCCCTATGGCGCTTCTAAACGGGCAATATTTTTCTAGCCCGGCTATATTTTTTGACATTGACTTAATGTGTAAAGTAATGTTAGGAACATGAAGAGCCTAAACCCCATTTCTAGTCCATTTACTCCCTGACGAATACAACATTCCCAAAAGCGACTTTGTACAGGTCCGTATTTTCGTCAATGGTCTTGGAGTAGTCTAACAAAATAAATAATTATTTTTATAGAAAGAAGTGCACATGCTTTTCACAATTCTTTATTCGCCGGAAGTACTTGAATCATCGTCCGAATGGTTAATATTAATTACTACAGGTTTAATTTGAGTATCGATCATATTGTGCAGATCCTACATCTTTGTTTCGATTGTCTCCTGAACGTGACGGATGCAATCCTTCCAACTGTTGCCGCGACTCTGTTGACAGCTGCAAAAAACAAATTTTTCACGTCACAAAAGCCTTAAAACAGTCTTAGGGACGATTTCACCAACATTAATATTACGGACCAACAGGAAAATACCTTATCGGAATGCAATTTGACGGAAGCTGTCAAAGGTCTCAGAATATCAGTGATTTCTATTAAAATGTTGAATAAAATCGTGAAAATTCGACTGTATTATAAACAAGACCACTTTTTGATTCGAACATGATGCTTTTATACAGAGAAAACAGGACAACTTTCATGTATTTTGATTTATGTTATAGGTGTACATTTGACCATCCATCATCCCCTCAGCGAATGGGAATGGAAGAAATAATACGTCGATTTTCTAGCTGTTAAATTTGGCAGCAGGTTTGGTCGTTTGTTAATTCATGGCCATCTCGAAATTTGTAAAGTTCAATATACTGTGTATATGTGATCATTATAGCTACACATACCTGTTGAATTGTGCGGATCTGCATCATATTATAAATTCATGGGTTAATGAATTTCTTCAAAGCAATCAAAACAGTATGGTCGTCCCCATCCTAAAACACCGATATGTGTAAAACATGTTAATCCCTACATCTCCGAGGTGCATAATGCAATTACTGTAGAGATAGACCTAAAATTATTAGTAATTACTGAAAAGTAAGAGCTAAAAGGAATTATAAATAGTGATAAAATATTGGTGGTTAAGGTTTTTGACTGGTGACTGGTGGGGATACAATACAGGGATGGCGACGATAGACGATACATTGATGTATCGAAAACATCGATACATCGGACGTAGAACATCGATCTTTACGCATCGATGGCTTCATGACGATATATCGATATCGAAAGGAATCATAAACATCCGTAACCGTATACCCCGAGTCTATCCTTAACTGTGCTACCATCCCTAAGCGAGGACTGGTAGCTTCGAAATTGAAAGGCCAGAAAGCTATTTAGGTGTTTAGTAGTATTTGAATATTATCATTACAGACGAGCACTGAGCCACTGAGTGGCCACTGAGCACTGTAGTCTTTTCTTCATTTTGTACTTCCCCAAGGGATAGAATAAAATAGACTGAAAACAGCGCGTTTAATGATTTTCAGTTCGCAGAGAAAGATTTTCCCCTACCGGCCCTTGACATCGTTTCGAAATATGAAATTCTGGAAACGCTATAAAAATGAAAATGAATACACAAAGCCTACTTACCTATTTCAGACAAAAACAAAAACAACTATCACATAACGATTGTCACCTTGACATCATTCTGCAATCTATCAAAATAGTGATGGGCGTGCCTGCTGCACGGTATACTGTATCGATATTCGATAAAATATTTTTCTTTCTACCATGAATGCGTGGAAAAAACAAAATAGGGAGAGATCTAAAAAAAGGAGTTATTGAAGGCCTAAAATAGCCAGGCGCTAATAAGTCCTGGCCGTATTTGAATATTTAAGCAGGCACAGTAAAACAAAAATAAGAAGTAATAAGGTTTATTTCGACAGTTGGCAGAGTTTGCTCCACTTGGACGAAGTGTTGACGAATCCCACAGAATTACGTGTCACTTGTCGATACGATTAGTTTTAAAATATCAGGAGATAATCAGCTGTTATTCAAATCAGTGTATATGTTTTGTGATTCAAATAACGTCTAATATGAATATAACCCAGAATATAATACTCAGTGAAAAAAGAAAAATGTTGCGAATTTCTAGTTTTTCTGCAGGTTTTAGGTTTGCTGGTAGCTCTACGACATATATTTGGGTATTTCTTAATCGCTGTGAATATAAGTTCCTGAACAACGAAAAATATTCAACTTTATGGATGTATGGATATTAAAAAATCAGAATGGTTTTGTGGGAATATCAATCTAAGGTGCCACAATGGTTCTGATGAACGGCAAGTAAATGAATGAATGTTTGGAAACGAGCAATATCTATGAACTTTTTGGTAGAGCCAGTCATCATTAATGGCTATCTGCAAGGGTTTTATAGGAAAAAACACCCAGTAGATGATCTTGAATCAGTAAAATCGCATATCAATTGAAGAAAATGATATAAACATGAATAAAAAATCAACAATAGTAATTAAATCATGAATTTTATTCAAAAATCAAACATTTGTTTAAATTTTAACTGAATTATATGTAATTTCTTACTATTCAATAAGCTGATGATGTTTCAATGACAAGATGTCATCTCATACTTTGACATTATTTTGTTTTCAATATTTCACAGCTATTGGTTGCTAAAATTTGTTGATTGGAACTTGAAGCTCATTCGCTGTATTTGACGGGCTTTTACCCTATAGGTGGAGAATAACGGACTGTTGTTGGTGAAATTAGCCCTAATTTTAGTTTTTAGCCATTTCGTCAATAACATTAACATTACAGGTATATTTACATTTGTGCTGCCTGACTAGATGGATAAGTTCTGCTTTGACCATATTTTCATTGAAACTAATGTCTTCTGATAGGAGCTATTGTTGATTTTCTGCCTTTCTTGTGGACATTGTGGGGGTTTTTCCTAGTTTTCTAGTGTGGTATGCAGCATTATCACGTACAATGACAGGATTGTTGTCAAAGTTTGGGAGCGCCATCGTTCAACTGACTGGTCGTTTTGTTTGACTCAAATGCCCATAGGGCAGGGTGCACAAAGGCACCTTCACCGCCAATCTGACAGATAACTGGTCGTTTTCCTTTTCCTGGAAATACTTATTCCATATAGTATTCAAGAAAACTAATAATAATACAAGCAGAGTATCTAACAGGTGTTGGTTACAAATCTACCAGATATAGCTAAGTTTTTAGCGTGGGCTCATAGATCCAGTCTACTAGACACTATTTTTACAGCACAAATGACAAATTGCTTAGATACGCGTACCTGACGGATTCTTTAGCTTAGTGGTTAGGCTTGTCTTGCTGATTTAATTGTGCAGTCAGCACATACTTTATGTTTTGTATGTCTTGCAGTCTTCCAGGTTTCATCCAAGCAATAAATCTTCCTGCCCTGGTCGCGGTATTTCTTTATTGATTTTAAATAACTTCTTCTCCATAAAATAATCTCCTTGCTGTCCATCAAAATACTATTTCTGCCCTGTTTTCTTTGCTAAAAGTGAAGTTATTTGGGAAAACTATAGAATGTGGTCCTTTTGAAAGTAGGTAATTCTTTATCACTGTTGACCTCCTATAATACTTTATCTATGGTCGGATGTTCCTGCCTTTAAAAAAATTGAAGATGGGCTTTCCGTCTGATATCATTCCGATCAAAGTTATCATCTGTATCCAACAGCTTTGTGTAATGCAGCCCCTTGTGCGGTGGATACAATTTTCTTTTATATTATTCAATAATGTGTAAAATTATCTTAGAACATAAGCCTGTTTTGTTCGCTACACGTCTTCCAATATCATGAATTTTGATTTCAGGATGCTCCAAATTTCGCTCTAATAAACGATAAGGACAATTTCTTTTGCCTGAATATTCAAATGTCCCTTCTTGTCACGTTTTCGGAGAGAAGACATCACTGACGAGAAAGCATGGCTAAAAGAAGCATTAGGAGAAATATCCTCAGTTTCATCTGCTGTTCTATCCTGTCGAAACCTGCACTTGTTTGTAGTTCTATGGCCGAATGACAAATAGCTATTGCAATGCTTAGGCGGCTGCCGCTTTCCCGCGCTGCACCTTTGGTAAGCTTTGTAAATGGACTACGAATAGGGTATAGATGCGCACAACTTCGACAGTCATTCTTGCCTGATTTTATAGTTCTTCGGATGAGAAACTCCGATTAGGTGCGTGTCTACAATATTGCCAAGGATATAGTCGAGATATAGTCGACATATCTGAGATATTTAGCCGGTCCCAAAATATTGCCCATTTGGAGGCTCCATAATGAGTTACTGAGCACATATATTGCATTTTAGTCGCTTTTTCTGCACCTACAAAAAACATGATATGTTCCATAAATGTTCAGAGTAGCACGGAATCCAGTTCACGTACAAATGCTCCATCATAAGACCTAAAGGCCCGTCACAGGGGGTGATTTTTCAGTTTTTCCGGAAAGGCAGAGTAGCGGGTGGTATACAAGGCAGCAAATAGGGTCGGCGCAAATGATTGATTGGCATTATTGGATGTTGCGTCTACCATTCCACCCTTATCTATACCGGGTGTTTCACATTGGGCCCTCACCGTTGGGATCTCGGAATGAGTTCCCGGAAACAGCCGGAAGAAAATGAATGACTCCAAAATCGTTTTTGCTTTTTCTTGTGTTTAAATTATCATTGACGCTGTTACGTTTCTTCTACTATACTATGTGTCGTAATTGGAATTTTATTCGAAATACAACAGAACAAAGTGTCCTCTATTACCAGAATCTACCGCTAAGAGATTGAAAACACCAAGCAGTTCGCATTGTCGGCCGGGTTACGTCAGTTCCAACGCACAGCTTGCTGTTTTCATTCTCGCAGCGGTCCATTCTAGTAATGGATGACACTTTGTGGTGTCTCATTTCGATAGACATATTCTGGATAACGGATAGTCGTTTAGCTTTCATTTGTGGTCCTACCTGAGACCAAGCCTAGACCAGGCTGATGAGCTAAAGGTTTTCCAGATTTGTGAAATAAGGTAAGATTGGGTGACCACATACGTTTGGTTAATGTAACTCTTGAAACGTATCTTGTGGTTTTCATTTTCATAGGACTCCACTGTCTGAATGGTTTACTCTACAGGGTTTGGCCACCACCGTGTCCTTTTCCAAGCACAATGACATTTAATAAATAACCTCTCGCACTGCAGCGTTGGTAGTCGAAGATTGTATGGCAGCGGTATGTTGCAAGAATAGTGTTTTTGGGACGATAGACGATGGTGATGGGTTTTGAAAAAAACGAGAGATGCTAGCTTGTCGCTTTTTGCGGCTGGATGTGCTTTGGGAATGGGAATGCCTACCTCAGGCCATTCTGAGCTTTTTTGCTTTTACGCGGTGACATCTTAATAACGTAATGATGGCTTCAGGCTATCTCGGCATGCTGGAGGACAGTTCAATCTATTGTCGCAATAAATTGTATTGGAATGGAAAAAAGAATAAAACAAGTTAATGTCGTTTCAGTTTCTGAAGGGCGTGTCTAAAGGCCATTAAACAACTTGTCCTATTATACACTATAACAACATGATGCTCCAACAAAAAACGAGTATTAATATAAGATGTATGCATCGATTCAGATCTGACGGATAATACATGTGTTTAGCAATGCTATAATTTCGTCAAAGTTCTGTAATATATAACTTTGAAACTTTGAAGTTGAGTCATTAATTTTCAGATAATGATTGTAGAAGGAAGATAAACCAAAATATGTGTGTAAAAATAAAAAAAAAATAAAAAAAAATTTTTACCTTGTTTTATAAAGTATCCTCCCAACAAGTATTTCAGTGCGGACCTGTATTTGATCGTGAGGTGCCCTGTGAGGTCTTAAGTCACCTGATTCACGAGCCCGTTGTACTACATTAACAAAGGCACGAGGGGTTGGTTGCACTCGATTGGGAAACCGATCCGCATAAACATGTGCCATTTTTTATTTCGTTTGAGCCACGCAACAGACACTATTCACACGCGACTGACACTGACTGTATGTATAACTGAACTGAATGAAATAAAAACATCGTTCCAAATTCTTTCGCTTTTTTGTTTCCCATGCGATGAACCGATAAGGTGGATTATATCCGTTGTTGCCAAACACGAGTACATGATATTATTATTGAGACAGGGCGGTACTCAAACTTCCAAAGGGCTATAACTTTGTTACTTTAATTTTACCAGAAAAATGGTAAAGGAAAAAAACATTTCTTTTGATCAGATCTACTCACTGTTAAAATAAATGACTCAACTTCGAAGTCACCCTGTATAATAACTGTTTCATTATTATTATGTAATAATTTGAAAATATTGTCATGATGATGTTGACCTTTCTTAATATCATTCTGCGTAAATCAGTAAAGTCGGAAATAGAAACTATTCACCTCAGTCATGTTCATAGAATTTGAAGGAATGTTTGGCTCATGATGTGAAATACTGTTTTTGAAATGATTTTAATTTCACATTGTAATGTGTGAGGTAGTATATACTATTGGAATCACAATTACAAGCTCAATTTATTTGTGTAATAATCAAATATGGCTTTCATAAACAAAAGTAACGATGATGACAAGACGTAACAATAAAGTCCTGATTATGCCACCTTGTACAGGAGAAGAACTAACAATACTAATATGGAATTTATTTTGGAGTCCTACAAATAAAATCAAGAATACCTTTTTCAAAATCGTTTTTACTCGAATCTCCGGAAATATTTTGAATTGACATTCTTAAGGTTTCATGAATACGCAACGTTTCCCCCATTTAAGCGACCTTGTAACTCTTACTATTGTCAAGATTCCAACCGTAACAATCGAATCTGAAACACCCGGTATACTGGGAACTTTTTGAGGGGTGAATGAAGAAGGTATGGGATATCAGACAGCCGGATGTTTATCACTATGTTGGATATTCGGAGTCAGGAAGAATGCACCAAATTCACGTGAGAAGGGTTGATTGATATTATTGGATGTTCTTTTTTTGAGAAATTGGGAGAAAAAAGGGGGACAAGAAATGGGACAGAGGATGTTTTATGTTAGATACATAGCGTCAGGAAGAACGCGTCGAGTTGGCGCGAGAATAGTTGACTGATATTATTGGATGTTGTGATATGTGTCATCCGACCCTTATCAATATTTTCACTCAGATGAGGGTGAAAAAGGGACATTTTGTATATTTAAAAAATTGTCATTATGGCCATTATACGTGTAGGTTCTCTCTGCAGCAGCACAGTTTTCTGCCCGATGTCTCAACTGTTACCAACCTCAGCATCTTGACTGAGGTAGCTGCCGGGGCAATTGATAACAAAGAACAGTTGGATGTTGTTTTGACGGATTATGCGAAAGCCTTTGGTCGGGTTGATCATAGTATGTTGATGCACAAGTTGGGTAAATCTGGGTTCTCAAAAGGTGCTTGTGAGCTTATGGCATCATACCTAACCTTAAGGCCGCAGCAGATTAGTTGGTAAGCATTTATCAAAGATGAACATAATAACATCTGGGATGCCCCAGGGTGGTAATCTTGGGCCTCTATTATTTCTAATTTTTCTGATTGAGTTGCCAAACTGTGTAAAATATGCCAAACGTCTCATATTTGCTGATGATTTTAAAATATACAAGCATATAACTTGCCTTCAAGATTGTATTGAGATGTAAACTGATTTAAGTTCAGTGTCCCAGTGGTTCAAGGAGAATAAAATATCGTTGAATATTGCCAAATGTCATAGCTTAACTTTTACATGAAAAAGAGAATTTATAGATTTTAATAACAAAATTGATGACTTATTGCTGAGTAGAAAAAGTGAATGTAAGGATCTTGGGGTCTGCTTTCAGACTAACCTAAAATTTAATCAGCATTATGAAACTATTGTAAACAAAGCATATAGGATCCTGGGTTTTGTGATAAGGAATACAGAGCACTTTAAGGAAACTAAGTCTATAATAATTTTGTACAACTCACTGGTCCGACCCGTTTTGGAGTATGCCTCTGTTGTCTGGGCACCCAAAACAATAGTGCATGTTGATATGATTGAAAGGGTACAAAAAAGATTTGGTGTTATTTTGTAGATAACATAGCTGTAGAATTAGAACAAAAAAAGTACAACTTCACAAACTAGTTTTTGAATGTTGTGCGGAAATGCACAAAACAATCAATTTTCTTGTTTTTTTTTCTGTTTTGTCTGTTTTTCAGTATGTTTGACGGTTAGTATCAATACAAGTTTTTCAATAATCGCTAGAACAACATGTTATCGTTCAAATGACATCAAATTTATCATTCTGTGACTCTTATGTTCTCAGTTATTACAATTTTCATACACGCACTAGCGTAATCGTAACGTAACAATAAAAATGGCTGTCATTTCAAGGGGGGTGAGGTAGGACATTGTAGGGGGGTGGATTTGTCGATAAAAATAGCTGAAAAATACCCCCCTTAAATATCGGTATGTCGTGACCAAACACATTGTATATAACACGAGGATTACGAACCAATTTTCCTTAGATACCCATAACTTAACTACTCACGAAAAGTCACCTAGATATGCTGGTACACGAATATTCAATTATTTATTAGAATCTGTTGAACGAATAGATAACGTTATGCTCTTCAAAAAGCACATTAAGAGGATGCTCTTTCTACAGCATAGATGAGTTTCTTGTGTTTTTGAAGGACTGTCTGCATTACGTTTGTTTGTTGTTCTTTCAGTTTGTTTTTTATTTCGTATTTACTTTTTTAAATATTCTGTGTTATACATATGACATGTTCTTCTCTATACTTACATTTATAGTGTTTGGACCTAATAAATTAATTTGAATTTGGATTGGAAGGAGGCTTTGACTTTAACGTAAGTAAATCAAAGTATTAAAATTGTGTTTTAATCAGTAGTAGCCGTCTCTCATTAAAATAAAAACACACACAGAAACGCTGACATTACCTCGAGAAGGCACTTGGAGTTGTACCGCGATCGACGGCATCCTCATGAAACCCAATTTAGAAAAGTAGTAGTTAATTTAATAAACCATCGAACAACCTAGAACCGGATACAATACTGAAAATGTAAATCGCGACAGAAACATTTCACAAGCTGTCATCGAAATCCCTAGTGCATCAGTAAGAACCATAGAATAAGAAATTGGTGTAACAAAATCAACACTACAGGGAGTGTTAAATAAGAATAAGGTCCATCCATACAAACCTACAATAGTTCAAGGACTTACGGTAACTGATTTTCCAAGGCAAATGCGCTTCCGTGAGCGTATTCTCGGAAGTCTAATGAAAATCCCGATTTTGTAAATCATGTCTTGTGGTCCGATGAGAGTAGGCTTACGAATTGTGGAGTTTCTAATAAGCACATCACTCATCATTGGGCTGTAGAAAACCCTTACTAAGTGGCAGAGAGACGTCTACAGACCAGATTTGGAACAAAAGTTTGGTGTGGGGTCATTGGTAATTTAATCTAACCTACCTTTTTTAATTGGGCACCTATTTGAAATTAGGTATTAATCATTTCAGGAAATCGACTTATAGCAACATTTTTGTTTTGTAGAGCCTGAACGGACAGAGGTAAATAGAGCTTTTGCGAAACCAGTTGTGTCGGCTTTATGAGCTAGTCTAACCGAAAATGAGCTGAGAAGGACCTGGTTTCAACAGGATGGATGTTCGACTAACAACACCATTCAAGTCAGGAACTTCTTGAGAGAGCAGTTTGATGAAAGAATAATTTCATCAAATAAAATTTTGGCCTCCAAATCCCCTGACCTTTAACCTTTGTATTTCTACCTCTTGGGTCGCACAAAGAATGAGATCTATGAATTAGATCCTCCAGCGACCATACAAATCCTGAGACAAATAATTTTTAGCATAGTGTGAAACATTAACAGAAATACACTAAGCCAATTGTAAAAAATGTCTAGATGCAAATAGAAGTTACTTTGCAAATTTAGATTTTACAACACATTACAACTTTGTAAAATGTTTGTTTGTTCAAGTGTAAAATAAATTAACAACGATTTTTCTGTCTTGTTTCTTTCACAATCTCATAGTTGGGAATTTGTCCCAAAACATTTGAATTGTTGAGAAGTCGATATGGACGATAATGTACTATTGAAAATCCAACGCGTTTATGTGTTTTTTATGCCTTACGCATTATTGTTTCTGAAAAATAAATCATGCCCCGTTAGAAAAAAATTAATACAAAACATTACGTGTGATGATATTTCGGTGATACACCAACCTTTTATGTACTTGTAAGACATCACTACACCGGCAATCTTACACGCGTTGCCGCAAAACAAAAGACGATTGAGACATGTCATAGATGCTATCTTATGTTTTTTTAATGGCCAAATGATGTCACATTTTGACATCTGTCAAATTAACCGTTTTGGACTGGCAAAAAACAAATTCCGCCATTTTCGGTTTTTTGCTGATTTCTTCAAATTCAGCTGACCGATCGTAAATCTGACGCCGGCTATCGAAAACATGAAGTTTTCTCTAAAATTCCCCTCATTTAATTTTTCTTGTAAGTATAACAAGAGCCGAGATAGAGAAGCAAATCTGGGACTAGCGCGTCCTCTAAATTTAAACAGGGAGTACCATTTGAAATAATACAAGTTCGTTCGATAGCACTCTACTCTGCATTTAATAAAATATTAGGGGTAAAGTCTTATATTTTACCCTATGATTTTTGTACAAAATATTTTTTTCAAGGCGGCCGTACAAAATAGTTCGAGGGGGTTCAATTTATAGCGGCACACGCTGTACAAATGCTTAATACTCGTATGTATTATTTACATGCTCCTCATACACCCAGGCTAGTTTGTTAGTCTAAGCATCTAATACTTCTCCTAGTTTAAAGCTTAATGCATGCCGTATGAGGATGCCTTCTCTAATTTGTTCCTTAATACGGTCTCTGTACCCATTGTAGCAACAGGCGGAGCAGCCATATTCTAAAGCCGCGCACCAGTAATTTTACTGCTAAATGTTTCAAAGATATCTCGGCTTCCTGTAACTGTACGTAACTATTATATTTTACGTCGTTTGTATCAAAATCATCATGCGAAATGATTGTGTTGATTTGCTAAGCCAATTTATTATTTAGCCTATAATTGCTTGCTCAAACGAACTTACCTGTAAGTGCTGTTCGATCTCAATTATGTGAAGTCCTCATCGAAGTAAATATTTAGAATACATATCGTAGTACCCCCGTAGCAGTATCCAAACGCCATGTGATATGTATTCTAAATATTTACTTCGACGAGGACGGAACATAATTTAGTCAGCTATGCTGATTTTTGCGCTCCAACCAACTGCATATCTATCAGCTTTGTTCCAACAAACGACCAAACTGGTTCATAATTGAACAGAGCACGCGGAGATTGAAATTACCGTTACAACAGGAAATGGAACTAGTTCCGTACCTGGCAGTTCTGTGAAAGAAACAAATTCAGAACTGAACCCGAACCGGTTCTGAACTGATTATAACAATTACGATTCTGAGAGAGTCCTAAAAGTTCGAATTTGATAGCGCGTGCGCGTTTACAGGATGAATGGTTCATAGCTGAGAAGCTAGATGTTGTGCCTGCCATTTTTCGCTTTTCCAGACTTTTTAACGTTTTCATATATCAAACCTGAAACTTGACTGCTCATTGTGCCGTTTATCACACACATTAAAAAAATGGGTGACGGTGAAGATTACTTTGGAACAGATTCAACTAAGGATCAAGATTATAGAAGTACCAAAAACCAGAAATGAAAATTACATAGTTAAGTGTTGATAATAATAACGTGCTATTAATGATAATTGTCTTATAATTATATTCTTCTTATTTCAAATCAATTAGTAGTTTAGTTTTTTAACATTCCACTTAACTCCCTCTTCTGCTACTGTAGCAAAGTATGCTCCTTATAAAGGAAAATGATGAATTCTTCCAAGTCTATAGAGGTAATTCCACTAAGGGCACTTTAGGGAAACATGTAGTATACCGCTGTCTTTCCATAGAGGCAACACAAAATGACAAAAACTATCTCCTTGTTACATGTCACAAGTTGCCCGTTGTTGCCTCTCGAGGGCTAGGGCAGTGTCGCCGGCTATCCAAACCCGTTCGGATCGGTGCGGCTTCGAAATATGCGCGACTAAAGCAGGATAAATTACGGGAATCGTCAGGTAAATGTAATTATAGTAGGCCTCGTGCAATGATAGAGACAAAAATATTTGGTTTATTTATTAATGGATAATTTCTTTAAATAAGAAAATACAGCTATTCGGTATTGGAATTTAAAAAAAATAAGAATTTGCGTTCGGCATTCCATAGGGAACGAAAAAATTACTCGACTGTTTGTAATGACATGACGTACTAAACTGAAGTTGCCTGCGTGAAAACGCATACTACATTCATGTACGCAAAGCGCATGCCACATAGGGGCATACATATGTTGTTACCTCAGTGGAATCCCGCCTTAACAGCCGTATTGTCAGTCGTTCCTACATTTGTTGGACGCCTTTATGTCGCCAAATTGATTTTCATGTTTTCTACTGTTCCCAGTCATCGCTCTATTTTGAGGTTATGTTACAAATACCTATTTGCATCAAATTGTTTATGCTTTTGACTGATATCATCTGTTATATCAGCCTGAAATTACGTACAATTCAAAAGACAAAAGAAAACATAGCCTCACAATAGGAGAGCGCTGACGCTGACACGGAACAGTAGAAATCTAGAAATGGGCCAGGCAGTCTGAAGGAGAAAAAATACTATAAAAATCAAAGAGGCCATTAAGGCGTCCTACAATTATAGGAACGACTGACGATACGGCCCTAAGAAGGACAAAGCTTTGTGCTAAGTTACTCAACTATTTCACCATTTTTCCATTTTTTAAGCGTTTCCAGCACTCCAATGAACAATAAATTATTTCAAATTCCTCGTGTAGCAATGGGAAATTTGGTAATCTCATATGTTACTTCTAACGAGGACGTATTTACGACAATAAGCTATGCAATTCTCTGTTACAAGCAACGAGCTCAGATTAGGTAGAAGTAGGCAGACATGGATTTGTGTGCCTCCTAGTTCTCGTAGTCTGTAATGATGATCAAAGTGCACAAACGCACTTGACCTAGTTTCATGTTTTGACAGTTCTGTCATCAAATTCGTATGTCATATATTTCTTTTCACGGTTCAAAGTAAAACTACACTAATTGATTTCATACATCCATCTCTCTCATACATACACGCGCAACCTATCCCTGTGTGTGAACGATTGTTCGGTAAGCTAGGCATACGTTTTTTAGTTGTGTGTCTCATCTCGAAAACTGTGTCGTTACGTAGGAGTGATCTTCAATCATATTTGTTAACTTGCTTTACATCGGCGTGCAATTTGACTTGTCCTGTTATCAATCGTCAATATAAAATTGTACAATGGCCGGAAATACGATCAATGCAATAGGCCGACAGCTCGTGTTAAATTTATTAGAGTATTTCCATGAAGAGAGTCAAAACAGCGGTCCCCTGTTAACCACTTAATGCGTACTGGACAGAGTAGCAGATGCGCTGAAGATTAGCCTGCAACCATGGTACGGAGACTCGATCTGTTTACTTATTTCATATGGCGTTGATGACGTAACCGCCAAGACTACAACTATGGCATCACAAGCATAATGAAGGTAGGTGTTTTCACGGGCAAGTATTATTATTGTTTTGATACAGTGCTATCGGAACTAGCTATACTGTTGTGTGTTGAAGTAGAATAAATATCCATGTAAAGTATCCTACTGACTAAAAAGTGAGTAGCAAAAAACCGGAATATTGTAATCTAAGCGCGTGACTTGCTAAATAAATCACCATTCACGGTAATATCAGTTTTCCAACCATTATTTATTACAACAGGTCTCTATCCTACGAACAATAAGATGTTACACCTCTTTGAGCTTAGAACCTTCTTTTTTCTTCCACTTACGTGATGTTAGATGGAATTCATTAATCTTTCAATCTCCTTATAATTATTCCCTCAGCTTTGCCTCGTTCCATTACACAATGCTTGATAAATTGTTCTTCACTGGGATATACACTGCTTGCCAGTATCGATGGCTAATACCATTTCAGCAAAGACCTATCCATTTTGGAATATCATTAAGTTTGGCCAGAGCTTGTCTGATGTAATATATCAGTGGAACTCTTGAAGACATGATTGGTTCGTAAATTGCATAACGCGCATTCGTCTTATTATGCAGAGCATTCCGGCAGACAGTGCGGCCAAATCCACCGCTTTAAGGCTTTGGATACCGATCTACCGTACAATGTTCAATTTGGAAAGTGCTTTAGTCTCCAAAGTCCACTCAATGAATGGATTGAATAATAACAGCTAAAGTCTTGTCGGCGAATATGATGTAGACATGGGCACACTCCAAGGAAAACTTCTTGGTCATCTGATATTTATACTCTATATAAATGAGCTTTTCCATCATATTAGCGACGGCAGTATCTTCCTATACGCTGACCACACCACCATTTTGGTTACTGGAGTCTCAAGCTGTAGAAAGAAATCGGATATCAACTATTCTTGAAGACTGACGAATGGTGCTGGAAATACAGATTGCTTATTTATCAACTTTGATAAAACGTTAGTGATGCATTTTAGCAAATGATTTAACAATAAGTTTATTACAGCAATTGGAATTTTTTAAAGTGCTGAATGTACAAGTTGTTTTATTTATATTTCACCTTACCTCATTCAAGTGCCATATAATTACCTCAGTTCATATCAAAACACCACTCAAAGGAAGTAAAGCTTTCGCCCTCTCCAGCACCATCAACAAGCAAAACAAGGTGGTAGACCGGATCTTGGATGACCGAAGCGGTGCCATCCACTAGCTTTGTCCCAGGGTGTCTTTTGAATGTCCGCATGTCTACATGAATAAGCAGTCGGTTTTATTCTCTTACCTCTTAAATAATGATGGATCCATCATGTGCCAAGCATTCCGGAGGTGAACTCACCCCATTGTCGAAATGAAGGGTGGACTCGATGTAATAACGATGATCTCTTTCAGGAAGAGGGATTCTGTTCACCTACAGTCTGACCCACCATGCTTTTCTTGGCGGAGACCAAAACATTCGATTCTGCCTCGACTAATAATGCTAGCTTTACAAACTACGAGTTGCACTCCGATCTGAAAAGGAACCTTCTTACAAAACCTCAATGTAGAGAACAGACAAGAAGAGACAAATATATCGAAGTGGTTGGTAATATTGAAGACCAGCACAATATAAGAATTAGGCAGCGCAATTGGCAGGTGGTCTAAATGGCCAAGGCGAAGGTGCTCGCCAAGATTTTAGCTACCAACTTCACCATGGACATCCACAATGCCCGGAAAGCAACCTTCAGGCATAAGAGCGCATGGCGGGTTCTATTGTCACTCGACATCAGCAAAGCATTTGGTTCGGACTTGATTCCTGTCGTTGTACAGCGGACCTTGCTCTAGTTCTTTCACGACTCTTCCAAATATCTAACAAATGAGCTACTTTCTCAGAAAACTGGTCATTTGCTTATGTCCAGCACATCCCAAGAAAAGGATCTGGCGGTCTGGTTTCCGTCATCAGCAATCTATGGGGGACCTCCTAGCTTATGTCGCGAAATGTGGAGTAAATTCATTGAGTCTTATGCTGAGGGTCATGTTATTTCTCTTGATATCACGAAAGTGTTCCAGCTGCTGCCCTGCCATGTTAACTTCCAACCTATGGTCCAACAGAGGAGCTTTGCAGATGGGTGGCTGAGTTCCTCTCTGGCTGCAAGGTAATCGTTGTGATTGATGGATTGTCCTCTTCTTCATCCAACAATGTCAACGCTGCCTTTTCTCAGGGATCGGTCTTAGCTCCAACATTGTTCCTCTTACAATCAATCCGATTTACAGCTTTCTGATGACAGCACTGAATTAGGAGTGGCAAGCCAACCTCTGTCGGTGAGCTGGAGAAAAGAAGACTAGCAGCGACGACTTTCTTTATGTCGAGAGATCTGGAAGTTGTCACTTCTAGGGGAGGCAAAAATATGTTACAGGTGGAGTGCTTCAAGAACAGAATACTGTACCTTGACTATCAAGAAGCGCCCTAACGCTCAATCTGTTTTGATGGATGGCCAAGTTCTGCCAAGAAGCCGTTCATTTCGGCTGGTCGGAGTCCAGTTCACCGAGGACTTATATAAGATTAGCCTAGAGTAGAGGTGTGAGATGCAGCCGCCTTGACTACAATATCCATGGTCGCTGCTTTATAGTGGAGGGCTGTCCACCTGGTCGATGACTCTTCCCTAATGGACACTCTCGGAACCCTTTCGCACCAACGAGTTATCAATCTCTAAAACGAAAGAAAATAAATAGTAATACAATCTGCCTAAATGAAAATACTTAGTGAGCCGAAAGAAGATTCAGAAAAATGCTAATGACCACAGCCGTCGATGCTGCAGAAACAAAACAAAAAAATAAGTTCGTCACTAACTGTGTATTATGCGTTTGCTGATTCATCCATAGCATACAATGTTGTCGTTTGGGGATAATCCTCAGATTCAATGAGTATGTTAGTTCACCAAAAGAAGTATCAGAAAAATATATAGTCTTGGGTATCAGAAGCCTAGTAGCTTTTAAGCAGAACAACATCTATTCATGCTACTGAGTTACATACATACTAGGAAAAGAGAGCATGACAGAAACAACTTTAATCACATTTAATCCGCTCGGGGGCGCAATGAGCATTATTTGAAACGCAGATTGTATCTTCCTGTCTCATAAAATTCAAGGCAGGTTTAAACCAGTTGCAAATGACGAATTCACTAAGCATTTGTCAAATAAACTTGTTGAATTGCATGTTTTATACATTTTAATTATTGTACTTTCTTCTGACCTATCTACGTGTTATGACAAACAGGTTTAAATATATTATTGTTCTTTAAATAACCATCCAGCTGACAAAGCTTAAGGAACCGACAAAATAAATTCAATAAGTCAAAAATTGTATGGATTGCAGTATAAGCCACTTCTCGAAAGACGAAGACAACTTAACTACAAGATGAATGTACTTTCTGTGGATGCAGTATTTTCTTCTCTAGGCAGCTTTTAATGCGTATACCCAAGAAAGCTTTTATAGAAGATTGCAACATAAACCATTTACCTTGTAATATGAAAAATAATTGGACATATATTTTTAACGTATGAGGGTGAATTACAACTGCATTACACTACATTACGTACGGAAAACTTTAGAATGGCTACTCCAAAGATATGGTAGAACGATGTATTTGGATGATCCATCCCAGCATAATACAAAGATCAATAATAGTCGATATTTTGACGCTATTCCATTAAGTTGATGGAACTACTTCCCAAAAGTGCTAAACGAAATATGTAAATCCAAAATTTCTTAAGCAAACTACATGTTATCTTTATCTTTATTAACCTCTTAGATACAGAATAGTACATGCAGTGAAAAAAAAAATTAAAAATAAAATAAATGAGCTATACAATATAAATAAAATTTATAAAAATATAAGTAAAATCAATATAAATATGGGGTTGTCCAAAACGGACGCAGGAAAGTAAACGCATGTTAAAACAAGAAAGATTGATATTCAAATCAAGTTGGGTGCTTTATTTTGAAGGTTCATTTATACCATTTATGTATGAAAAATAATATCGCTCAAATGTTCACCACACATTTTGCAACATGGTCGGTTCTATGGCATTTATCTCGACAATGATGTTGTCTTTGAGTTCTTGGAGGGTGGCTGGTTTGTTGACGTAGACTTTGCTTTTCAAATATCCCCATAAAAAGAAGTCCAAGGGAGTCAAATCGCACGATCTTGGTGGCCATGGCACATTTCCTCTGCGCGAAATCACGCGATCACCGAAGAAGGACTGCAATCCATGGATATTGACGTTGCTTGGGTGGCATGTTGCACCGTCTTGTTGGAAATAAATATCGTCCATATCCATTCCTTCAAGTTGCGGCAAAAGGTAGTCCTCTATCATCACGTGATATCGCTCAGAATTGACGGTAACGGCGTCCCCGGTCGCATTTTCGAAAAAGTAAGGTCCGATGATGCCTTTTGACCACAATGCACACCACACAGTCACTTTTTGAGGATGCATCGGCTGCTCTTGATACTCACGGGGATTTTCGTTAGCCCAGATGCGGCAGTTTTGCTTGTTTACCGTCCCATTCAAAGTGAAATGCGCTTCGTCATAAACATGATTTTTGATGAAAACTTTGCATCAATTTGGCGGTGTTCAAGGAGCCAATCTGAGAACGTTCGGCGCGAAAAATGGTCGGCCCGACGCAGCTTTTGCGTCACTTGGATCTTGTAGGCGTGTACATTCAAATCCTTGTGGAGAATGCGGAGCAAACGGGTTCTCGAAATGCGCAATTCTTGGGATCGACGCGTTGTTGATTGTATCGGATCGTCTCTCACACTCTCCTTCACAACAGCAATATTTTCCGGTGTGCGAACGCTCCTTGGCCGGTCAGAGCCTGGCAGATTTGCCACAGAACCTGTTGCCTCGAATTTACGCACCAGACGACCGATGGTTGTTTCGTTTGGGCGGTTGTTGCGACCAAAATGTTCACGAAGCGCGCGAAACGCGTTTTTTATTTTTGCACCATTTTTGTAGTGCTCTTGAATAACTTTAATGCGGTCTTCAATCGAATACGACTCCATAGCGATCAGTGGTAAACATTCAACTAACAAAATGACATGTCGGTGACAGAAAACAAAGATGGCGTCTATGTCAAATTGACGTTTACTATTGGACAACCCTTTATAACAATATTTATAAACATTTTATTTCATCTTGAAGTACTCAGGGTTGTACTCGTACATTCCATATATTCACTTATAAAATCCATTTGATGCTAATAATCTTTTAACTTGGTTTTTAAATCGAAAATAATTACCAATTTGCTGTATTTCAGCTAGTAATTTATTATATAATTTGATGCAGTTATAGTAGGGTGTTTTTTTGAAATGTGTCGTGATAGGTGTCTGGATGGTCTTTAAGTTGAGATTTCTAATATTATAATTATGATGAGCATTAATATTTGGGAACAGGTTATTAAACTTCTTAACGTAGGTTACACATTTCAAAATGTAAATACAGTGCAATGTAAGAATTTCTCGTGATTTGAAAATTTCTCAGCAGGAGTCAAGTGGCTTCGTTCCGGAAGTTAATCTGATGATACCTTTTTGGGCAACAAATACTCTATCAATTTCGGATGATTTCCCCCATATAATAATGTTATAAGACATGTGGCTATAAGCCAGCCCATAATATACATTGATAATAGCTTTTACATTTACGACATCTTCAAGTTGTAAAATGGTACAGTATGTTTTACTTAAATCTTTACATACGTGATCTATATGTTCATGAAGGTTTAGTTTACACGTGAAATATGTACCAAGTAATTTACAAGAATCCGATAAAACAAGCTCATACAAATTCAAGACCAAGTCAACTGTACGTTGGATGTTAAAATTGATAACAACAGTTTTATTATAATTTAAGATTAACCTACTTCTTTGACACCAAGCAGAAAATTCATCGAATATACTTAGAATTTTGGAGTGCAGGTGATTGGCATTTCTCGCAGATACATTCATAGTGGTATCATCTACAAACATGGTTATATATTCCTCTGAGATATGAATGGGCAAATCACTGACGTATAAATTGAACAGCAGTGGTCCCAGTGCATCATGTTCAACAGGATATGTATCAGATGTTGTACTTCCAACTTTAGCTTTCAGATTTCTGTCCTGCATGTAAGATATAAGGTAACCCAATTCAAGAAGAAGTCTCTAATGCCCACAGTGTATAATTTTTGCTCAAGTATGTTGCTGTTTATAGTGTCAAGTGCCCTAGATAGATCAAAAAGTCAAGATACTACATATTCACCTTCGTCAAGTCTACTATAAACATATTCAAGCAAATGACAGCTTGCAGTTTCGATGGATTTCTCAACTCTAAATTCATGTCGGCACACATTCAGAATGTGAGATTGTTCAGCAAAATTGTATAATTTGTGATACATGACTTTTTCTAGTAGTTTAGATATATTGGTCAAAAATGAAATTCGACGATAGTTCTCAACGTCATGTTCACCTTTTTTAAATATAGCTCTAATCACAGCGAGTTTCAAGATATTAGGAAAACAACAACTTCCAACAGATTCATTAAATAAAACTCTAACAGGGTATCACCAATACAACTAAGAATTTCATTTAAAAGAAGTAAAGTAATATTATCATAGCCAGTAGAACTTTTGTTTCTAATTTTTTTTTAAATATTTTGAAGCACGTTTAAGGTGGCTGGTTCCGTAAAAATAAAATTTTGTCTGTAAGATGAAATGCTACAGGGAAGTGATAAGTTCTGGCCAAAGTGTGACTTCATTTTCTGAGAGACACAGGTAGAGAAGTTGAGCGCAAAGAATTGGCAACTTCCTTGTTCAGTTATTAGATTTCCATGTGAGTCTTTCATTCTACATATATCCTTGATTTTTTTAGAAGATGATCTGCCAAGTTTTGTATCGATTATTTTCCACGTCTCCTTTACTCTATTGTCTGCATTACAAATTTTTTACGAGCAATAATTTCTTTTTGAATATTTCTGCGGTAATTTCTTTTTTCTTCTAAATAAAGCTCTTTTATCTCTGATGTCCCAATATCGATCATCAATTGATAAACATTTCTTATATGCTTTCCTTGAGATTTTATAGTTTCATTGACCCAACCTATGTCCTTTTGTTCTTTTAATATTACTCTTGAAATATGTCTTTCAGGGCAAGCTGAATCCAAACACCACTTAAGCCTTCAACAAAGTACTTGCATTATATATGTCTGAATCATATACAGTTGACCAATCGGCTGTTCTTAATAAATATTTAGAGTATTCAATACTGGTGCTATTTAGACACCTCGGCGTGCTAACAACTTCTTTTTCTTGTTCCTCATTTTTAGTAGTGTTTAGTACTGCACTTGCGCAAAATGGTCGGATAAAGGTGGAGTGAAAATTTCGCACATATTTGAATCATCTGGCAAATTTGTAATAATGTAATCGATAGTACTGCGAGAAGTGATACCTAAGATATTAGTGATGGTGCAAAAACGTAAATTAAAAGAGTCTAAGATATTTACGAGTAATCTACCAGAAAAGTGGTCTTTGCTGGCATCTATATTGAGATCACCACATATATAGCCTGTATCTTTGACGATTGAAGAAATTGGTGGGTCAACGTCACCATTATAAGGTCTATAAGCAGCTATAATGGCGAATTTACTTGAATTTTACGTTCCACAACTACTGTAATCGTCTAAAATGGGATATTACGTTTCTTGGAAGTCATATGACATGTACATCACGGGGAACCTTTTCAGGCAGCAGCGGTGGCCGCAGTAGTAGACTCTTCGGTCTCCTGATCAGTCGCCGTATGCTGTGCGGGTTCGAGTCCCGTCCCAGGAGAAATTTTTCTCTTGGCTATGGATGTTGTGATTGTCCGTAGGTGGTAGACGGTATCTGACTGTCGAACGTGGAGGTACCACCCGGCGGATCTCGTAGGCGGAGCCAGAATGTGTGCATGTTGCATGCACACGTGTTCCCTCGCCAGAGTCCGTGTGGCGTTCCCCCTTTCCCCTGTATCCCCCTATAGCCCAACGGTACCCAATGGGTGTTTAGGCCTTAGGCCTTCGTGGTAGTTGGAGTATAAAAAAAAAGTCATTTTCGTCGATCTGTGTGTTTTCCTGTCTATGTGTCCGCTAATCTTCTACCTTGCTATAACTTGGGAAGTGCCTGTCGGACCTTAATGAAATTTCACAGAGTCACCACTATTCTAAGGATGAATAAGCTTTGTGTTTTTGAAAATCGGTACAGCCCCAGTGGAGAAAAAAGGCCAAAATTGAAAAAAAAACGCGCAAACTTAATTAGGTACCTGTCCCTAAAATATGAAATCATAAGGAACTTCCACATTATAGACTTATAAGCTTGTTATATGCGCTTTCAAAAATTCTAGATAAAATCATATATAAGATATAGATATAGATTATATTCCAAGAAAAGAAAAACACCAAACAAAGCTAACTAAGACTAACGCTAAGGAAACGGATGCAGAAATGCAGTAAATACAGGACGCAAATGCTCGATTTCTATATATTCATTTCGGTCGGGCCAGCGACTGAGCGCTTTCGCTCCAGAACATCTCATGTCATCTTAGAGCAGGAGTTCCCAACCAGGGGGCGCGCCTCCCAAGGGGGGCATAGGCGGAAAGCCTTTGTATTTCAGAAAAAAAAAACAAAAAAAATAAACAAACAACATTAACAAATAACATCAGAATGTAATGTTTAACTTACACGCATAAAATTAGAAATTAAATACATATCATACTCACTTATTCTGTCAACCGACGTCGTCAATCGCAGTTTATATAAGTTTCGACAAGTCGCAACATGAAATCCGCGCGTACCTCCGCCACGCTCCGCTTAACATTCATCACTTAGAAAACAATATTATGTACCTACTAGACGCGGATGAGCATCTGTGCTATTCATTCCCACAAACTTGCGTAAAGTTTGACGTTTCGATGTACATGTTTTGTTGAGATATCTGTTTGAGTGTGTCAAATTATTGTGTCTCACTGTTAAAAGGTAAGTTTGTGTATTTACCATCTTCAGTTAACATTTTTATCTAATTTGATCGGCCACTGGGACTTTTTACCACATCACATCAACGTGGCGAAATAATTTTGAAACGACGAACTTTAGGTACCTAATATTGATTCCAAATGTATTTAAAATTACTATTATAACGTCAGCCTGCCTATAATAATATAAATCTCGCGGTGGCCATTATACTGTTGAAAAAATTAAGTTATTAAGACAAAATAATGGTCGTATTATTAGTAATTAAATGTAGGCATTTTGCTTATTTATTTATATCTTATTTTTTTTATTGTTATAGGTGCAAAGTGGCAGCGAAAAAAAGAAAGTTTTCCGATTACGTTAAGTTAGGATTTACCTTCATAGAAAAAGACGAGTTACAATTACCGCAGTGTGTGATATGTATGAAAGTTTTAAGTAATGATAGGAGGAGGCTCAATCGCCTTGAAAGGCATTTGAATAGAATAGAATAGAACAGAATAGAATAGAATAGAACAGAATAGAATAGAACAGAAATTTATTGGTTTCTCAGTTATAAACAAAAACCAAAGAAATTTATAACAGAGACAACACGTCATTCTGATACAGTGTAAATAACACACAATTTTTTTCAAAGTATATACAAAAACAAACATACATAGACAACATATAACAACAGCGATATTAATGCTCACGGTTTCACTAGAGCACAGAACTCTTCAATACTATATGGTTCCATATCGCATTTATAGTTATGAAGTACCCTCTGGACAATCCCATGAGTCATATGTTAATGCAATGAGCTATTTAAAAAACTGATATTGACTTTTTTAATACAGACGTGAATTCACTTAAAAACTTATTGTCATTAACAGATCTCACTAGGTCTTAGTCTAAGCAGCTATTTGTGGTTGTTTTGTTGTTATTATTTTATTATTTTATATTGTTTTGCCTGTGATGAATTTTATTGAAACTGATTTGTATCTTAGTATCATAACTGTGATAACTTTTTTTCTTAATTTTTTTTCTTTATTTTTATAGTTTTCCAGTTCTAGTCTTGGCTCATTTAAAAGTTATATTTCATTGTTGCCTCGCGTTGTTTTACTCTAGTTCTAAGTTCTCTTGCATTATAATTACTCTAGGGTGTTTTGTGAGACTTTAAGCAAATGAATAAATAAACAAATATAGTGAATGCTGAAATGGATTGAAGATATTGAGGTAAAGCATTGTAAAGTTTAAATGTGGAGTAATGTGGACATTTTTCGGTAGAATTTAGTTTGGGTAGAAGTATTTCTGACTTTTGCGAGTATTGTAACTGTGGTTGAAGACGTTTTTCCCAAACTCTTCTTTATGGTTAAAGATAAATAGTAGAGTGTTATAGATATAAATTTCCGATAATGTTAATAAGCGTTAATATACTTCTACATGACTCTCTAGGTTTCATTTTGAACATTGTTCTTATTATCCTCTTTTGTATGATAAAAATTCTATTCATCGGCAAGCTATGGCTTCCAAAACATTGCCACAGAAATTACGCCAGACTTTGGACTCGACTATAACAATTGTAAACTACATCAAGAGCGGCGTCTTGAACAGTCGGTTATTTACTTAACTTTGCGAGGATCTCGATTCTGTTCCATAGAGAATTACGCTGGCTGTCCAGAGGCAACATGTTGGCTCGCCTTTATGAATTGAAAGAAGAGGTAATACTTTTTCTTGAGTTCAAAGAAAACCACGATTTCTTTACAATGTTCAATGGAAGTTGGCTTATTTAACTGACATATTTGACTCTTTGAATGAGCTAAACTGGGAATTTCAGGGAAGAAACGACACTATAATATGCAATTATGATTATATTCAGGGGTTCATATCAAAGCTTCAACTTTGGAATCAAAAAGTGTCTTCTGAAAATGTTATATCTTTTTCTCGTCTGATCGAAGCAATTAAAAATAACAAACTGGACGCAAAATTCAAAAGCTCACATAAAAACTCATTTGCCAGTGCACGAAGACGAATTTCGCCGATAGTATCGAGACATCAATTCAGAGTCACCAATATTTCACATGACAAGAAATCAATTTGTTGTCGATGTATCACATTTACCAAAAAAATTTCAGGAGGAATTTCTAGAAATTTAAGACTGATTCGTCCATGAAAGATGACTTCCACCTTTTAACATTGGAGAAATTTTGGGTAAAAAGGTTGCCTGTTAATTCGACACTAAGCTCTCTTGCTTTACGAATACTGGTTCCTTTTTCTTCAACTTACTTATGCGAGACAGGCTTTTCTGCTCTAGTTATAATAAAAACTAAACAGCGAAATAGTGTGTCGATAGCGACCTGATGATAGCTCTGACAAAAACAGAACCTAGAATGAATCAACTGGTACAGAACATGCAATCTCAAGTGTCTCATTAGTATCTACTTTTATTTTCTTCAAGTTTTTCGATATAAAACATTCATTAGTTTATTTAACTTTCAAAGTTCCTTTATTAGAATTAAAATGAAGGTATTTGTACCTATACATTGTGAGTTTTTTTTGTATTTACTGAAAAAGTAAAGACGAGCATGAAAATATAATTTATAGTCCGGGGAGCTTCAACAAAAAAGAGATAGGGAAACCCTGTCTTAGAGCATACCGTTTGGACTGGAGCCCGCGAAGTTAAACATATTTTCCGGGAGAACTGGTAGCCTATGTGCTATTCCAGACTGTAGCCTGGATTGCATGGAAGAGCAACTAAAGTTTGGCAAACGGATCTGCAACAGCGAAAGGAATGCGACCGAAAATATTCGATATTGCCAAATTTAACTACAAAAAAGCAATAATAATAATAAAAGTAATTTCAATGATTTGAAAATCGATTTTTCACAATTCCAAAAAATAATAATTCAAAATACTGAGTATTTTAATGGGTTGTTAGCTCTATTTGTATTTAATAACTATTTTTTACTACTGAATCGTATTATAAGTAAACATTTTTCCAAAGATCTTATCGACATCGGTTGAGCTGGCAACAACCACCCGAAAGGTATATTGGACACCGCCTAAACGAATCTGATTGGCGGATATCCTCACATGTTTTGTCGCCAAGAGAAAATTCGACTCCCTATTGGGTAGCGTCCCAGACAATTTTTTGCTCCCTTCTTAGAATATCCATACTATTGAAAAGTCCACTGGCGTAGGTTTTATCTCCGTTCATTGTCGTGTATGAGTGTTACATTTATTGTTCTACTAAGTTTGTATGTTTAGTGCTGTGTGTTTTTGAATAGTTTAGTGTTTTGTTATTTGTTATTGTTATTCGTTTTAGTATTATTTTTTTAAAATGAACTAATTTACTCGCGGAAAGACGCTTCATAGCCAAACAAGAGAAGTGATTGCGAATGCTTATAGGTTAGTAATAATAATATGCAATAATTGTAGTTTTTGACGACTGAGTCTGAATATAAATAAAAAACAAGGAAATGCTAAGCTTACATTCTGATGATTATTTATAGGGTTTGCGATGAGGAAGCGGCAAACAATTCCCTCAAGTTGCCGCTTAAACGTAAGCTTGATAGGGTGTCCCTTTATACCGGAGTCGGAGTATCTTCTGCTAGGAAAATTCATAACGAAGATAAAGAAAGACTAGAAAATAACCCGAATAAAATGTTATCCAGTCCCGGAAAAAAAAAGACCGCGTCAGTCTCTTGTTGAGAAAGATGAAGATTTTGATTTTCAGATTATTAGACATTTGATAAACAGATTTTATATTGAATATAAAGTTATCCCGACAACTAGGGAGTTATTACAAAAGTTGCGAGAAGACTCAAATTTCCCCTATTCTAGGGAAGCACTCAGGAGTTTATTAAAATCAAATTTTTTTTTTGGCGCAAATGTCAAAATAAAAGAAAAGTTTTGATGGAGAGGCCTAATATATTGCAATGGAGGTACAAATACGTCCGTGAAATACGTAGATATCGTGAAGAAGGGCGCAATATTGTTTATTTGGACGAAACCTGGGTGGACAATGACTTGACTTTCAAAAAATGCTGGCAGAGCGAAACTGTTTCTGGTGTAATAAGCAGTATAGGTTCTACAGGTAAGCAAAAATGCTATATATATGTTAAATTTAACTCTGATTTGTAACATATTATATAATCGTCTTGTATATTTTAGGTCGACTCATTATAGTGCATGCAGGTTCAGAAAATGGATTTGTTGACAATGCCTGTTTGATATTTAAGGCGGGATTAGCTACAGGCGATTACCACGGTCAGATGAATCGGGAAAATTTCACACGCTGGCTCACAGAAAAACTCCTCCCGAATATACCTGCCAATTCGGTTATAGTATTTGACAATGCTCCATATCATTCCGTCCAGGAAGATAAAACTCCGACAAAATCATCTTCGAAAAAAGATATAATGGCCTGGTTGACAAGGAAAGGTACTTATGACTCAAAACATGCATGTACATATCAAACTATACAATAAAATATTTTATAGGCATAAATCATGAGGCAACTGTCAGAAAATTTGACTTGTTCGATCTGGTCTTACTTCATAAGCCCCCTGACAACCAAAAAAATTATGTAGTTGATCGGATCATAAGATCACATGGACATACTCCTCTAAGAAGACCTCCTTATTTATGCGAGCTAAACCCAATAGAATTAGCTTGGGCAAAGCTTAAATTTCATGAAAGAAGCCGCAATACCACTGGAAACTTCAGTTTAACCGCACTGAAAGAAGTTACTCAGGAAGCGATGTCCTTAATACCCATTAATGATTGGCAGAAATTTTGTCAACATGCTAGGGACATTGAAGATAAATTTTGGGAAAATGATCAATTTATGGAGGAAATGGAACCAGTTATAATAACTATAGGGCAAGATGACGACAGCGAAACTGATGACGACAGTGACGATGATGATAATGATGAAGTTGACTAACACCAATGCTAATTCAATAGGTGAAATGTAATTTTGAAATGCTGTATAATGTAAGTATTATTTATTACAGAGATTATAAGTTAAACGGATATGAAATATGTTTAAAGTTCTTTGTTTCTACTTAAGCGACACCGATGCTCTAGAAATATCCACATCAACAGTCCAAAATTGCAACAATAGGAATCCAGAAAGATGCGGATTATAAAATAAAAATTAATTCTGGTCATGTTTCGGCTTGTGGCACTTTTTAAAGTAAATGAGCATATTATAAGATCACGGATGTATAATATATATATATATATATATATATATATATATATATATATATATATATATATATATACATATATTCTCAAGGTAAAAAACCACGTTAAGTATCTATTTGTATTTGAAAAATATATTTTATTTACGGCTTTGACAAAAACGCTAGCTTGATTTAGGTTTTAAATCGCGCAGTTATCATGATTTTTTGAATTGTGGCAATTTTGGGAAGTGAGTAGACATTTTTCCGTTTGTTGAAGTGTAGAAACAAACTCAAGTGTTTTTTTACATGGTGTAGATTGTAGAGAGCAGCTATTTTTGAGTTTACCCGAGACTTTATTTATTATTATGGACAATGCTCCATATCATTGTGGGCTTATTGAGATACTCCCCAAATTTAAAGTGAAACATAAATGTATAGTTTACTAAATTTAAACCAATTATGAAATAATCCCAAACTTTTATAAAATACCGCACGCCGCTGGCATTTTATGAATGAAACCAGCCATGTTTTGCTTTCCCCTCACCGATACCCCGATGTTGCAGATCCGTTTGCCAAACTATATGTTGAATGTCGCCTGTCGCCTCCCTCATCAAAAGAGTTTTTCCCTTGTTATTCTTTTAACTAAAAAATAAATACATATTATTATTATTCTTATTATTATTATCTGTACCGAATTCCATCCAGATGCATCCAGTCATTTTGGCATGATTGAGTAACAAGCATCCACTTTCTCACTCATAATATTAATCGGGAAACGATTGTAGCGATGTAGGCTTGGCCAATGAACGGAAAGTTGGAGTCAACCTAATTGACGCCGTTTCTGTAAAATAATCCCATATGCTTCAACAATTATCGGACCACCTCGACAAGGTGTACTCTGATTTCCTCATGCAGAAACTGCAACACCGCAAATTAACTATGCAACAACTGGCAAAGCTTCTCATCAAACGACGAATTAGAAAGGTAAACCCTCTCATGTCTCTATTGTTCTATTGTTGTTCGGTAACGTTGAAGGGAGGTCTCGTTCATTAGCAGACTCATAGACACACAACTTCTAGGAATCGTCTTTAATCAATCAGGAGACATTGAGAGACTGAAGCATTGGCCTTCATCCTTTGCGGGATATATGATGCAAAAGGCACGTTGCGAAACTGCTCTGTTCACAGTTGTTTAAAGGTTGCTGTTTTGAAGAAATTCAACTGTTTATAAAATTCTTAGAACTCTGGACAGAATGTTTCTATTCCAAAGAGCACTTATACTTTTCACACCACTTGCGAGAAGGTCAATACTTTCTCGATTACGGTTAATCGGAAAAGATGTTTGAAATGAGATACGTTTTTGGATAATATTGGACATGCCCGTCGGTTTGTCGGTGTGTCTGTTCGCTGATCCTTGGCACTGCTATAATTTGGAAAGCACATGCCAGATTTTAGTAAAATTTTGACGCAGGATTAGGACTGTATCAAGGACGAACAAGCATTGTAGCTTTTGAAAATAGATCTAGTGGTAGCGCAGCGGTACTACACACAAAATTGAAAAAATGCTCCTGATCGTTTTCAGAAAAATGATTGTGGAGGGTGTGAGGGTATATTGCAGTTTTTCAATGCAACACGCTTAAAGCCCCGATAATTCTACGTACCTATTTCTTATTCCACACATCATAGGTTTTCTTGTAGGTTTGCCCTTAACACGTTGAGTACGGATGTAGAGTGCATAAAATTGTGTCTCAGAGACGGGTAGTTTTTTGTGTTTCTTTCAGTCAAATAAAGTCTCTAATGTATAGGATACATTGTTTTATTTGCAAATATGGCATTCTTTGATATTTTCAAAAAAATATACGTGACATCACAATTATATCTCGCCGTCTTTACCTTTAAATCAGTTCATATGGACGGTGAGACATATACGTGATTCCACGTTGTGCAGGTCTAACCTTGTATGATTACGTTACTGATGAGTGGGTTCTTAGACACTGGACGCATACTTTACAGTGTTTCATTGGCTGTTCAATTGCTGCAAAGAAAAACGCATCTCGTAGGAACAGTGCGGTCAAATAGAAAATGAAACCCAAAAGGAGTATCGAATAAAAAATTGAAAAAACATGAAGTAGTTGGTCAGGAGAGCGGTACCGGCATTGTAATGCTGAAATGAAAAGATACTCGTGTTACTATTGACATTGACCACAGTACACACTCATGAAATAATCAAAGTTCATCAACGTGGAAAAGAAATTGAAAAACCACAAGCTATAGTTGATTACAATAAATGGAGAGCTTATATTAACCTGTCAGATCAGCTGAAAAACTTATTCACATTGCCTTAGAAGGGGCAACAAATGGTACCGAAAACTAGCAATTGAATTAATTTTTGATTCCACATTAGTCAATGCATTTATATGTTATAAAGAAGTAACACAAAATAAAATTCAAATTACGTAATTCAGGGAGCTTTTAGCATTATCACTTCTGGGTGCAAATAATAAACCTGATAAACCAAATCAAAGAAATATAAAACACGAGCTTCAAGAGCATGCGAAAAATCGATGTGTAACATGTTATGTCAAAGCTAAGTAGGAATTTGGTTGAAAAGAAGCACAAAGCAAAACACCGAGGACTAAATTTCAGTGTAACAAGAGTTATTGTATCCCGTGTTTTTTTGAAACCCATCATGCTGAGAAATTGGACTAACTTTTTAAATATTATTATAATATTTTTTAAACATCATTATATAAGTTGATTTGCACTTCTTAGCTTTAGAATATAAGTTTCTTTTACATGTTTGCATTTCATTTTCTTATATTTACTGGAACAATATTTCTAGATTGAAATAAAATTGTATGCTATCTAACGTATAACATAGGATTTTAGTCAAATATTCACAGCCGGGTAACAAAAAACGTGCGTATAGACGGCTAACTTTTGTTTCCCATTTATTTAGCATTATAGCGAGACACTACACTGAACCACACCGTCTTATTTAATATTCGATATGAGACGTTATTGTCATGTCTCACCGTTCTTAGACTAACTAGTCGGTGAGGCATTAGTTTGATGCCACACCGTGCTCAACGTGTTAAGACTTGGAATAGTAGAAAAATGTTTACAATACGCGTATCTGTTTCTGCTCCCTGGATCCACCGGTCTCGACGAGTGTCCTGTCATTACTGCCGCGGTGCAGCGCTGCCGAGTCTGATGCCTCGTGCGGTGGGGTATGGACTAAGAGACGACATTGCCAGTTGAACGGTTTTATCGCTAGGGCAGGGAAAGGATGTCGTCGACGTATAATTGTATGGGCCTGTATAACTGACTGGATCCATTCAATTTTTCTGTCTCACATGTGCGTAGCTATATTTTTTCCTCAGAACGCCTAAAGTGTGCGGAACACAGTCCTTTATGAACTGATGACAGCGTTGTGGAAAGGGTATCACTTTTGAGTTTTTGTTATTCAGAGCTCTAATCTTCTTTTTTTGTGTAATGTAACTCGATCACGCCTTTTGACACAAGCGACATTGGTTGCTAAGACAGGTTTTAAGAGTGATCTTATTCTACCTACTGAATCTAAGTTTAAGTAGATATCTTTGAATTGAGTGCTAGGATATGCAGGTAATGAGGACAATGAGAGGGGATACGGGATGTAACAAAAGTAACGGATTGAATTTGCATTTCTCCAGACAAGGTATTTTTGGAAAAGGTAAAGATCAGAGCTTTAATAATTTCGAACAAGGAGTTCAATGTCAACCTTGAGCCTGACCTTAAAGGTCCTCATTTTCACCCCGGCACTCTGAATAACAGAAGATTTCACCTCCGAATAGGTCACCTCTACAAGTGGAGTGAGGGTCAAATGCTAGGAAAAATTTCTAGGAGCTAATTAGGACTATTGATGGAAAAATCAACCACCATCAGAAACTTTTAACAAGGATAATAAGTACAACCGTGACCTTGACTTTTATGGTCATAACAGTAGACGATAACTTATTGCATCGTGAAATTTGTCATTGATGTTGCCAAAAAGAGGTTTCCACACAAATAGTAGTTGAAACGACCTTGAGGGTAAAGTTCACAAACTTAAGGGGTATTAATAGATTACCACAAAATCTTGTTAATCTTTTTTTATATCATATCACTTCATAAAGGAAAAAGGAAATCAATATGTTGAACCAAATTTACCATACAAGTACATGTTACAACTTCAGCAGCATCTCAAAGTTAGTTTGAAACTAGAAGCGAATACTATATAACTGGTTTTTGAAATATCTAACAAGAAACTTGGTAAATCCATAATTTCTGTCGTACTGATTCGTTGGGCATGGAAACAGAGAAGGGTCCACGTACAGTCCGCGTTGCTGCAGGGCATGTTGTATGTAGCTCGGCTTACGTATAGATGGCCTGCGGTTGAAGAGAAATTTTATTTCCGACTCCGTTACCTTGAATGCTAGTGAGCCAGCGAGAGATTCGGTCGAACGGCGTCTTCAGAGAAAAAACTTCCATGCAACTAAGGCTAAGTTCAGATGACGCATATCCGACGCGTGTTCGCCTGACGCTAGCCTTGAAAACAGGATCCCCGCTATTTGTTTGAACGCCCGCGTGCAATGCCGATTTAGCCGCCCCATCTACAACTCTACGCTGAGAACTTTCTGTGTCGGTAAATCACTGGAGTATCCGAGTATCAAATTGAATCCAAAGCCGTTGCATTATAAGGGCATGAGAAAATATAAAAAATATAAAAAATGCTTTACAAAAAATACTATCGTTAGACATAAGTACATATTTATTTTTACAGAAATTGAACTTTTCTTGCCTTTATGTTTGAAAAATCTGCTATGAAGTTTTTCGTATCCAAGTTGTCTAAAACTTAATGTCCAATATAAACTATTGCAAAAGTCTTTGCTGGTGCATTGTTGGCCTCAAAAAGTTTTTTCAAACTTTAACTTTTAAAAAGACCTTTCACCGGATGCAGCTGTGACTGGCAATGTAAGTAACATTCGTAGCGCTATTGCTGTGTTTGGTAATGTTGAAATTAAATCATTAGTGAAAACGTATTGTAACAAAGCGTGAGAGTCATTAGACCGATTTTCTGGAAAGTGAAAGTTCAAAGCTCTATTTTCATTGAATGAATCAGTGCCGTCAATGTCAGTTTCGCCAGTAGATTCGTCTTTAAGCTTTAGATTAAACTTTTTACAATTGAGTCATCGTTGCAGTAATTCTATTAGTTATTGTTTAAAAAGCCAAATACTTCAGTAAAAGTATTTAACTCCTCTAATCTGTCCCTTGGAGGGGTTAGCGTGTGATCTAAGATTCTGAAAAAAAACCTACTTTGTATTTAATCTTGGGGTCTAGTAACACTTCGTCAATGTGTTCATATTGAAATTGGGTTGATCTCCGTCTACGACAAATCTTGTTAGTGGACGGGTACCGTAATGGTTTGTCTGCATCGATTTTTCCAGGCCATCGCGTGGAACTTAATTTGAAATCTAGTAAATGTTTGCAAATTAACAACCATCTTTTTGCAGATGATCAAAAGAAAACGTAAATTTCTTGAACTATACTGAATAAATTCTCAGTTTCAGACGAAATATTTGCTGCATCATTGACGACCAAATTTACACTATGAGCTGAGCTGAGCAATGTCGCCCTAGTGCGGTGCACGCTCTGCACGCCCGCATGCAGCAGCCCTGCTTGAAAATACAAGCAGCTCACATGGAAGCGCGCATCAGAAAATGAACGCGCTTACGACGCGACTAAATGCATAGTATCTCATTGCCTGTTTAGTGGGCGCTCGTCCTTCGTGGTATTTAGTAGACATGCCTGGTGTGAACTCCAAAAAATTGATTTCAGCCACATGGGATTGAAGTGGAAACCGAAAAATTTTACACTTATCTTTTTATTCATGGAATTGCAAGGAGATCTGATATTTTCTACAAGCAGCCCAAGCTATCGTATTCAAATAAGACAGCAACCCTGGGAGAGAATTGTCCTAATATCTTACAGATCTGATGATATCAAAAAATGAAAATTTTTTAATAATAGAGGAGAGGGTATAAATATGGGCTACCATTTTATTTAATTGGCATATTTGACACATATTTGGTCTATATGGCTCAACTTTTTTTTCTCGGATAAGCTGAACCTAATCTAACATGATGCTGTCAGTTTTTATTTTTTTTTACATAAACCTTATTCGATTTTTTATATGTTTAAATAAAATTGGCATCATAAAAGATATTGAGATAGTGATACAAATATGGGCTACCAGAAAAAATACCTACACATGGTAACTAAGAGCTTTATTCAAGAGCAAAATTTTGAAAAAACAGAAGCATCTTTATCAGCACCTGCACAATCGACATGACACCACATATTGCACATTAAACATTGAACCCATAGTTCTCCTTTGCGGTCTTCGGAAAATTTACTTTCACAAAAGATGCATTCCGCATCTAAATCATCTGGTTCCTTTTGTCCAGGCAGATCATCCAAATCTAAGTCATCATCTGCTAACATCAGCTCTGTTTCATCGTCATCACTTTCAGATTCTCCTAAAGATTGCTGCTTTTTATTCTCCTTCGAAGATATGGACGATCTCTTTTTGGTTGATTGAGAAAACACCTTTTTTTTAATAGATTTAATCTTTTGTTTATTTTTATTGGCAGTGCTCAACAATAATTCATCTTTGTAAGGGGACGAAGTAATTACTGCTGCTTGTGATGCTTTCCTACCCCTATTACTTGTTTTTTTTTTAAGATCGGAACTGGTGAAATATCGAAGGGAGTCACCATTTTTTTTTGATCCCAGATGGTCCAGGCTGAACGCTGTCGTGATTGAGTAGCTCTACATCAGATTGAAATTTACCACTTGGCCCGGGTTGAACGTTGTCTAGACTAGGAGGCTCTAGATCTGATTGATATGTGCCCAGTGTGCTCTGATCGAAGTCATTTTCAGCGGTACAGTGTTCTGTTCCTTTTTCTATTCCAGTAACGCGGAATCCTTTTACGGCGATTTCTCCAGTCTGACTTTTGAGATAAGCCCTTCCCAAAAGTTCGCCCATATCATATTGGGTTAAGGGACGATGATTATGACGAATCCATTGTCTAATCTCTTCGCTGTAGTAAGATTTTAATGTACCCATGAAAGTTTTGTCAAGAGGTTGCAATTTATGTGTTGAATGAGGGGGTAATGAGATTATGCAAACATGATTTTCTCTCGCCATAATAACAACCTCTAAATTACGGGTATGACTATAATGTCCATCTAAAATTAGAAGAACAGGTGAAGATGCAGTTGGTTTTACCGTGTTGATGAAATGTTCGAACCACTGGGCGAATAATGAGGCCTGAACCCATCCACTTGGGTGAACTGCTGATATTGATCCTGGAGGAGTGCCTTTCATTAATTGCACATTCATATTTTTTCTAGGAAATATGAGCATCGGTGGAACGAAGTCTCCCCCTGCATTCATGCAGGTAATCAAAGTGATTAAAGACCCCCTTTCTAATGATGTTAAAGATGCAATTTGTTTTTTTTGCCCTTACGACCAACCACTTCAGCCACTTTATTTTGCACAACAGTTAGACCAGTCTCATCTACATTAAAGACGCGATTAGCTGGGAAATTGTGGTCTTCATATGCTTTCTCCAAAAGTGTAAAGAAGTTGTCCACACACTCTTTGTTGAACCCTTTGGCACGTGCAAATGATGTCCCAGTAGGTTTTCTAACCGACAAAATTTTGTGTCTTTGCAAAAATAGATCTAACCAGCCCCTTCCTGCTGTTTGTGTATTCCCAAAAGGATGCCTTATGCCGTTTTTTTCTGCTAAGTAAAATGCCATACGTTTAACGTCTTTGCGGGTTAAACCATAGAACTTGGCTTCCATTTCAAGAATATAGCGAACTAATGATTCTTCCAATTCTGGAGTCAAAACTGTACCTCGCCCTAATTTGATCTGAACAGCCTCCTCCACGCTAAGATGGTCCATTTTGGCCAATCGCTGCACTGTAGTTCTTGGAACGCCATAAGTTTTAGCTGCCTTTAGAGTACCCATAGTTTTTTCTCTTACCGCTTGAACAGCCCTTTTCATATGGTCTACATCCCATGTCTTCCGTTTCTTGGCGCTCAACTTGGGACTAACAATAGCTTTTCTGCGTGGCATTCTAAAACAAGGTTCATGATTTCTACTACTGTTACAAATATGGGCTAGCCCATATTACAAACGTAATACCAGCCCATATTGCACATAACCTCCAAAAAGTTTGAAACTTCACAAATATTTTATATCTTATATCTGGGTAAAATTGAAAACAAAATCTAAAAATACGAACCTTATTTTCAATTGTAAGCTATAAAAATCCAGTTAAATTCTAAAGCCTACTTGGTTACAGCGACAAATAACCACCACTGCAAAACTTATAAACACTGATAAAGACCAAATCACACGAAACTGAATTGCATATGTGAAAAGAAGAATTCTGTGATCAGCAGGCGGTTAGGTGCTCTAAAGAGCATCTAATTGATACATTACTCGATAGATGACTCTAGGTGCATCAGAAATATCAACGTAGCCCATATTCCCCGCCTAGCCCATATTTATACCCTCTCCTCTAATGATAATAATAATAGAACGTCTTTCTGGGCAAAGCTTAGCATAAACTATTCTACCACATATCCCGCAAAATGTCCATCCATAAAGTAAGCAACAAAAAAAAAAGAAACAATATATACCAACCACTAAAAATGCAAAGTTTTAACATAAAAATGATTCATTGAGTAAATGAAGATTGAGTAATGGTATAACATTATACAAACAAGATGTTGAGGCATATATTATGAGCAGAAGTAAGAGATACATGTATGTAAATGATTGCTCCAAAATTATTTTTCTTAAATAATTTTTAAAATTCCAGAAACATAAAGCCTTAGCATCATAGGGTCAAGCATTGTATACATGATAGTAGCATTATAAGTAAAACATTTAGTGAAAAATGAAGCCAATAAAGCGAATATCTGGTGAGTGCATATAACCACGAAATTTTAACCTGTCTTTGAAAAATGGGGGAAATGGAGTAAGTATAAGCTTATGAATATAACATATTAAATGGAATTTAAATGGTTTATGAATAGATAACCGTTCCAATTTTAGGAAGGAGGAGGCAAGATGGTCATATTTTTTAAGTTACAGATTAATCTGCAACACGAGTTTTGAATTTTTTGTAAGCGCTTGACAGATACTCAATCTACATACAATGTCGCAGTATGTAATTTTTGGCGTAATTAATGACTCACAGAGAATCTCTTTAGTCTTGTAATCGAGAATTTGTTTGTTCAAGTATAATTGCCGAATTACTAAAAAACAACTTTTTGTAACATTGGTCACATGAGGAATAAAATTAAGACATTCATCAAGAGATACGCCTAGATTCTTTACAGTTTCGCATACTTTTATAATTTCACCATTTATTGATATAGTCGAATATTTCTTAATTTGATTTCTAAATAGTTTAGGAGAGAATATAATTACTTTTGATTTTTCTGGATTTAATCTAAGATTATGAATTTTTGCATACTTGATCATATACCTCAAGTCTTTATTAATTTGAACCTCAGCAATCCTTATATTGTCAGTATTAAAATCACTGTATAATTGCGTGTCATCTGCAGAAAACTGAACATTACAGTGTTTAACAGTCTTATCAAGATCGAAGATATGCGATATAAAATAAAAAGAAATGGCCCAAGAAGCGAACCTTGAGGCACTCCTGATGAAGTTAAATCCTCAAGAGAAGTGTTCATATCAATGACAACTCCTTGTGATCTATTCCTTAAAAAGCGGTTCATTAGAGTAACTGATGATTCAGAGAAACCACAAAATTTACATTTGGCTGTTAGGAGTGAATGGTTGATGGTGTCAAACGCTTTAGAAAAATATAAAAGAATTAAGGAAGTAGGTTACCCCCAAGCTCTGACAACATTGTCAGTTAGATCTAACAGATTGGTTTTAAGTGCTTTATCTGCAGGGTGTCGACATAGAAGTATCACATATTTTAAAACTCAAAATAAACCGATTGAAAATGATATAACTCTATCCGTCAGTTTCCTTTTTAAAACACATCTTTTCAGATATTTTGGGAACCGATACTCCAAATTTAATGAAATTTGGAACACATGTATTTTGCTAGACGTCCTGATACTTGACTGTTACAAAAAAACCGTAAGAGTCGATAAGGAAGAAAACTGCTCACACCCCCCACATAAATTTATCAGAAGTTTTTTGCAGCTGTGCCAACAATTCTGATTTTTTTTGCTCATCAAGGTCTTTTTATCTACCTCATTTTTTGTTTCCCATAAAAACCGGTCATCTTGCATAGCTTTCGAGAATAAAAATGATTTTCTGAGCTGGTTTCCAAAAAGATTTTTTCATATAGACAAATATTATGTTTTTGCGCCGTATTGTTATGTGCATGAACGAAAAAATGGTGGTTATCTTTTATGAAAAATTCGCTCTATTGCCTGTATCAAATAAAATTGTAATAAGTAATATCATATTTGTGTATTTTTTCTAACTACACTATAAATTAATAAGACACTTAATGCAACTCATTTGTATTTCTGGAAAACTATCCAAGATCGCCTTTTTTTATAAGAGACAAAAAATGTAGCAAATAAAAAAGTCTGTTAAATAAAATATATTTGCGCCTTTTTCACACCGAAGCAGCCGCGTAGCAGCAGCCTAAACGCCAGGGCACCACAGCTGCTCTGAGAATCCCAAAGAAACTTTGTTGATCCAATTTTAATAACATTCTGCTATAAATTATGCAGGGGTGGGGGGTAGTTTTTATCCACCTCGAACCTTTTCGTTTTTCATAGAATTCAACTTTAGAACATCTAGCAAAACATATGTGATTCAGGTTTCATTCAAATGAGTCTATTGGTGCTTGAAATACCTTATAGAGTATGATTTCATAAGAAAACTTTACCGCCGTCTATCTGACAAACGAAGCACTTTTGCATAGAGATTAAATCATGTCCAATCGACTAATTTTGAGTCTAAAATACGTAATACTTCTATGTCCACGGAATATTGGGACATTCTGTATAATTATTGTTTACAATAAAGATAATGATAAAATCACTTTAAAGTAGTTAAAAAAATGCTGTTAATTTTTTCGACGTCTTCGGCGGGTAAATTCTAAGGAATAACCTTGAAGAGGTAATATCGCCCAATTAACAATTATCACTCTTATTACAGTTGCAAAAATGATTATACAGTATTCCTTACACAGAATTGTATACTGTAAGAACATTGGCAAAACCCCTCTTAGAACAGCTATACAAGCGGAATAGGCACACCTAATAGGACACTTCAGTCATTTAAGAGGTTGTATAAGGGCTGCAGGTGACAGTTGTACAACAAAAGTGTAAGACTCTGCTATAGGACATTTGCGTCAGTGCAAGATTCAGTTTTTGTCAACTATACAACTTACGTGATTCTACTTTATTGCAAGCAAACTATTTCTTATGTACTGTATAGACGAAATGAAGAATATATAACTAACACAATACAGTCATCTTGTTTACTTACATATCGGCCATTGTGAATTTCATACACAGGTATATGATAAACTTCTACACTGTGAAATAGGGCTATTGAATTACTTGCTCAGCAAATTTTATTGTGATTATCGTGCAAAGTAGTTACACAATTTCTACGGGCTTCTTATTTCATGCATATTTTGATAATAATCAAAAGTATGTCTAGATTTTTAAGATGTAAAACTGAACTTATCTGCGTCAAATCTTCCACAAATCCTATATTTAGACACAATTACACTAATGTTTATCACTTTATATCTGTAATTTCGAATTGAAACATAATTATTTAATATTAAATAGAGGAATAAATGTTTGCCCAATATGGCTGGTATAATCATGGCATCGTCCACGTTGTCTTCAGTTTATTAGAATATTTTGATGTTGCCTGCAGGTGTTATACAACAATTTGACAAATGTCTGAAATGAAATACCGACAGAGTCCAATGATTTAGCCAGAATTTGTACCCCAGATCTATATCTTCTTTTTGAACAGTTGATAAAACCTTTTGAACCAACATGCATGCGTTGTCTCTCTTAAATCATTGGTTATGGCATTTTAACAAAAATATGACAGCAAGTTAGGTTATCGTGAAGTTGTGTACCAACATATTTAGCATATGTACAGCCTTTAACAGTTATTAAAGAACAGTTGTATAAGTGCTTCCGTTGGGAGCAACTTGTTGACTAAAGTAGTAATATGCACAGCCAAACAACAAGGCTCGGGTTTGTTTTATAAACGTTACCATGGATGCCACAAGACAACCATTTTGGCTAACGTGCAAATATGCCGTATAAAATAGTTGTATTAACGTTTATGCAACAGTTAAAAATTTGTCCTATAAGGTGTTGTATAACTATGCTAAAGAATATTTAAAACACCTCATTTTAGAGCAAATATGTTGCAGAAAGCAAATTTGCATTCCACACAACATTAAGAAAGCATTTTGGTGTTCAGGCAACAACAATAGATAGCTTTGATGAATGAATGGTTCTTTTACCTAAAGCTTATAGCACTACTTTGCTAGTTGGGCGGGTACACCCAATATGCTCTATCTATACGTACTTATCGTTCATTCTTATTTACTTTAACAAAGCACAAATATATATTCCCATATCCATACTCGCTTCCCAAATACAATATAAATTGAGGTTTGATTACATAGTGCCACTATATATAAAGTTTGTACGCAGCCATGTTGGTACTGTCTATTAGTGTACACTCCCCGCAAAATTTCCTCATGTCAATTCAGCATGCTGAAGTTTCGCTAACACACGACAGATGAACGGCCCCCTTGTTGCGTTTATTATGTGGTGTATTATGTCCCCAGTAGATGTTTTTACTTATAAATACCTCCGAGAATCACCCCTGAGTAGGCAGTTCATAAATCTGCCTTCATATTTTTTGCGAGTTCGCACGTAAAGGAACAAACGACTTTCCGTGTCAGAACAAAAAAGTAATTCCAACTTTTTGTAGAAATAAAAGGGCGTTTTTGGGAGGTGAAATGCGAAGCAAGCCCTCTAGCACTTGAGATCGATTATTGTCATATCAATCACTATTTTTTGTACATTTGTGTAGCGCGCCGCTTTGGCAAAAGCTTTTGGGGCTTTTAAAGCAGCCTTTTCTCGTTGCATTAAGGTACACGCTTCTGTGACGAACGTGCATATTAACATCAACTTGGATTATTATGTACACTATAAGATAAAAGAGGAGTGTTTGGTAATTTCAAATACTAACCTAAATCTGAGAATGGATAGACAGCTTCAGAACATATATGAATAAGTTTTATTTAATTATTTTCTGTAGAAATGACTTGTCATGACCGTACTTGCTGACATTATGCCTCACCCCGTGTTAACCTACTGAGTTTTGCAATATACAGGGTTTGTCCGGAAAGTAATAAGACTCATTCTCTTCCGCCATGACTGTACTAGCTAACGAATGAGCGGCTGGTCACTTGTCTCCGAGCACTTGGAGAGTCAGGACAGGCATTTTCGTGCGACGTGTTTCTGTGAGTGGTGCAAGCCGAAAATGCAGCGTTCGTTCGAGCAGAGGTTCGCGATAAAATTCTGTGTGAAACTCGGTAAATCTGCGTCCGTTTAATTGCCCAGATGTTAAATTTACCAAAATCTGTGGTTCCGGACATTGTGACTCAGCATTTGAACATGTGCAAGGTGTGCGCGAAGAATGAGCAAATCCAAGGTGAAAACGATGTTCATTGTCTTTTTTGACATCAAAGGCATCGTCCACCATGAACTTGTTCCTCCTGGACAAACCGTCAATGCCAAGTTCTACGTGGAAGTGCTCAGGAGACTCAAACGAAGGGTCAGTAGGGTCCGACAAGACATCGCAGCCGACTGGAAGTTGCTCCACGACACCGCCTTTCTTGTGAACAGCTACCTGACCAAGACCGTCATCCCAACGCTTCCGCAGCCGCCCACAGCCCAGATGTGGCCCCCTCAGACTTTTTTTTGTTTCCTCACTTGAAAAGGCCGATGAAAGGCAAGCATTTTGAGACGACAGAGGGGATCCAAGCCGCATGCACCGCGGCTCTGAAGGCTATTCCCGAGAATGCCTTCCGTGACGCCATCAATGCTTGGAAATCGCGCTGGCAGCGCTGTATCGACGCAGAAGGAGCCAATTTTGAAAGTTTTTAAAGAATTGTAACGATTGGCTCAATAAATTTTTTTAAATCGACTCAGTCCTATTACTTTCGGGACAAACCCTGTAATACTCACGTTACAAGAATGTTTTAGGAAAAATGAATCTTAATTTGCTAATGATCTTTTCAGGAGAAGGCAGGCCATATTCTAGACACTGTCTTAACCGTCAGAAGATATGAGAATATCGTGTAGTAGGGTCATCAAGGAAATCTTGGTCATACGTGTAACCCGGACGTACCAACAGTATCTCATATTTATCGAAGTAAGACCTACGTCTACCACTAGAATCGGCCACTGCGGAACATTGTAGCCTAGGTGACGTCGAATCTAGTTGTGTACTAGATGTAGTCTACTTGCCATTAAACAAAATGTTTTATTTAGTGTCTCATATTATCATATTGTAACTCCTAGACCTATTTATGTTGATCTTGAAAAATCTGACAATCATTTACATTTTTTGGCAGAACTTTGATACGATATGTTTCTAAATACCCATAGACCAAACAGTTCCTCTAACATACAAACATAATAATAATCTATTCCTTATTTTCTCAAATGTTTGACATCCCCTGAGGGAACCTTGGAAATGTCAGATAACTTAAATCTTGCCGAGTATCCGAAGCCGAAATAAAAGTAACTAATACCAACCATCTATATAAAAAATTTAAACAGATCCGTGCTGAGATTAAGAATCTAATCACAGTTGCATATTCAGCTTATATTCAGGATACTGAGGATAAAATTCGTCAAGATCCTACTAAATTTTGGTCATTTGTTAATGCTAGAAGGAAAAATTCAAGAATTCCAGGAAATATGATTTATAGCTCGCCTAGGGAGATAGTTGATAGTTTTGCAGAATATTTTTCAACAGTTTTCACAAAATCTGTTGCATTTAACTACAAATCATTAAAGCCCGCGAGCACAACTATTGCATTGAACTGTGAAGATGACATTACTCGCGCTTCTAGGAAACTCAATCACAAAATGACTTCAGGATCCGATGGTGTTCCCAGTTTCATAGTAAAAGATTGTATTTATGTATTGGCGAAACCTCTGTGTGTAATTTCCAACATCTAATGCTATCAACATGTACATACCATTTGATCTGGGAAATGACGAAGGTTGGTCCAATTTTCAAAAATGGTGATATCAGCGATATCTGTAACTATAGGCAGATAGCAATACTTTCTAACTTTAGCAATATTTTTGAGATCCTAATATATGATGTCTTCTATGGCTCTGTCTGGGAGGTCAACAGTCACAAACTTGACTTGTTTAACACAAGAAATTTCTACAGTTTTGGACGATCAGGGTCAATTGGATGTCATATACTCTGACATTCAAAAGGCGTTTGTTGGAATTGATCATTACTTGTTATTAGCTAAGCTCGAATCTGCTGGCTTGTCAGACCCTTTACTGCTCCTAATACAGTCATATATCCTGGAAAGGAGCATGTACGTGGAATATGGCGGCTATCAATCCAAGACTTATACAGCAACATCGGGTGTACCTCAGGGGTCCAATTTAGGACGTTTGTTGTTCATAATCTTTATTAATGGTTCATCACTGTCCTTGCCATGATTTGTACAAAAATATGCCTTTATAAAATAAACGTGACGAAACTACTTACTTCCAAAACAATTTATTTTCTAAAAAACATTTTAGATACACTCTAGTCGCAAAAAAATACATGTTTGAAATCACTTAGACCTATAACTAATAGAACATCTGAACAAATAAACAATGTGTGAATAAATGCGCGAAGTTAAGAAGATCTGGACTGCTAGAAACCCATTTCAAAAGTGGTACATTATTTTCTTCCATCCATTTTATAGCCTTTTTTGAGGTATGGCACGCTGCACCATCTTGCTGACACACAAAATCTTGGCCGGATGTCAAACATTCTTCCATCACTGGTAAAAGCGATTCTTCTAAAATTGCCAAATATTTGTTTGTATCCACATTTCCATCTCCTTTTCCTACTCCTTTTGATGACATACTTCCCCAGACCATAATGGATGCTGGAAATTTCACTTTTCTCTTCAGACAGTCAACATGGAATGCCTCATTTTTTTGCGAACAACTCTAGTGCGACTGTCACCAACACAAACTTCGAGTCGGGCCTCATCACTCCATTGTATTGCACACCATTGTTGAGGTGTCCATTGTCTATGTTCTTTAGCCCATCTAAGCCGATTTTTCTTTTGCAGTGGAGTTAATAGTCGCTTTTCTTTGGCCTATAAACAAGTTGTGCAACTTTAGGGTTTTTACTTCACTTTTTTGTATAAGAAAACTTACCTTGCAAGTGCTAAATCCTAGTTTGCGGCCCTCTCTATGAGTTGTGGACCTCGAAATTCTCCTTCCAACAGCGTCACTCCACAGAACACTTAATTATAAATAATTGGCACGCCTGTTTTTCACGATTATTCTTGTTAATGCTCTTCGGTCGGCATTTGTGATATTACTTTTTTTCACATATCGTGGCTTAATATTAACTGAACCAGTTACGTTACATCTTCTAATAATATTTCTCACACTGTACCGGGATAAGTCTAATAAATCTGCAATTTCAGAGTTTGATTTCCCAGAATTCAAAAATTCAATTATCAGTAACCGAATTTTCTCACTAATAACCATTCCTCTACCCATTTTGAAAACCTTAACTACCCAAAACTATTTTTATGCTGCAAATTTGATTAGGGAGTGATAAAGTTACATACACTTAATATTAATATCTCAAAATATAAGGTCATTTCATTTACTAGCAAAATACATCCTATAGTATACGATAATTATAACATTGACCGCAACCTGCTAGACCGAACCACGACTTTCAAGGATTTAGTTGTCGTGTTTGATACTAAACTAACATTTAATGAGCACATCCACCATATGGTGAATGCAACGTATAAAGCATTAGGCTATTGCGTTAGAAATTGGTCGGGCTTCGCTGATATCACAAGCTGGAGCACGGATCTGTCATCTGATCTCCTACCTATCAAACCTACAGAGCGAGCATTCAGTTGCGTGCAACGCAAGGCACTTACATATTTTTATTTTAATTGTCACCGTAACTACCTTTCGGCGCTGTTAAGGATCATTCAAGATTATTATATAAAGTACTAACTAATCAAACTGATTGATCGTTAATATTAAGCAAAGTTAATGTTTGCATCCCTAGGTTAGGCCGCTTTCAGACTTTGTTTTACCCTGACACTTGTAATACAAACATCGGGTGTAAATCGCCGTTATACTATATGTGTAAATGTTTCAATGCGATTTGTTTCTCTTGTGATATTTTTTGTGGTCGAGAAAAATCTGTATTGGATTGTTATCGATATTGGTACCTTGGTGTGATATAGAATCGATACGTTGAGAGCTATTTCCAAATTTCACATACTGGCATACTTGTATACATTCATTTTTTTTTAATTTTCATTTTTTTTATGTTCCGCTTTTGCTAAATTGTTGACTTACTGTGGTTGTTGGCATATTTCCTGTAATTTGGTGTAACCCGTTGGGAACTATAAATAAATAAATAAGTAAATAAATAGATCCCCCGAGGGAACTTTGGGAATGTCAGATATGACATCCTTGCCGAGCAACGAGTGGGTGCTAGAGCTAAGAGATTTTTTGTTCATAATACGCGCGTTAAGCCAACGTGAAGCGATTTTCTGCATAGTAGCTTTGACAGTTCGCAACATTTAATCAGCAAGAAATAAACACTGGCTGCCAACTGAAAACTGTTGTCAAACTGAAGAAGCTATATTACGAGTTCTGCTATCCAGCACTAAAGCTGTGCATCCCTGGAACACCTAATGTCGGCTAAATGGACTGAATATGTCAGCTTAAGCGTATTTTTCTGACACGCCGCTGTTCTAAATCTCTACCACATAACCAAAATGTTATATTTCCTATCGCGGCCTTAACAGAGCTATTTTTTACGTGAGCATATCGTTTCAGCATCAGATACGAGCGCTTACGCATATACTCCGAATGATATATGTCGCGCGTTATTCTTTTTCCAAGGCGTGAGTGGCCTGAAAGTATGGAATATAGGATCGTTTTCACCTCGCATTGTACTAGGGATATGTACATTTCTGTTTATTTAATGTAACTAATTTAATTTTAAAACTATATTTAGATGAATCGCCAGTATTATTTGCCCAGCGAATAACTCAAGAAGGAAAACGCTGAGGGGTGCGGTCGCATTAATTAGAAGGTGTGTCGACATCTTCTGAGAACTTGTCGTCGCTGCTAGATCTTTCCCCTAAGATTGTCACGATTGTGAATTGGGAGTTAGTTCTACCTACGGCAGAGCACTGCCGCTTTGCGGTGTTAGTGGTAAATCACAAAAGTACTGACAAATAAACTCTATTGAATATAAGAATGTCAAAGACGGTTAAGTACCGTTATAGTTGGCATTGTAGAGCAGGAAAGAATAGCAAGAGATGACCCCAGAGCGGAAATGCTGTCACGTGTCAGCCCAACTAGTAATTAATTATATCCCCACTTTAGATGATATGAATACACGATTCCTATTATGCCAGCGCGTGTAAAGCCTTTTAGGGTGGTCACTCGTGTCAATATGATGATGGTTTGTTGCTACCTACTGATAGTCCTACGATTGGCATTTACCTTCAGGTACGGTTTGTGACAAATTCTTATACATGACGCTACGGTATTCCATAACTTTTTGGACGCGGTAATATAGCGTTATGTTGGAAATCTTCAAGTAGAATAAGTTAGCTATAACTGTAGGTAGCATAAATATGATAGACTTGATAAAATCCTTCTTTTGTCGTGCGCTCTCTGTACAAAATACGTAAACCACGAGTACGATCATTGAGGCCGTGAGATAGAGGGTTGCATTAAATTTTCATTGTCTCATGTATACAGGAAGTTACTGTTTATCCAATGTAAAATGCAACTGGCGAGGCTAGATACAAGCCTATGGTAAATATTTGTGAGACTCGTGAAATATAAAATATGCATAGGGCTTGGTAAAAAGCATCTGCCTTGTTTTGGTGATGAGGCAAAATTTCTGACGTGCTAGTTACGACAGGTCATTATTAAAATACATACATAATATTATACACTGCCTCGCAAAATTAACCAGACAAACAAAATTTTGTTCAAATAGATTTTAAATAACTTTTTAACATTTACATCAATTTCGTTAATTTGTCCGTCAATTTGTAGGTAATTTCAATGTGATCATTATCGACTGTCGATCTTACAAAAAAAATAAAAATGTTTGTTGTTATACAGGGTAGGGTGTAACTAAAGAATTTTCAGCTTCAAATTCTCTCAACAGTTCTTTTTTGATTCATGTCAATGTCTCAATTATTGAAGAGTATATGCTATTTTGAAGAAAATTATGCGAATCGCAGCCATAAACAAGGAATTGTTTCAAGCAGGCTTTGCTGGGTAAGAAATTGTTTCAAGTAGATAGGCTGTGTCTGTTAGCATTTTAGTGGCATGTCCAACAGATTATTGTCAAGCAATACTCAACAAAAATGACGCCGGAACAAGTAGCGCAAGCTGTAGCTTTACAAGGTGATGTTCGTCCTATTCAGTATATCGCAAAAAGGCTTGCCGTTCCACACAGTACGGTATTCAATGCGATACAAAGATTTAGAGAAACTGGTCCTTACTCAAGAAGACCTGGGCAGAGATGACGGAAAGCAACAAACGCAGTTGAAGATAGGTTTCCGAGACTTCAAGCTCTTCAAGAAAGGACAGTTCCTGCTATAGCTTTGACTCGAACATTGGATGATGTTCATGGTACCATAGTTTCATTTGCTACCGTACGCCGAAAGGTGAGAGAAGGAAACCTTTCATCCTGTGTACCTGCTACAGGACCTCTATTGGATGTAGGTCATTGAAGGAAGCACTTGGTATTTTGTCGAACTCATGCAGATTGGGATGTGGACGCTTGGAAAACGTTCTTTTTGCAGACGACTCTCGTTTTACGAGATATTCACCTGATCGTCACCAGAGAGTGTGGAGAAGGCGTGTAGAATGCTATGCCCAAAGTTGTTTCGATTCTAGTGTGCAATTTGATGGTGGAGGAGTGATCGTATATCTTTGGAAACCCGCACAGATCTTGTTTCGCTACGAGGAGAACACCTTGCTGCCGACGGGTACATTAGAGAGTGTTTGGAAGAACGTGTGGTTCCTCACATGCCCTTTATAGGAGAAAATTTTCTCCCAATGCAAGATAATGCTCGGCCGGATATAGCAAGAATGACCAGGCAATACCTCAACGATGCTGGAATTCAAGTACTAGACTGGCCGGCAACGAGTCCGGATCTCGACCCCATTGAACACATGTGGGGTACATTAGGAAGAAGGCTTAGGCAGAACTGTGGAGAATTTCAAACTGTGGCTGCGTTGGAACAGGCGCTGGTAAACGAGTGGGAGAAAATACCCCAAGACACAATAGCTGATTCACTTGAGTCTATACCAAAGAGAATGAGAGCTGTTATTCAAGCCCGGGGAGGAGATACTCGTCTTTGATAACAATTTCTAATTACCAGTGATGTAACTGTAATTGTCACTAAATTGTTTATTGCTATGATTCGCATGATTTTCTTCAAAATAGCACACATTCTTCAATAATTGGGATATTGACATGAATAGAAAAGAACTGTTAAGAAAAGCTGAAGCTTAAAATTCTAATACGAAGACACATTATTCATATTAATCCGATGTTTCCACAAGGTGCTCAGGAATGTAGGGCAAAATGCGCCTTTTAGTTACACCCTGTATAGCAACAAACATATTCAGTTTTTTTTTTGCAAGGTCGGCAGTCAGTAATGATGGCATTGAAATTACCTACAACCTGACGAAACAATTAACGAAATTGATGCAAAGGTTAAAAAGTTATTTCAAATTTAACTTGAACAAAATTTTGTTCGTCCGTTTAATTTTGCGAGGCAGTATAGTAGAAATTTAGAGAGAAGCTATTTCACAGAAAACCAGCAATGTTATATTTGTTGTATACTAACGTCTCACAAAACTATGATGGACCTTCCAAGCAATTGTTATTAAATTTTCATATCCAAAATTTCATCGGTGATCTCGGTGTAAACCATGTAAAAGGTCATTTCAAGGTTAACTCTTCTTTTAGTTGGCAGACCCCTCACAAAATCAATTAACCCCAATAAGTTACACTCCAACCATAATGCTGCTATATGAAGATAATATCGCGCTGACCTTGTACATGCATATCGGCTCACCGCGTCGCGCCGTCTACTACCTGCTTTCTAGAAGAATATTTACAACCCTCTGGCGCGCGGAAAGCGAGACCCATATGTACGCGATCTATGATGTGTGAATTATGTCTGATAGGTGCGTAGAGATTACCGGGATTGGACGTGTATCAGTATACTAACATCAAAGCATTGCGATACACTCTCCCTCAGTCCCTACAACTCCACCACATATCAACTTTTAGCCCATGAAAAATAATTTTTTTCCGCCGGCAATGAACCTCGTGTGAAAATATCCAAATCCGAGCAGTAGTTTCCAAGTTAGAGACGAGTCAAGGATTTGTGAATAGACCGACAGACAGGCAGACGGATGGACACGAGTTATATAGTTTTTCGTGATGTACATGTCATATAACATTCAAAAAGCATACAGGGTTTGTCCGGAAAGTAATAGGACTCATTTCCTTCCGCCATGACTGTACTTCGGAGCGTGCACGCACCGACTGGATTCGGTAGAGGGCGTTCCTAGCTAACGAATGAGCGGCTGGTCAGTTGTCTCCGAGCACTTGGAGAGGCAGGACAGGCATTTTCGCGCGACGTGTTTCTGTGAGTGGTGCAAGCCGAAAATGCAGCGTTCGTTAGAGCAGAGGTACGCGATTAAATTCGGTGTGAAACTCGGTAAATCTGCCACAGAGACGTTTGATATGATCAAGCAGGCTTACCCAGGTGTTGCTTTAGCAAGAAGCGGTGTGTTTCGGTGGCACCAGGCCTTTTTGGAGGGCCGGGAAGAGGTCGCTGATGAAGACCGTGCTGGAGGACCTTCGACTTCGACAAACACCGATAAAGTGACTCGTGTGTGCAAAGTTTTGAACTCAGACCGTCGACTAAGTATTCGTTTAATTGCCAGATGTTAAATTTACCAAAATCTGGGTCCGACAAGACATCGCAGCCTACTGGAAGTTGCACCACCACAACACCCAGGCTCACACCGCCTTTCTTGTGAACAGCTACCTGACCAAGGCCGGCATCCCAACGCTTCCGCAGCCGCCCTACAACCCAGATGTGCCCCCCCCGGACTATTTTTTTGTTTCCTCGCCTGAAAAGGCCGATGAAGGGCAAGCATTTTGAGACGACAGAGGGGATCAAAGCAGCATGCACCGCTGCTCTCAATGCTATTCCGGAGAATGCCTTCCGTGACGCCTTCAATGCTTGGAAATTTTTTTAAATCGACTCAGTCCCATTACTTTCCGGACAAACCCTGTATTTCATTTTTGAAGATTTTTCTTGATTATAATACTTCCTCGCCAGTGGGCGTGGGAAGTAAAAATGAGTCCAAGGATATTGTCAAACGTTTATTTGCTGTGTGCTTAGCACAGCTGTACTCTACTCTCCTCTATAGTGTTCGCCAACCATTTCAGCGTGATGAGCCACTTTGATACGTTTGGAATAAACAGTGAGCCAACTAAAATTAAATTATATACAGTTATATGCTTCATGCATGAGCTTATTTTACTAATACATACTAATAAACTTAAACAAACTAGTAACTGATACATACTACATAACTACATCCATTCCTACCGATCGTAGGTGTTTGATATTTACTGTCATAAGGTTCTAATGGACTTTGAGATACCTTTTCTGAATGCACAGGAAAATTCCTGGTATCGCCATCGGTTAAGTTTTGTTCCCAAAAGTCAAACTTTTTGATAAACGCTTTTATATCAGAAATCATTTCTGCTAGTTTGTTGTTTCTTTCCTGAAGCTGCAAATTTAATTTTTCAGTAATATCCACAAGAAAACCAAAATTTGTAAGCCAGATTGAATTTTCTAGTTTCGGACTCGGTTCACGTCGTTTGAAAAATTGAACTATGCCATATAAACGTCTCAGCACTTGTCCCCAACTTAACCATCGGTCTTGAGAGTGAAGAAGTAGTTCCCCGTATTGACAGTCATCGGCCGAGGTTTTGAATAATCTTGTTTGTAACGCTTGAGCTCTAATCTTGTCCACAATTTTTACGACCAATTTCATAACGATGTTTAGTTTCAAAAAATGTCCCCACATAATGCTTGCTGAGAAATTGCGTAAAACTTTCGTCTTTACGCCATAACCCCACGAGACCCTTATCACGACCCATCATAGGTGGAGCGCCATCGGTTATCAAGCCAACCATTTTTGAGATTGGAATTTACTCAGAAGAAAATATATTGTTAAAAGAAGAAAACAAGTCCTGCCCAGTAGTCTGTCCTTTTAGTGGAACAATCTTCAAATGATCTTCTTTAATCGTAAAATCACTAAAAATTATCCTGACGAACACAATCATCTGAGAGGTGTCAACGACATCTGTGGATTCATCCAGCTGCAGTGCAAAATAGGCACAATTATTGATTTTATTTCTTAATTGTAAAACTGTATCACTGCTCATTACTTCTAGTCGTCTCATCACTGTATTAGCAGAAAGTAGCATAGATTTGATAGCGACACTGTCTCGTCTTTATTTCTAAAGTTGTCAAATAATGAATCTGCAGCTTCTAAAAACGCCGGGTTTATCTTTTCCCTGTCTTCATAAGGTTTCTTCTTTTGTGTACCTATCTGGGACACCCTGTATGATGCTTCAGTTGCAGCTTTACTTATGTCAATGCTTTTTGAAAACATTGTCTGTTGTCGAATTGACTGATTCTTTAATTGTTTCAGCTTTTCAGTTCTGGTTGCAGAACTCAATGGGAATGATTTTTCAAAATTCGATTGTACAGTTTGATAGTCCCTCTCGATATTCCCTTTCTTAGCAACGGAAACAGATGTATTACATAACATACATACATTTTTACCTTTAACTTCTGTAAAGAAATATTGTTCTTCCCATTCCTAATGGAAGTAGTATGTCTTCATCTTATTACTACTGCTCACAATGTATTTAATTGCAGGCCAACTCTAACCCAACCACTGGACTTTGTGTCGTTCAGTTTTAAACTGAGCGCACTGTCGCTACGCTTTGCGTATTTATTCCGTTCAAAGTAATCGAGATCGTTTTCGAACAGATCGCTTACCGCAGCGTTGCCGCTGCTTGTGTGTATTATGAGAATTTACAAAATTTGCGGATGCTTCTATGATTTTTACATTTAAAATATGTTGTGAGCCATCAGAATTGCCTTTGCGAGCTACCGGTAGCTCGCGATCGACGGGTTGGCGACCACTGCTCTAGTATATACTCGGGCTACAAAACAAACATACAAACAGGTAGGGGCGAAACGGGTTGCATTTCCGACCGTAGTTGCTTTCAAGGTTTCACGACCATTTAGTTCATTGGGAAGTTATTTTAGCATCGATTGAGAAATTTGTGCTGAACAGATAGGAAGGGGGTGAACTGGAATCAACAACACGAGAAAGAAAACGGAAACATTGCATGGGTACTTCATTCTGAATCGTATATAAGATTTTCAAACGTCATCTCAATTCGATATTCCCAAGATTAATATTTTGGAATCTTTGGGTATCAATATTGAAAGTAAACCATCAATAAATGGTAATATTTAACGCACACAAGGCTAGACTCTCCTTATTCAGTTATCAGATGATCATTGGAGCAGTGACATTTTAAAAGTGAAAAACTTCTAGTAAGATCCATCAGTGCGGCTACAGTGACTGTTTAGCTGGCAGGAAAGAAGCACGCCCATCCAATTTTATTACACATTTGGATAGATCTAGTCAAAAGAACAAGACTTATGTGACATATGCGTTTTGATTAATGGCCTTTGAAAGTGATACAATGTACGAAAGCGATTAATTTTGACAGAGCACCATTATGAAAGATGACTTATGCTATAGTGTTCTGAACATGTAATAAGGTGCTTCAAAATGAGATAAGGTTGTAGACACCGTTCTTGGTGGTTACGTCATCAACGCCATATGAAATAAGTAAACCGATCGAGTCTCCGTACCGTGGGCGGAACACTACCCAGACTAATCTTCAGCGCATCTGCTACTCTCTCCAGTACACATAAAGTGGGAAACAGGGTATCTATCGCTGTTTCCATTCTCTTCTTGGATATGCTCTAATAAATTTAGCCTGAGCTGTCGGCCTTTTCCATTGATCGTATTTCCGGGCATTATACATTTTTTTATGGAAGATTAAAAACATGACAACTCAAATTGCATGCCGATTTCTAGCAAGTTGTCACTCTGACAAATATGATTGCAGAGCAGTCGCACGTAAGGACAAAGTTTTCGAGACGGAGACACACAACTAAAGAACGTATGACTTTGAGCTAACCGTCAAACGTTCACACACAGGGGTAGTTTGTATTTGTATGTATGAACGAGGAGATATACAGGGCGTTCCTTAATGATATGCGAATATTTAAGGGTGTGAATCTACATGAAAAATTAATGTTAGTTTGCTTCATAAACTATGGTCCACAAATGTTTCCTTACAAAAACTCCGGGTGTTGAAGTTTTAGGAAAAAAATGTAAATTACTTAATATTTTCAGAACCGCTTTAGATATTTCACTGATATTTAGTACGTAGTGAAAGTTATTACTGTTGCATATTTTTCAATGCAAAAATAATTTTTAGCTTTATCAGTGGCGTGCGTGCGGGTATTGACTTAAATATTTTTTAAGAAAAAAAATGGTACGCCAATGGCTTTTTCCAAATAAAAATTATTTTTGAATTCCACGTTCAATTTAAAACAAATAATCTTTCTTAAATTGTTTTCTTTCGATGCGCCCTTTTTTAGTAAATAAATAAAAACCGTTATATTGTCGGAGAAAATTAATGTAGTAGTTGAAGAATGCAGTTTAGCAATAAATATCGAGTTGCTCTGGAATATGTCACTGGCTTCTGACATCTGACAAGTCTCTGTTATTCAGATCTGTTCGCTATTCGCTTTTTCATTATTTAGTTGTTACAATCTTGATAATAATGATGAATTATTCAAATGCAGAAATGGAGGAAATGCATTACGTATATGGCCTTGCCGACGGTAACGGTAAGCAAGCCAGACGGGCTTACCACCAGACATATCCCGATCGTGCTTTGCCAGATAGTCGAACCTTTTCTAACATTCATCGTCGTCTTGTTGAAACTGGTTGTGTCCGGTGTCTGAAGGTAGACCTTTAAGTGTGAGAACACCTGAAATTGAGGAAGCAGTGCTGCACGATGTCGAAGAACATCCTGAAACGAGTACGAGGAAGATCGCTAGACACTCAAATATTTGCCATCAAATTGTTTGGAGAATTTTAGTGGATCTTTTGTTACATAACTTTGGCACTTATAACCAAAACGATGGAGTGATAGCTTTTGTAAGAAATAAACTTCAATATAATCATGATACATTCACTTTTACCGATGGAATCAAAATGTTAAACATAATGATCCAAATTAACCATAACAAAGTTGAGGTTTCTGCAATTTATCGTCCGCCATGTTCAGAACCCCACGAGTTTTTAAACAATATCGATTTATTTTTCAAAATCAAAATAACGTTCATTTAAAGCAACATATTTGCTTGGGAGATGTCAATATAGATATTTTGGACGATGATCCCATCACAAATGAATACTTGAATATCCTATCAAGTAACGGATTTCTGTTCTATATAAACCTACCTACAAGGTCCATCAGTGGCAAATGTCACTGCTTTGTGAAAGACCTATCCAACAAAATTACTTGTATACCAATAATCCTAGAAAGCGATATTAGTGACCACTTCTCCACTATTTTACTGATATCTTCAAATGAAAAGCATTCTACTATCCCTACCGTTAATAACAACCAGGAAAATTACAAATTTTTTGTCGACAATTCAAAGCTAATATCAAATGTCAAACAAGAATTCTGGGAACAATTATACTCTATAAATAATATAGACAAAGCAACAGGACTGTTCATAGAGAAAATAAAAAAAACTAATAGATATTAGTGCCAATAAAGTAATAATTAGTCACAAAGAGAAAAGCAGAAATGCCTGGATTACCAAAGGATTAATAACATCGGCAATAGAAAAAGAAAGACTGTATAATGTAATGAAAGTAACGCCAACTACAGAGAATATCGAATGCTACAACCAATGTAAAAATAAATTTATAGAGCCTGCAAGGCAAACCAGACGAAAGCATTACCTAAATAGATTGAATAGTAACTTAAATGATCCTAAGCGGCTTTGGACAACTATTGATGAGATTACTGAGAAAACAAAATTTAAAGAGTGTGTCACTGAGTTAAATACAACATCGGGAACAGTATTAAAATACTCAACAAATATGCGATGAATTTGTACAATTTTTTACTGATATAGGCGAAAATTTAGCAAGTAATATACAAGCAGATGTACCCAATACTCAGCCTCCAAAAAGATCTTTGAACTCATTTATTTTGGATAAAGTCGAGCAATGTGAAGTATACACCACTGTTATGTCCTTAAAAAATCGAAAAAGTCCTGGGTTCGATGGTAATAAAAGCGAGCATTTGAAAATTATAGCCAAAGACATAACAGAACTACTCATTTACGTAATCAACAAATGCTTTAAATCTGGCATATATTCCTCAATTTTAAAAAAAAGGTAATATAATACCGATACATAAATCAGGAACAAAAACAGATGTCAACAACTATAGACCAATATCAATAATATCCAGTGTGGCAAAGGTTTTTGAAATAGTTTCATCTACTAGAATGATTCGATACCTCACAAAATTCAAAATTTTAAGTGAATATCAATATGGATTTACAGAAGGGAAGGCTACATCGGACGCAATAACTAAAATTGTAAATCAAATACATCAAAATATTGATAACAGAATCCCTTCAATCTGCATTTTTGTTGATTGATAGAAAGCTTTCGACACAGTTAATCACAAATTATTATTAGAAGCTTTGGAGAGAGTTGGTTTCAGAGGAAACGCGTACTCACTGATCGAAAATTATTTGTCAAATCGCCCACAATCTGTGCAGATATCAGGATCGTTTAGTAAAGAAATGTATATTAAGTGTGATGTCCCACACGGAACTGTCTTAGGTCCGCTATTATTCAATATATATTTAAATGTTATTTACCAAATTAATTTTGTTGGCAAAATAACCAGTTTTGCAGATGATACTGCAATATTGTATGAAGGCACTGACTGGTCTGATCTGAAAAATGTAATTGAAAATGATTTTATCAAAATTATCTGGTGGTTTAACAGTAGAAAATTAAGCATTAACTATTCTAAAACACATTTTTTACCATTTGGATCTTATGCTCGACATCTGCCAAATTACACAAATTTTTCTTTCAACATTAATGATCAAAAAATGCAAATTGATAGAGTGCCCAACATAAAATACCTAGGAGTGGTCTTGGATTCTCACTTACGATGGGACATCCATGTCAATTATATTTTAAAGGAAGTTAGATTTGTATCCTACAAAATTAAATACCTTGGGAATATATTGACAGAAAAATATCTTCGAACATTATACCATGCACTGATTGAGCCTCATCTCACATATGGTATATTAGCATGGGGAGCTGCATGTTCCTCACATATCTATAATTTAGATGTTTTTCAAAAAAGTATTCTCAAAATGATATTTAAAAAACCAAAACTTTATCCCACTGACAAATTATACGCAGATGTTCGGATGTATGATATAAGACAGCGTCATTTCTTACACAGTATCACTCACTACCATAAATTTGTAAACACCGACCAAAAAATTAAACATAATCATTATACAAGGTACAAAATTCGTGGCACAGTAGTTCCTCAGCCGCATAAATCTATAACGCAGCGGTTATATCTCTATTTAGCGCCAAAATTTTATGAAATTATACCTAAAGACTTAAAAGATTTACGTTTCGGAAATTGTTTCTAAAGAAATTAAAAAAAGTGGCTACATTCTATATCTAGGACTGAAATTCATAAACTCATAAATACGAACATCAAGTAAATACATAATCTACTGTAGCTAATTTTGTCCTTTTTTGTCATTTGCATTCTACAGTTGCAACTTAAAATTATTGGCCCATGTACAGGCGATGCCTTCTATTGGGCCTGTTTAGATTTTATATTTATTTACTCATATTGTTTGTTATCTTTGTACATTGAGTGAATAAATATTATTATTATTATTATCCTTACCATATTTTAAGAGCACAGGCATTACTTCCCATTGATTTTCCAAGGTGGTATGTTCAAAAAATTACACAAAATCCGCAATTTGAATCAATGATTCTGTTCACGGACGCAGCTCGAAATGCCATTCAGAATTTCCACAATAATCATTTGTGGGCAGAAGAAAATCCCTATGCCGTAACCGAAGCCCATTTCAAACTCCAATTTTCGGTTGACGTATGGTACAGGAATTATTGGCAACCACTTTATTGACCCATTCTTCTTGCCGGGACGACTTGACGGACAGGCTTACCTCAGTTTTCTTCAACAACAGCTGCCTTTGCTACTTGATGATGTTCCGTTTGTAATAAGAAACAATGTGTTGTACATGCATGATGGTGCACCAGCGCATTTCAGTGTAGCGGTTCGTAATTATTTACAAACTGTTTATTCAAATCGTTGGATTGGCCGTAGTGGGCCCCAAGAATGACCGCCAAGGTACCCAGACCTCAACAGTTTAGATTTTTTTGTGGGACTATCTTAAGACACTAGTGTACACAAGTCCCATTTAAAATGTAGAGGAATTAAGAGAAAGCATAGTTGCAGCTTGTGATAGAATAAAAGACAATCCAGGGATATTTCAACGAGTGCGCAATTCCATGAGAAGCAGAGCGGAAGCATGCATACTAAGTGAAATTGGCCATTTTCAACAATTTTTGTTATCATTTCGTTAGTTTTAATATGTTTATGTTGTCAGTTGTTGTTGTTCATTACCCTTAATGTGTTTAGTTTTTCCAATTAGATTAATAATAATTTTGCAAGTTAGACAATAGAACGCTTTTTAGCTTTTTACTCAAAAATGGCATCGAAGGAAACCAATTCAAGAGAGATTATTTGTTTTAAGTTGAACGGGAAATTCAAAAATAGTTTTTATTTGGCAAAAAACCATTTGCGTATTATTTTGTTCTTGAAAAAAAATATCCAAGTCAATACCCGTACGCACGCCACCGTTAAAGCTAAAGAATATTTTTGCATCGAGAAATATGCAAATTTATTAACTTTCACTACGTGCTAAATATCAGTGAAATATCTGAAGCGGTTCTGAAAATATTAATTAATTTCCATTTTTTTCCTAAAACTCCAACACCCCAAGTTTTTGTAAGGAAACATTTTTTGACCATAGTTTATAGAGCAAACCAACATCAATTTTTCATGTAGATTCACACCCTTAAATATTCGCATCATTAAGGAACACCCTGTATAAAGGGATACTGGTAGTTTTACTTTGACCCGCCGACGACAAACTATATCACGGAATCTATAATCACACTTGAAAATAAAAAAAGATTTTTTGTCGAGCTGAAAAAACTATAGGAAAATACTTTCCAGAAAAGTACTGCATGTACGATACAAGAATTTCCTTTCAAAGCTTATCTGACTTCGTTTATCACGCTCCAGGTAACCTTGTTCATGGACCACAGAACACAAAAGGGTACCTCGGCTGTTTGGTGCACCGTCAGTACCGTGGTCCATCCTGCTTGCGGTGACGCGTCACGACGCCTCGTCCGCCGATCCTGCGAAGGGCGTCCCGACGCTCCACAGCATCCGGCTCCGCAGCGGCAGTCTGCGATCGTCGTTTGTTCGCGGTGCGCGGATAGCTATCGTCGATTGTCTATCATCTCGCGACCGTGCGCGATCTCTCTCGCGATTTGCGAAAGTTCGAGGTTTTTGAGAGTTTGAGTTCTGGCTTTGGCAGTTTCTGTGGTGTGAAGGGTTTGAAGAGAATTTACGGAGAGGTGTGCGCTTGGAGGCAAGGGTGAGTACTTTGATATTTAGATGGTTTGACGGGTTCTTTATACAAACTTATGCAGTGACCAGAAGAAAACTTGGTTTTCGTTCTCTGTGAGGAAAATCGACAAATGTCAGAGTGAACGTATTTTATGGAAAATTTGTAGAATGAGCCAACTTAGAAGAAACGTCTGCGGTTGTAATTTTTTGCCACTCCGTTGAAGCAGTCGATTGATATCACATTATGGCACGTGTATATGCCAAGCGTTCAAATATGTGATGCCTATATGTGTGTGTAAACCAATTTATTATCATGCAAGACATATTATATTTACTGGATTCGTCAATTGAAAATACATGTGATATACTTATATGGTACGCATAAAAATCAGGACAAAATACATAAGACTATAGAAATAATTAGACAAATCATTACAGACAACTGACAATAAGTGTGATCCTACATCAAATATTCGTCAAACAAGTAACGAAAAAAAAAAGGAATAAATTTGTAGGCACAAGGGAACTAACGGGGTCAAACTTTGTCGATATAAATGGGCGTGCCGGTTCAGAGAAACAAAATTATCCGTTTTCCTTATGCTTCCATTACGAATTCCATGGTCGGCCCTTCAGTTTTTGAGTAAATTGAATCAAGTACACCCAAACAGTTTACAAAGCGGTCGACGAAGTGTGACTTTACCGGAAAGACAATATTTCTTGAAATATGTTGATGTTTAAAAACATGAAACCCTCCTTGTCTGATATAGGTTTTGAAGACACGTATGCATGTTATATTCTTATACCTATAAATCTTAGTTCCTTCTATTTAACAAGGTACATTTACAGAAACATTTGTTCTGGAATAATAATATGTAATAGCATTTATTGTCCAACCCATTCACAGGCCAATTACATGAACAACATAATTGAACAGCCTACCACAGGGTTAGGAAGGAAAATAATCGATTTCAGTACCGATAAGCTACTCTAATTATGAAACTAAAAGAAGATATAAATATATGATACTGACACTATTCAGATTTTTACACATAACATGCACAGATGACTTGGCCAAAATGATGGTCCTTGCCTTAGATGGTTTAAAACTAACATAATTACGCGAAGAAAACGAAAAATGATCATATTAATTCACGCTAGAATATTTGGGGATTCGACCATGCCATGTAACATAATTTGGAAAGAAGTATTGCCGATGAAAAATTTCTTCTGAACTCTGAGCTTTGAATTTCAAAGTGCCCACAGAGATCTGCATTGTTCACACCTTGCATAGGATAAAGTCCCCCAGGCTTCACATACAGAAATTTATGGAACCCTCTTTGAACCTCTTCACCTTGGCCTATATAAATTTGGTAATATGAATTTGATAATACGAGCTCTGTTTGGAAGGTCGATACAAAGTCTTGGGGAGGTGATAAGGCAGACCATTTGGAATCTTTTAAGCCAAAAATACCTTAGTTCAAAGTCTTACGGTTTTCGAATTATTCGAGATTATCGATTTTTTTTAATAAAAATATTCCTCTTGTTCCCGTGATCAATGAAAGGACATCAGGCTCTATGAAATATTTATTAAATACCTGACAGTGTGGTTTTTTCTCCGAAGGTAGAGAAAAGAAAAACAAATTGACTGTAAACAAATAATAAATACATGTTTTCCTATTATTGTGATACTGATAAGAAGGAACGTGTTTGCGTGCATGATAAAACTAAATTCCACACATTCAAACAAGTCAATAGTAATTCAGGAATTGCAGTCCAAAAACCCTGAATTAATTAGTTTGTGAAATGGCTGCTTTCACTAACGAACAATGCGCAGATATCGTTTAAATGTATGGCAGAGAAGATGGCAATGGACTAGAAGCACGATGGTTGTACCAAGAGCGATTTCCTTGTGGAAGATTGCCTAATGTCAGAGTGTTTTACAATACTTACCGACGTGTTTACGAGACTGGAAGTGTAACACGTAATAAGGTCGATGTCAACCTGAAGCCGAAGATCTAATCCTCGAAGCGTTTGAAGATGATCCCACTACAAGTACTAGTAAAGTTGCTGCTGATCTTTGTTTGTCGTCATGGAAGGATATATATATTTTCGTACAGAAAATATCCTTTTCATGGTATCGGCGTAGGACTTGAAGATGGTGATCCTATTCGCAGAAGCCAATTTTACCGTTTTCTCTTACATAGTGACATTGAGAATGAACGGTTCCTGCAAAGCATTCGATGGTCGGACGAATCCAATTTCTTCCATCAATGGGCTGATAAGCAGGCAAATCCACACTGGAAAAAACAGGTGTCTTTCCAGGACAAATTTTTCGTTCATGTAAATTAAGAATGTGCAAACAACGAACGACTTTTTAAAAAAGCGACTTTATTTAACAGAAGACGAATGAGTACTGGTCACCTTGGTTTACATGCATCTCTTACTTATAACCTACGCTAGAACAAAGGAATTGAAAAGTGCAAACCTAAGCAACTCTACATATTAGATCATCATCATAGCAGTGCCGTAATTCCTCCCTCTTCAAGAAGATTGAACCTCCTGGTTCAAAGGAAAAATCTGGTTAAGTTCAATGTCATTTTTGACTGATTGATTTTTTGGTTCTTTTTGCTTCAAAAGAGAGAGCAATTGTTTTTTTAAACAAAGTATAATTACAACAAATGTTAAAATACATAAAATAGTTACAATGCTAAACGTGGACGTTTTGTGTGAAAAATCTAAATTTTTTAATTTATCGTGTAATAAAACATTATTCAATTGTATGTCCGAATAACCCTTTACATCAGTATTTTCAAATAACATATTCTTATCATAGTTCACCATAATGTTAGGTATGTATAAAGGTTTCGAAATATCAGAAATCTTCAAATACTCAGTATGATCAATAAATGTTTTACAGTTTAAGCTGATAATAAAAGAGGAATCAATTTCTTTTCTTTCTTTGGTACAATCTTCATATACTGGAATATTCTTGTTAGTATTCACTAAATAGTTATCATGTTTTAATTGAATTACTTCTGAAAATGAACCTTTTGCCAAGAATGTACAATTTTCAACTTTAAGTAAGTTACAACTGGAATGGATTAGTATAGTACAGTAAAAATATTTATTACTCAATAATTTGCATTCATCACAAAAATGTATAGTTTCATTTTCGATAATATTTTTATGTTTCAATACCAGAATATTATTTTGGTGTATAATGGGGTATATATTGGAATATATAAAGTTACCAGTAACTGTTGGTATGTGAAGAACAAATATGATTTCTTCTTCGAGGACTATAATACTTAATTCACATAATTCGAAAAATTCAAAATTGTGCAGTTTATCAAGTGGGAGAAGTTCATTTTTGTCAAATAGATCACTTAATAACGAATGGATATAATTAATTTCAGTCTTACTCAGCTGTAAGAGATTTATGCCCTGATTTGTGCTCAGGTTAATGGTTAACAGTAAGCGTGATAAATAATTAGAAAATCTGTGAATAATTATTATCTCATTCAAGACATACTGAGAATTAGCGTATTCGCTATGCAATTTGTTGAGGTTATCCAAATTATCTCTCAAATTTTTCTTTATAATTAAAGTGTTATTTTCAAACCTGTCTTGTAATTGTTTTGCTACAGAGACGGTTCGGGAATTTTGTAATGATAAATTATCTTGATTTTCCTTCAGAATTTTCATATTTTCCATTATTTCGTCTAGATCAGATTGATCTAGATTGCCTGAAATATATTTTATGACGGAACCAAGACCATTAAATAATCCACGCTTAACTCGTTTAAGTTTTAACATTTCATATTTGTCTAAAAGCAAATTGTATTCATGTTCAAGTTGTGTTATCAACGTATCATCTATTCTTTGCTTTGCAAAATAGACATTTGACGTTATTTGCTTGATATTTTCATTAATGAGAGTGAGATTTATATGAAAAAATGTCTTATGGTACGCTTTTAGTAGATAGGCGTTACCTAGCTCTTGCTTAAAATATGGTGCTTTATTCTCGATCAGCTGGATCTCTAGGCCGGCTAGTTGAAGGGCCTGGATTAGGATCCTGAAAGTTAGAAATTTTGCGTTGCGGTTTCACTCTATTCAGTCTATGCTTTTTTCCTTTAGTGCGCAAATTAATATGGACATTTTCTTGTTCGTAAGAGGTCTCTTTAGAATACAGGGGTTTTGTTTTATGTGAACGATCTAATGCAGATTTAAGATATACTGGACCTTCTAAGGTTGGAATTTCCTTATTTCGATTTTGATTAATTTTTTCTAGTCTTTCCGTTGCCTTATCTAGTACACGGTTCGATAGTTCTTCATAAAAAGGTAGTAATTCTCTGTACCGTTTCTCGTTATATTCATCATATAATTTTGTGGGGGTATCGATCAAATGCTTATTCAAATCGTCGTAAGGACCGTATAATAATGAAAATGGGGTATATGTGGTCGTAGAATGGACACTTTGGTTATAAATTAAGATAGCTGTCGTCATTAGATCAATAATCGAATCGATTTTATTTTGCTGACGTAAAATTTTGAGTTTTTCTTTCAGGGTACTATGAAATCTTTCAAGAGGTGATAATGATGAGGGGTTACCTACACTAGTAACATGACATTCAATTTTGTGCATATTACAGAATTCTTTTATAACTTTTGTGTTAAGTTCACCAGGATCAAAAGTTATTTTGTCAGGATAATTGTGATGGGAAAAGAAGTGTCTGATTTTGTTTAATATTTCGTTAGATAATTTTGATTTTAAATTGTAGGCCTGGGCATATTTACTAAATAAATCAACAAATGTTAAAAATATTTGTTGTTCGACTTGAAAAATATCTAGAAATATATGTTCAAATGGTCTTTTGGCTATTAGAGGTCCTTCCATAGGGAGTTCGATTGGTCGTCTTTCGTATTTTGATGTCAAACAAGTATTGCACTGATTAATGTAATTTGATATTATTTTTTTCATATTTGGGGTGAATGCTTTTTTCTTGAAATGGCTGTAAGTTTCATTGATACCATTATGCGTTTGGCTATGATAGAAAGACAATTGTTCTGTAAATGAGTCTTTTAGTAGGTATATAGGCTTATAAGAAGCTTTAACAAATCTTATACCGCTGTTCGAAAAATACTGTTCTAAAAGTTCGTTAAGTTTAAATTCTAAAAGTTGATTTTCATACCAAATACCATAAGTATGATCGGGCTGAAGATATTCCTTCATGAATTTCAAAAGTTGCTCTGTTTCAGATCCACTTCGGACTGTTACCATTAAAGTTCCATTGCAAGACTTTGTTATTTTGTACTGATTTTTTAACTGAAAATGTATGCGATTTTTGAAAAAATAAAAATTCTTTTCTTGATACAATATATGATTGATAGGATTTTGTGCAGATGAATGTCGAGTAACATCAGATTGCTCAACAATTTTGAGTCGTTCATCTAACGGCATTTCATCTAATAAATCAATTAAAGGTAAATTATCTTCATTCAAGATTTCATCAAGTTCTTGGGTTGTTAACTCTTCTACAGAATCTACTTGTGGTAAAATGGATAAAAGATCGTCATCCTCTAAAGCGTTAATTTCAATTCTACTGAGCGCATCGGCTACAACATTGTCTTTGCCTTTTTTATATTTAATTGAAAAATTATATTCTTCTAACTGAAGCTTCCATCTAATCAATCGCTGATTGGGCACTGATAAAGAACTCAACCAAACTAGGGGCTTGTGATCACATTCGATTAGAAAATTTTGACCAAATAAATAAGGACGGAATTTTTTACAAGAATCAACTATTGCCAATAGTTCTTTTTCAATAACGCTGTAATTGCGTTCAGCAGAATTTAATGTTCGAGAGTGGAAAGCAATAGGCTTATCATTTTGACTAAGAACTCCTGATAGGGCTATATTGCTACAATCAGTTGTCAATGTAAATTTTTTGGAAAAATCAGGATAAGCCAGAATAGGTGGGTTACAAAGAGCTTCTTTACAAAGTTTAAATGCATTGATATAATCTGGATTATTGATATTGATTTTTTCATCTTTACGTAAACATTTTGTGAATGGCTTAGTCAATTGTGCAAATCCTTTAATAAATTTACGATAATAGTTCATAAGGCCTAAGAATGACTGGATTTCTTTAATCGTAGTCGGGAGAGGATATTCTTGAATTACTTTGATTTTATCTGGGTTTGGAAGTATGCCTTGTGGCGTGATGACATGACCTAAGAATGGAACATCTTTTCTCAGGAACTCAGATTTGTCCAGTTGGATTTTTAAATTAAACTGATTCAGTTTTTGGAATATTTTTCGAAGATGCAAAATGTGTTCGTCTAGGGATTTTGAAAAAACAATGATATCATCCATATAGACAAAACAAAAAACGTTGATATATTCTAACAATACAGTATTCATCATACGTTGAAAGGTAGCAGGGGCATTTTTTAACCCAAATGGCATACGGACATATTCATAGTGGCCATTTTCAACAGTAAAAGCCGTTTTTTCTATAGACTCAGGATCCATATGGATCTGGTGGAACCCTTGTGCCAAATCAATAGTAGAAAAATACATGCTTTTGCCTAAATTTTCCAAAATTTCTTCAATTAGTGGGAGTGGAAATTTATCTTCAATTGTTATTTCATTCAGTTTTCTGAAATCAATAACCATCCTATATTTTTTAACACCGGATGCATCCATTTTCTTAGGAACTATCCAGCAGGGTGATTGATAGGGTGAATTGCTTTGTCGAATGATTCCATCATTCAATAACTTGGAAACTTGATTTTGGATTTCCTTTTTGAGATGATAAGGATATCGATAATTTTTTACATAAACTGGGTCTTCATTTTTTAACCTAATTTTGTGTGCAGTGGCATTACAGAGAGTTAATGGTTCGTTAGGCTTGAAAAATACCTGTTTGAATTGCTTGCAGAGCTTAATAATCTTTTCTTTTTCTTCAATATTCATATGAGACGTACGAATTAAATTTTCAACACGTATATTGGATTTTTCAGTAGAAAATGGAGATTCTTTTTCAATTAGAAAATCATCAAGAGGTTCAGATAAAAATGGGTTGGAAACGTCAAGAAGATTTATGTCAATTGGATATTGAATAGCATTATTTTCTACGTTACAGATACATTCAGGAAAATATTCGTCAGAATTTTTGAATTTCAAAGGTGGAATAACAACAGAACCATTATCCAAATTTCGGATAATTAATGATTTTTTCGGGTAACTATACTGAACTGGATTGTTTTCTCGAATTGGCTTAAAAGAAGTGTTATAAGTAATTTTACATTTATCAGTAATAATCTGATGTTTAGTCAAATCAATAGAGCAATTAAGCTTTTGTAAATCATAGAATCCTAATAAGCAGTCATAACGTGAATGCCAAGGAAGAATTAAAAATTCAATTTCAGTTTTATTCTTCCATTCAGAAAATATGGGAATTTTACAGGCATATTGACCTCTAAAATTGGACGTACATGAATTAATTTCAAAAGGATGATCATAAATACTATCTGGAAAATATTTAAAAGCAATTTCTGGATTGATCAGGGAGGATGATGCACCAGTATCGATTAAGATGATAAGATTAAACTGAGAACAAAAAATATACGGAAGGTGGGTTTTTTGATAATTATTTATATCTAAGTCAAATTTTGAGACTGGCTCGTCGAAGGAAAATTTTCTTCGTCATTGTTTTCAAAATAAGATTCATCGGGGATATAGTCTGAATCGAAATCTTGGGTATATTCCTCAGATTCATATTGTGGCGTTCCTGCAAAAGTTTGTTCTTCCTCATTTTCAAGATGAGTAATTTCTTCGACATAATAATGGTTTGGTTTGGGACCTACTTGAAAGGCATTAACTCTAGTGGGCATTTGTTGACGATATGGGTTTTGCTGGGGTTTCGGTGTGCGTGCTGTAGATACAGACATAGGTATAGGATTACTTTTTTGTTGACCTGGAATGGGTTTTTTGGAAAAAACATTCTGTGGTGGTCTGAAAGCTTGAATGTTTGTAGGGTAATGAGGTTTAAAATTTTGTTTAGGTGGTGGTAGTTGCGTGGGACCTGTAGGGAAGGTTTGTTGTGGCTCTAGCCAAGTTTGACTATTTTGGGCTCTAAACTGATTGGGCTTTTGAGAAAAATTAAAATTAGACCTTTGGAAATTTTGATTTGAAGCTTGTACTTTATTCTGAGACTGAGGCTGTTGTCGTTTATATAGGCTCGTTCTTAAGAAATTTTTATAATCAACTTGCATTTGCAAATTATCATAATCACGACAATATTGAACACAAGAATCAATTGTAGTAGGATTTTGCTGTCTTACATAAGACCTATATGGTTCATTCAAACCAGAGATAAAGGAGCTCAAAGACTGTCTATCATAGTCTCTCAATTTAAAAGCGATATGATCGGGATTATCATGGTATTCTAAATTTGCAAATTCTTTCAGGCTCTGTACCTTAAATTTAATTTCTTGATAAAAATCTTCATATTTTTGGTTAGGTTTCTGAACTGACGTATATAAGGCGGTGAGAAGAGTTTCTTCATTTCTAGGATCTTTATATTTGGATAATAATAATGATTTTAAATCTGGCCAGGTTCTCGGACTAGTTAGATGCACTAAATCTCTTACTTCGCTTTTCAGCTGAGAAATAACGTATTGGAAAGCATACGAAACAAAAGGTGTATTAACAAATTCTGCAATAAACTTTTCTGAATTATCCAAAAAATAAATTAGATCTCTGTGACCTCCATGATATTCTGGTACCATATATTTAGCTACATTGAATTTAATTTGTAAATCTTGAAGAGACATGGTTGACTGATTAAAATTAAGACGTGAGGGTGTCAAAATAACTTGTCTAACAGGTGTATTTTCGACTACAGATTCAAATTCAGAATCGGACATTAAATATATGCAATTAAAGTCACTAAATAAGTTTACTTATAGATAACGTTTACGAGTATATATAAATGTAAAGCAATAGAGGGCGAAAAAGTTTCGAGAAATAAATGGAAATATCACTGAGTACAGCAAAAATTGTAAATGTTGTTTCTTACGCTACACTGGGCACTAGCAGCTTCATTTGGAGAGATCTGAGATACCTCCTTGGGCCAATACAGCTCCTCCTGGTTGACAGCTTGCCTGCCGTGGATCCAGCACCTCGCTCCTGTCAGTTCCTGTCGTTTTCTCAAGTGTCGTTGCCTGCTCCCAAAATACTTAGCAAGTATTTCGGCCTGGTACTTCGATGGTGATGTGCCTGCTCGGTGTAGCCTTCGAAGTTCTTTGTGATCGACGTCAAAACGATTGAAATCGTACCCGAACACACCGGACGATTTTTTGCACTTTTTCGGTCTCGATTGAGCGATACTCGTGAATCAATACCGCCGATTATCGATTCGGTACGCCGATATCCTGTTCGCAGCGCCAATTAAGAATGTGCAAACAACGAACGACTTTTTAAAAAAGCGACTTTATTTAACAGAAGACGAATGAGTACTGGTCACCTTGGTTTACATGCATCTCTTACTTATAACCTACGCTAGAACAAAGGAATTGAAAAGTGCAAACCTAAGCAACTCTACGTAGTCGTGCCATAAGTTCTGTCCCATGATAATCTCATGATAAAAATGAAACAAGATAAGATATATTTATATGAAAGATATTATTTATTCGACAACATTTTTAGAATTCATAATCAAACAGTTTTATTCAAAATGTCCCCCCTTGGCCTTCACACACTGCTTCAATCTCGCGGGCCACTCATCTATCACTGCACGCACAGCTTCCAAAGGAATAGCTGCCGCTGATCGGATCAAATCCGCTTTCAGGGACTCGATATTACGGTGGGCTTTGGAGCAGGCCAACTGCTCTAGCAGGTCCCACAACTTGTAGTCTAAAGGATTGAGGTCCGGACTCCCTGAGGGCCAATCTTCCGCAGCAATGAACTCTGGCACATTGCTTTCCAGCCAGCGCTGCGTACTCTTAGCCTTGTGAGCGGTGGCGGAATCCTGCTGGTAGACCCAGTGTTGGTTGGCAAATAATGTACCACTTAAAGGCTTGACGATAGGATCCAGTATGTCGCTCTGATAGTTTGCCGCTTTTGTTTTCACGCCCTGTTTACAGAAATGGAGCTGAGTGACCCCTTCGTAGGACACCCCCCACCAAACCATGACTGACGCAGGGTGGTGGCCTCTCTCAACTCTCGGAATGATCTCCGAAGCTTCCTGTGAACTCCTTGCATACACTTTGTCATTTTGTCGGTTGAATTTTTCTTCTATGGTGAAGATTTTCTCATCCGTGAACAAAATCTTTCGGAATCCCCCAGCTGCGTACCTCTCCAAGAGCTTCTTGGATCTTGTCGCCCTGATGTGTCGCAAGGTGGCCGTAAGTCGCTGGCCCGTACGTCTCCGGTAAGCCCCTAGCCCTAGGTCTTGTTTAATGATGCGCGACATCGTCCGGACAGGAATCTTCATTTCCCTGGATAGGATCTTCTGCTTCCGGAGTGGATTCCTTTGAATCCTGGCTTTTACGGCTTTGATGGCTGCTGGAGTCCTTACTTGACGAGGTCTTCCGCTTCTTGGCCTGTCATCAACAGAGGACGTCTCATTGTACCGCTGAATGGTCCTAGACACAAATTTACGCGATATTTGAAGGCCGCGTAAGAGTTCAAAAATCTGACTAGCACTGTGATTACACTTATGTAAAGCTATCACTGCAATACGGTTCTCTGCCTTGCCCCACTCCATCGTTATGCTTCGAGAGATCAATACAAACTGAGGTATATGTAATTACCCGAAAAGCGCTTAATCAACTGACACCACAATGTAAACAATCGGACAAGTATCAACAGGTCTACACTTGTTTGAAAACGAGGGACAGAACTTATGGCATGACTATGTACATATTAGATCATCATCATAGCAGTGCCGTAATTTGTATGGGCCGCCGTCATGGGACAAAGATTAATCGGGCCTCATATTTTGCCTGAAAGATTAAACGGCGACAGCTACCTACACTTTTTGCAAAATGATCATCCCGAATTACTTGTAGGAGTAGAAATTCCAGATGACATGCAAATTTTTTTTCCAACACGACGGATGTCCAGTTCATTCCCGTTAAGACGTAAGACAATATTTGGACGATACTTTTCCAAATAGCTGGATAGGCAGAGATAGACCAATTCCATGGCCTGCTTGATCCCCGGACTTGACACCGTTGGATTTCTATATCTGGGAGCGGGCTAAACAGGTTTACCCTGAAGAAATCGTATCAAGAGACCATTTATTAAGAAATCTTCGAGAAACTTTTTATTTAGTGCAGCAAGATAGGTTAATAAATACAACAACTACCAGAGTAACACGTAGAGGCCGAGCATGTAGTAGAAGCAATGGTTCTCACAGTAAAGCACGTTTCAATAGTTTATTTTGTTTCGCTTACTAATTTATGATTTAAATTTGAAAATCCGAATATCTCTAAAACTGTAAGTATTTGTATATGTTTGACTTAAAAGACTCTAAATTCTCTGCCCTATCCCCTCCCCAAGACTTTGTATCGACCTTCCAAACTAATACTTGCATATTCAAGTATGCTACACACATGTGCAAAATACAATACCTTCAAAGTCTTTGTGTCGTGAAATTGCCTACAATTATTTCCTCTTTGCGAGGTACAGGGTGTTGAGGATGTAAAAACTTTGACACTTTCATCAGCTGTTAATCTATAGTGCTTGTGTTATGTTAAAAATAACCAGACCTCATACACCAGGCAAACATCCTTATAAACAAATCTCAAATGCAGCTCTTGAGAGTGGATACATAAAGAACAGATATAAACTTTTGTCTAATAGTTTTTCAATAACTAGTTGATACAACATAATCACTGGAAATTAGAAGCTTCCAGGAAAAAATGAAAAATTACTTAATAAATAACGCACTTCATTATGATGAAGGAGTATGTGAGAGTGATTTTAATTACTCCATTTTTCAATCTTTGATACGTGTTGTGTTATTTGGTTTGCAATGTGTAATCATTATCACCTTCAAAACGGTTTTCATAGTGCTAAAAACAGTTTTAATAGAGCTACTTCTAATATGCGACCTTAGTCTGTATTTGTGTAGGTATTTTTATATTCTTTGATGTGATTTAAATCATTCCGCTATTAGTTTCATAATGAGCTGAACGTGTAACATATTTGCAATGTGCGTCGCATTTGAGTGAATGTTTTTATTATTTTCTTTGTTAGTTACTAAAAATTTGACCCGTGTAGGGACTTTTTTGTTATGTTTGTACATACCTTCTGTTCTAGGAATATTTTCATTGTTCACTGAATCACCGAGTATAAAGTGAGCCATACACGGTCAAATTTATTTGCAAATATGTTTGCAAATGAATATTTGAACGTGTGTGCCGTTATTTTCAAACAAGTTTGAACGTTCGCAAATTCATTTGATCAAATTAAAAGTTTTTGATTTTGTATGAAGAACTAAGAATTTGCGTATGTGGCATTGTTTGAAAACATTTTGCGTCCTCACGTCGCGTCTTGCGGAGTTGTCTTTGATCGAGTTTAGACTTAAGATATGGCGTTTCCAAACAACGAAAAGTGGCACAGTTTTTTTGAAGTATATCCAAGTCTGCTCGAACTATGGCAAATTGAAGGCGATGTGTACAAAAATAAATCGAAGAAAAACAAAGCATCGGAAACCCTGTTATTGGAATATAAAGAAATCGATCGAGGTACTGTGGAAAAATTAAAAGCCAAAATAAATAGCATTCGAACTACCTATAGACCAGAATTGAAAAAAAAAATAATGATTTTGTAAAATCCGGAGCAGGTGAAGATGATGTGTATGTACCATCCATTTGGTATATTTCTTGCTTGGATTTTTTGAAGGACCAAGAGGTACAGTCTCCAGGAGTTGATTCAATTGATTGCGGAAACAGGGAAACAACAAACAAGCCTAAAAACAGTAAGGCCAATACTTTGAAAAATATTGAGAGATTTCTACAAAAAGCGACTTTTTCTGAGTACAGGGCCTGTTTGTTTCGAAAACTATCGGATACACAACAATTGTATGCCAGAAAAGCTGTAGGTGACTTTTTTTTGTTTGGGCAATTGAATCATCATCAATTGAATATCCCCTTCCGATAATAACTTGGCTAACTTTGTGTTAGAAAACACACCTCCATCTGACACGCTACCATTTTGCCCGACATCAACCGTTAAAAATTGCAGATTAGCATTTATGAATGCCATCAAAACAATGTCTTTCTATAGTTGAAGTAAAAAGATCCTGAGTGTGCTGGCTTTTTTATTTCCACATGTTTTTCATCTATAGCGCCGATGCAATTTGGAAAACCAGAAACGTCTTCAAATAGCTCCGCTTCTTTTCGCCATTCATCAGGCGTTACAGGTACCTAAAAAGTAATGAACAAAATAGGTTTCTACTATATTTGTCCTTAACTTCAAATCTTTATTTCCCTTTGCTAGAAATCGAAGAGTAATATTTAATCTTGTTTCTGCGGAAATGACTTCCCGCGTCAAAGTATTCTGTTTCGTTATAAATGGTCCAACTTTGTAGAGAAGTTCATCAAACGTTGCACAGGTCATTCTGAAGTAATTTTTATAGTCTACCGATTCACTTCCCTTAAGGGGCGTTAGCAATCTCCCATTTGAAAATGTTTCCTTCTCCAAAAGCCATTTTTTTCACCCATTTTCTTGGCTCGCGCGTTATACTTTCTATTTCATCTTCATCACACACCCCAGAAATTATCATTAAAGCCAATATAACTTCCTGACTACACATTTCTTCACAATATTAACACAGATGAACAACGACACTAATCAAATGAAAGTTGCAAATTGGTTGGCTTATTTGTCTGAACGTGTGTGCTGAAGGGATCAAAGCACTTTCCAAACCTATTTGCAAATAAATTTGACCGTGTATGGTTCACTTAATAGATGTGGAAAATAAAACCGTAGCTATAGTAGAAATATAATTTCAGAACAAGCAGTAAATAAAAAAATGCTTATGTATCAATTTTTGATGTCCAGAAATGAAGGTGGGTCCCTGCAAAGATGCTAGTTCATTAACACAACATATTGCTATTCATTTCATATAATTCAAGCCATTCTCATTTGTTTGAGATCAGATTTTGGTGTAGCAATGAAGTGCTTATGTCCGCTTTACCACTGGGCCAAAAGTAACATCTTAAACTGTTATTTTCGACTAAACCCAGGTACCGTTGCCTCATGAACTGGTTAGAACGGTAAGGATTTTGTCCTTATGGCATCAGAATTTGATAAAATTCTTAATAATTTTTCAACTTTTTCGAGGAAACATCTTACGTTTGTATTGTGTACCTGGCTTTGCTACTTCAATCTACAAAAAAACTTTCATAAAAGGGTTTCTATACAGAAACAAGTAACTCGAATATTCAAATAAGAAACAATTTGAATGCAACGCAGCCAGAGGCTGCCACGTCTTTGTTGAGGTAATAAAAGAGGCAGCATACGAATGCGCATTCGGATTTCCTATATTGCGTTGAAATATTTTGACGCTCATTTATTATTTGACTGACAAATATCACTGTATTTGAGCAACGTACATGCGCTATAAATATTCCACCCATATTGCAGCGGATTGGAAGTTGTTCACATATTGCAAATCATTTGGATTGCACCCCTTAAAATTACGTTTGATCGTGCCAGTACATACATATGGTACACGGTCCACAAATAAAATTGTTTTCAGTACATTTCTGAGCTTATCGCTTTTACACGTGATTTCGCATAACGCAATTATATAGTGAACCAGCGAACAGTAGGGAAAATCAGGGGAAAGTGAATACCTAGAGCAAAGCGATTTTCCTCTTTTACATTTAAACTATTAGCAGGGCACCGGGAAAGTGTATCTCCATCCATCTTTCTCCAATAATCTGAAGTCTGAATGACTATTTGGCTACCAGACAGCAAATTACGTCTTTTCTACAAAATGATTGAAAGAAGCAACGCTCAGGCAAATTCCCCAGTACAATTTTCAGCCTATAACACACAAGTGATCAGCAATGGCAGGTCGCATGCACCGCCGTTTACAGCGTCGGTAAATCGAGGTGTAGTTCATACAGGGTCGGACGTAGCTCATAGCAAGGCAATATCATATCATTAACTTTTATGGATGATTGTCTATAGTCTCTGATAGTCAGAAATTGCTTGATGGAAACAAGGAAATAATTCAGCAAAAGGGCTGACTCGCTAATTCTTAGAATGCTTAAGGTAGAATACATCAATGAGACTATATGGGGTGGCCCAGCCATGTGCGGACGGAATATTACTCATAAACAAATACATTTTGAGAAAATATATTTATGGAATGTTATACATGACATTTGACGGCACATTTCTAAAATATTAGCAATTATGCAGGGTGTCCCAATTTTGACCTACATATCAAAGCTGCGATTTTTCAAATGGTATGTCTCAAATTTTATTGCATAGGTGGATGAACCGATTCACAAGAGTAATATTGATATAACTTACTATGGGGTTTTGGTAATTAGCTACTGAGATGTAAGCTGTTTTGTCCAGAAAGACCGTCCACTTCGGCAACCCCTCAATCCGCCATTTTGAAATTTGTTGTGCTGAATATTGTATAAAAAAAAACTTACACAACTCTATCTTATTTGTTACTTTTTCGGATTTTCGTTTTTGCTCATACAGGGTGGTCAAAAACGCTAATTGTACTTTTTCGCAAAAATTCCAAATGCATCACCATGTATATTTGTGCAAGTTTTGATAACATTTTTTATAAGCCTTTTTTTGGTATAAGGTTTGAATCACATAAAGTCACTAGATTTTGAGAATTAAGCTTTTAGTAGAACAACACACCAAAATTAAGGAAAAAAATCACATCATCCATGGAAACAATAGACAAACAGTGGGCTAGTACCATATTACCACAAAGACGTAAAAACTAATAACAATCAGAACAGTATAAATCAGCTTCAAGCGTAATTGGGTAAACAACTATGACAACAAGATAAACAAACAACTCAAACAACTATCACCACGCAAGACCTAATATACAAAAACTGCTCGAAAGTATCTCCACCATGTTGAATACACGGCCATAGTCTTTGGATAAATGACCGTTGCACATCCCTCAGCATGTGTTCGCTTATATTCAGGAAAGTTACCTTAATCCTTTCCTTCATACTTTCCGAGGTAGATGGTGGATACATCTTGCTTAACGTAGCCCCATAGAAAGAAGTCCATCGGTGTCATATCTGGTGATCTAGGAGGCCAAGATAGATGCCCATCACGACCGATCCAACGATTGTTACTCCAGGTGTCCAAATAATTACGCACACGATTATGATAATTCGCAGGTGCGCCGTCATGTTGGAAGTACATATGCATCCGAGTTTGCAGGTTGACATCCTCCAAAAGCAAAGGCAAATGCTTGATCAAAAAATTCAAGTATTCTGTATCTGTTAATCTGTTGTCGACAAAGAAAGGCCGGATAACTTGTCTGCCAATAGCTCCTCCCCAAACATTCAAGTTCCATTTATTTTCGAAATCTATTTGTCTAACCCAGTAAGGGTTTTCCGTGGCATGTTATGCCTGCTGCTGTTAAAAGTTACCTCATCGCTAAAAGGAACCTTATCCAGGAAAGTAGCGTCTTCACTCATTTTATTTAGCATTATTCTACTAAACTCCATTCTGGCTGCGAAATCCTGAGGACGAAGGCCTTGATGCAGGCATAGGTTATATGGATGGTACCTACGCTTGTATATAATCCTTTGGACAGAAGTTCTGCATATATCAGTTTCTGCTCGAATTTGCCGTGCACTTAAATGGGGATTTTCCTGCTACTTTAATAGAAGCTTCAACTGATTCTAGACACTTGGATTATTTATACATTTTTTACTACATGCCACTGCTCCCCTTGATTCAAAACGTTCTCGTAGTGTGGAAAATCTTTCCGGCCTTGGATGTCGCATATTAGGGTACCGTTGCTTATAAATGCGAGATGCTAGGAAACTATTTCTTTGGGCTTCGAGCAAAACGAACACCATATTTACCATTTATTCTTTAGAAAAATTCATTTTCAAACCCGTTTTTATTATAATGCTCAGAAAGCTAATTTTGACAGTTTGTAACTAATCAACAATTTATTTGTTTCCAAGGATGATGCCATATGTTAGGGAATTGAGCCGTTTCATAAAAGATGCGCTAGTAACCGAAAAAATAACCATAAAGGCCCTTATGTGTCTAGTATCAAAAAAAGCTGCTCATAAAAAAATGATTCCAAACTTGCAAAAATATACAGGGTGATGCATTTGAAATTTTTGAGAAAAAGTACAGTTTGCGTTTTTGACCACCCTGTATGAGCAAAAACGAAAAGTAACAAATAAGATAAAAGCTGAGGTGTGTAAGTTTTTTTTATACAAAATTCAGCAATACAAATTTCAAAATGGCGGACTGAGGGGTTGCCGAAGTGTTTTTTTTTTTCTAGATAAAACACCTTATATTTCAGTAGCTAATTACCAAAACCCCATAGTGTGTTATATCAATTTTCTTCTTTTGAATTAGCGTATCCAAGTATGCAATACAATTTGAGGCAGCCAATTTGAAAAATCGCAACTTTGATATGCAGGTCGAAATTGGGACACCCTGTAGAATGGAAAAATACTATTTAATTTGCAATAAATTTGAACTCTTGACATTTTTTCGCCCAATGCACCACTTTCGCGTGAAAAAATACAAACCATTTTCATGCATTTGTGTTATAACGGAATTATTTGAACTAGTACGCTGCTGCCTATTTTGTTTTTAAAATAATGAAATGTGATCGATTACGTTGGGGTCAAACCGGCAGTCTCAGAAATAACAATAGTTCCAAAGGGGCATAACGCACGGTGAGAACATCAGAATTAGATGAAGCTGACTTAAACACAAATGAGGAACATCCAGAAATAATTACTAGGAAAGTTGCGGTAATGCTGTGTCTCTCACTTTCTTATTACTTGGAAAGTACTTGTTGATAATTTACTATACCCCTATCATATTCAAAGGATTCAAGCACTACAGCCGCCTGATTTTCCATTGCGTTTAAATTTCTGGGGGAACTCAATGTTGGCATCCCAGGTCCCCTGGTTTAAATACCTTAGAATATTTTTTGTGGGGGCACCTCAATACTTTAGTCTATACTACACTAGTTCAAACTGTAGAGGAACTAAGGCAGACAATTCTACTTACTTGCCAAACCATAACAGATAATTCTGGAATTTTTGAAAGGGTTCGCCAATCCATGAGAAAGAGAATTGAAGACGGTATTTTAGCAGAAGGAGGACATCTCAAACAATTCTTGTAATATATAAATTAAGCAGTCTTAGTTTAGTTGATCCACCGGAATTGTCGAAACTTCTTGCAAACTTGTTTTTTTAATTTTCACGCATTGCAAAATCGCTAAAACCTCACGTGGAAGTTTGTAGGTACGTAGTGTTCTTGTTTAATTTTTATTCAAGTAAAGTCAATTGATTAATATAGCCAAAATGGTTTTTAATTTAAGGAGGTCAAACGTATTGCAAAATAAATGAGGATTTCAAAAATCATTTTTATTTTCGGAAAAATCAATCGCGTGCCATATTTTTTTTTTTGATAAATCTCCAGTATAAATCTCGTACGAACGCCACTGGCAGGAATATATTCTACATCAAAAAATGCCTATTGGTGCTTAGTAGGTGCATGTCAAATTTTATGAAAATATCTATAATATTATTAAAGTTATGATGCTAAAACGATTTTTTTCTTGAAATTTTAACACCCAGTCATGTAAAGTAAAAGTTAAGAGGTTTAGGACATATGTTCATATAAACTTTTCTTCTTAAAGTCAGCTAAGGAAGCATATCCTGTATTTTTAATATAATAATAATTACACCCTGTATGTATACTCTTCCCACAAATTACTGTCAAGATAGTCTTATTTCTTCGTATTTCTACAACAAAAAAGGTTTACTTGTCAGAAGAGTCTAAAGCTAATAGTTTTCGAGATATTTGTTTTTAAAAGTTCCAAAGCATTATTTGTACCTTGATCATAAAACATTTTTATAACATAATAATCAAGCTGCTTTGGATAATGTCTGAGTAGCGCTGCTATGGTTTCTAATCTTAGTTATAATATTGCTTTAAACTTCATGAATAATTTTAAGTTGACAGTAAGTTGTTAGACATCATGGAGTATACGTTTGATAAATATTCTGATATGCATTTAATGTACGGATTGGCAAGATGTAATGCTTTAAACGCACGAAGATCGTACGCTGACAGATTCCCTATTAGACACCTACCTAATTCAAAGACTTTCCAGAACTGTACGTACAGCTGGAGTTGAAGAAATTGTTTTAGATGCTGTCTTTGAAAATCCTAGAGTTGGGGTTAGGAATGTAGCTCGAGAATTTCAAGTTTCCAAATATACAGTAAATACCCTTTTCCAAGAGCAGTTGCTCCATCCATACCACCCGCAAAAAGTACATGGTTTAAGCGCGGGTAATCACCCGCAAGGGTAGAATTTAGTACATGGCTCTTAAGGAAGTTTAACTACGACAATGGTTTTACTTCGTTAATATTATTTTCGGACGAAGCAGGATTTGGAAGGGATGGACCCATTAACTCGCATAATCCTCACATTTATGCAGACGAAAATCCTCATGCAAGAATACAAACCCGCCACCAAGCACAATTTCAAATTAATTTGTGGGCAGGAATAATTGGACAATATTTAATAGGACCCGTTGAGTTTCCACCTAGACTAAATGGCTAAAGGTAACACGCATGAATATGTGGTTTATGCACGACGGCGCTTCACCTCATTTTCTTCTTCTTCTTCTTCTGGGGTGATTTTAAGCGACGCGTTTACAATACGCTAGTGGGAACTGTTGATAGTCTTCGACAAAGACTCTTCCACCATAGCTAGGAAAAGGAAAACAACATGCAAATGCTTTGGAGAGTGCAGTAAGGATTACTTCATCGAGTTGAAGAGTGTGTTATTGAGGATGGAGCTCCGCTTATTAGTTTTGTCCAGAATTTTTGAACAACCTATATTTCTACTATGGGCTGTGTCTTTCGGTGCTTCTAGCTGAACCGTTCACATCGGGAGCTTGGGTTGCATTGGTGCTCTCTGTGGTAGAACCTGTGCTGCTCTGCTTGCGAGTAAAATCGACTCGTCTGACAAATATTAGCCAAAGTGATTCTAGCTTGAGGTATTGTACACTTTCACCTTATTGACTATGTGTCTTACTATTCTATTATCCTTCTTTCAATTCACATAGGCAGTATTGTATTTGCAGTAAATTACAATTTTTTGTTATGTTACAAGCCTTAAGCCAATGACAGCCATCGGTCTGTTGTCTGTCCTCTTCATGTTTTTATTAAAGTTTGACCCCTGTGTAAGTCAAGAAACATTATCCGGATTTTGTAGAAAGTTTGGCTCTGGTACGGTACACAGCAGTTTCGTTACGAAAGCGTTCTGATAGCAGCGAAGTTATCTTTAAAAAAAGAATAATAATAAGACTTTAGAACTTATGAACTGTTGTCTAAAGAAATGTTGCGATGAGTTTTAACAAGAACGAAGATACTCTCTAGTTTACAGACGCCTTTTATAGAAGGTGTTTAAAGAAATGATAAAAATCATTTTAACTTATTGTTAGTTTTTGAAGAAATATGACTGAGTGAAGAATTGAGTCAAAGTTGGAATCAAATTCCTGTCATATCAGATATATGAGCTGGGATATGAGTACCCTCTTATATTTCTTTCTTGCAGATGATCATTGATGTGAAAGATGAACACAGTTATGAAGCTGGACGTGAAATTTGACTTTACTGTCAACTGCCAAATCGGTTTCTACGTTTCGTAAGCTCGCAAGACATTCCAGGATACAATTAACATTGAAAGAAGAAAAGAACTTCCGACATCATCACGTCGGATATATTTTTTTACTTGAGTGAAATTCCATTGGCAGAATTGGATCACCTCTTAAGTCAAGAGAGTGTCACAGGGTAGAAAGTGACGTAAAGTCACAGGGGAAATGTCCAGAAACAACATACGTGAAACAGATGTCTCAGAAAAGATCTCGCGAACGGAGCGGAGAGCAGACATCAATTTATTATGTATGAACTACAGTCAGTCGGACAGTAGTGTTGAAGCCATTGCTTTGTAATATTTCAACGCAAATCCAGCTCCAAACGTAGAAAGTTCCTGGAAGGCTTTTCGCCAGTACAAGCTTCTTTTACAATAATTATTTTTTTTTAATTTAGGATATATTGGATAAACATAAATGAGTCAAAATGGTCTGCACATAAGAATATCTCATTTGGAAGGTAAATTATCTTAAAGTTATGATTGAAGTCAACGCGTGCTCGAAGTAAGTCAAATTCTTTGATACGAGGAAAAAATGGCGTCGAGTAGATTGACTTTGTACTTCTCACGCAATTCTGAGTCAACTCTGATGTGCCCTGGTATCTCCATTACAGTTATGAGGATCCTTTCGCCTTAACAAGAGAGGCATACAGTAGAATTAGTAATAAAATAATATTGGTTTGGAAGCAAAAGCAATTTTCGTACATTCTGCCCGCTATGAAAACCGTCGAAACCTGGGCGTAGAGGTGATATATTATAGTTGTAGTCACCGTTCTTGGTGGGTCAAAGTAAGACTGTCAGTATCCATTCATATGTCTCTATCTCCCTCATACATACACATGCAACCTACCCCGTTTGTACGGTAAGCTCAAAGACATACGTTGTTTGGTTGAGTCTCTCCGTCTCGAAAACTTTGTCGATACGTATGATCATAATTGTCAGAGTGACAACTTACTTGACATCGGCGTGCAATTTGAGCTGTCCTGTTACCAATCTTCAGTATAAAATTGTACAATGCCTGGAAAAACGAACAATGGAGAAGTCCGACAGCTCGAGCTAAATTTATTAGAGTATTTCTAGGGAGAGAATTAAAACAGCGGTCCCCGGTTACCCACTTCATGCGTACAGGAGGGAGTAGCAGATGCGCTGAAGATCAGTCTGCGCAGTGTTCAGCGAATAAAATGTGTGAAGAATTAGACATTGTTTCCAAACGTACCTATCTATTTTATGAGACATTATATGAATAACCTGAATAGTACAAGCCTTCTCTAACACCCTGTAGTTCAAAAGTTAAGAGGTTTAGGATATATGATCATATGAACTTTTCTTCTTAAGATCAGCTATGGAATCATATCCTGTGATTTTAATATAATGATAATTGCACATGTATCCCATAAGTTACTGTCAAGATAATCGAATTTTGAAAACCTCTTTATACTCAAATTGATCAAATGTTATTATATAATATATATGTTACGGTAAGAGCACTTACTTAGCTAGTTTATAGATTAGCTGGATAGTAAATAAACTATGCAACCGTATGGTTATTTTGATGGAAAATCACTAAAATAACTACTACTATTGGTTGGTTTGTATACTAACCGGTTAATCTATGAAATATACAAGATGTATCGCCTAAGTACAACCCACAAGAAAACTATATATAGATTAACCAGAACTTGTGGCTAGTTCACAAACTATCTACAATAGTTGGATAAAGTGCGAACGTAATATCACTAGTAATACATAATAACGAACTCGTTGGTTAGTATGTAAACTAACCAATCCCGTTTGGCTAATTTAGTTTAGGATAGTAAAATAGTTCTCTATCAAAAATATATTTTATATTTATTTATCACATGATAATCTTTCTTGTTTTTAGGGTAAGGTCCCGTTTACGGTATTCTCTTTATACGTTGCAAAAGTTCAGTATAATAACTGGCATTCTTTAATTTTGAGTTCTGCGACATTTGGTCAAACAGTTCCAATTTTTTCAAATTCTGGCATTTTTAGTATTTTATGTCTTTTAAGTTTTGCATATGGAAATAAAACAGCACGGTAGGTAGTTTTACATGACCTTATTGTTTTTCGAAGTATTCTCCATGAAGATTAATACACATCTGCATGCGCTCGAACCAATTTTCGAAGCACTTATTCCACTCGTTTGCTGGCAGATCCAAAACGGCATTTTTGAATGTGTCAACTGCCTCTTCTGGTGACTGGAACCTTTGACCACGCAGTCTGTTTTTAATTCTCGGGAAAGTAAAGAAATTGTTAGGACTTAGATCTGGACTATATGGCGGATGGTGCAATGATTCCACGTTTTCTTCCGTTAAATACTGCCTTGTTTTTTGGGCTGTGTGCGAGCTTGCATTGTCTTCGTGGAGGATGATTCTTCTTTCGGGGTTGCTTTTTCGAAGCTCGGTGATGACTTTTGGTAAACTAATGGTGGTATACCAATCCGCAGTAACAGTTCTTTGCTCATTAAGAGGAATTGTTGCAATATGACCCGCTTTGGATACAAATGTCGCGACCATCTTTTTCGAAACGCTTCGAGAACGGATGACTTTTGTTGGCTTTTCTCTACTTTGGAACACCCAAACAGCCGACTGTCGTTTATTTTCTGGTTCATAACAGTAAATCCACGATTCATCACCACTAACAATGCTGTGCACATTTTTTGAGTTTCCGGAATTAAAAAGGTCAAGCGTTTTTTGACACCAATGACCCTGGCTGCTTTCTGCTCTTCAGTCAACAGGTGGGATATCCAGCGAGAAACTAACTTTCTTACTCCTACTTCTTCATGTACATTTTTTTGAGTTGAGGTCTTTGAGACCTTCAAGGATGCCTCAATCTCGCGATATGTCACATGTCTATCTTCAATGATGAGTTTGCGCGCAGCATCGACGTTTTCCTGGGTGACTGCCGTTTTTGGTGCACTCACCCTGGGATCGTCGCTAAGACTCGCCCGTCCACGTTTTAATTCTCCACACCAACGGGAAATTGTCGACTGATGTGGCGCTTCGGTTGAGTCCATTTTTCTAATGACTTGGTGACACTTAAAAATTCACTGTAGTAAGAACACTGCACGTATTGTTGTGAAACTCTGAGTTTAAGTTTACTAAAGAGCGAGGTTAAGATTGAGTACTGACGTTCGATCCGCGCGGCCTACTATGTTTCTATATGCAAAACTTAAAGACATCCCTAGTAGCTAGATGCTTATTTGGGAACGAATTTCACAGGATACGACACTAAGCAATAACAAATACTTGCTACAAACCACTTACAAACATAACCCCACTTTTCCAATGAATTAACCAGAGGATCGATTAGTTTATATACTAACCAAAGAATTGGTTATTATATACTAAGTGACATATAAATCCGAACACCCAGTTTAAATGGTTTTATTTTAATAAAAGTTGGTGAATGTATTTATCTTACTGTAAATAACAAGTGAAAAAATTTTCAGCCTTATCAGTTGGACATTCCGGTTTTTATACGGCTTTTTTTTAATTCACTAGCGCTCTAAAAATGAATATTTCAGCCGCAGTAAAGAATCAACGTTGGCGGATTTTGGTTCTTGACATCCTTTACGATCGGTTACGATGCCTAGAGTACGGAGACCTGTAGGATTTCGTCAACTTAGTGAGTTTGATAGGGGCCGTCTAGAAGGCGACGTGGTGAAAGGAGGGATCCACAGTTTTTTGTTGAAAGACATGTTCATCACACTGTTGGAGTTATGGTTTGGGGTGCTATAGCTTATGGTTCCAGGTCACCTTTAATCTTCATCAGAGGTAACATGAACGCGCAGCGTTATATCCACGAAGTTCTAGAACCCCATCTTTTACCCTATCTTGACACCCTGGCAGTTCCAACTTTTCAACAAGATAATGCCCGACCACATGTTGCTAGAGTCACAATAGACTTCTTTCAACATAATGATGTCACATTGTTACCATGGTCACCAAGATCTCCCGACTTATCCCCAATTGAGCACGTGTGGGATATGATGGGTAGGAGATTGCTCAATTTGCAACGTCCTCCTCAGACTCTAGAAGCACTTCGAGAGGAGTTGGTGGTTGCCTGGAATGAGATACCACAGGAGGACATTGACCACCTGATCAGAAGCATGCCTAGGCGCGTTGGAGAATGCGTAGCACATCAGGGTGCATCCATAGATTATTAAAGGTCAGAGGGCTTTAAAGCAGTGCGATCATTTTGAAAGTTTTATCATTTACATATTATGCTTCATTAAGTACTTATACAAAATTTTATTAAAATGAAACCATTTAAACTGGGTGTTCGGATTTATATGTCACTTCGAAGTTGAGTCATTTATTTTAACAGTGAGTAGATCTGATCAAAAGAAATGTTTTTTCCTTTAACATTTTTCTGGTAAAATTAAAGTAACAAAGTTATAGCCCTTTAGAAGTTTGAGTACCGCCCTATCTCAATGATAATATTATGTGCTCGTGTTTGGCAATAACGGATATAATCCGCCTTATAAGTTCATCGCATCGGAAACAAAAAAGCGAAAGAATTTGAAACGATGTTCTTATTACAGTGTACAATCTTATTCAGTTGTATTCAGTCGATGTGTCAGTCGGTAACGCGTGAGTGAATAGTGAATAAAAAATGGCACATGTTTACGAAAATGCTGAATGTAGTACAAAGGGCTCGTGAACCAGGTGACTTAAGACCTCACAGGTGAGGGCATGCCGGTGCTCCAAGACTGCATGATCAAATACAGGTCCGCACTGAAATACTTGTCGGGAGGATACTTTATAAAACAAGGTAACATTTTTTTTTAATTTTTTTTTTATTTTTACACACATACTTTGGTTTATCTTCCTTCTACAATAATTATCTGAAAATTAATGACTCAACTTCAAAGTCTGGGAATGCTGGGCTCACACTTTATCTACCTACTGTGGATAGTTTGTGAACTAGCCAAAAATTCTGGTTAATGGCACTACATCCTGTACAGTTTATAGACTGGATAGTACATAAACCAACCAATACTCGTGGCTATTTTAGTGAAAAGTTGATTTACCATCAAAGTAACCAGACATATGGATAGTTTGTATACTATCCAGCTAGTCTATAATCTAGCTAAGTAGGTACTGTAACCGTAACATATACGATTGTATGTTGCATTTGATAGACATGTTCCTTACACATTGCCAAAAGATAACAAATATCCTCCATGGTTTTCTCGCTCTATTATCTCAAAAATCGGAAAAAAGCATCGTCTCTGGAAACGATACAAGCGAACAAGTAATTTGTCAGATTATGAATTATTTAGCAGTTTACGAAGAACAATAAAAATCGATATTGACATGGCTTATTCAAATTTTGTTGAAAGAACCGAGCGCGCTTTGGCTCACAACCCTAATAACTTTTGGTCCTTCGTAAATCATCGCAAAAATTTCGCCAATATTCCTAGCAACATGTTTTCTGAAAATACTGAGTTGAAAAATCCTGAGCAAATAGTGAACGCCTTTGCAGCATATTTCCAATCTACTTATATTTCCTCCTCGGAATATTTATCTGACTCTGCCTCAGTGAACGATAGTTCTTGCCTATCTATTATAACAGTTCATGAGAAGCATGTACGAAATGCTCTGAATAAGTTGAAACCTAAATGCTCCACAGGTCCAGATTCCATACCGTCTTTTTTCTTAAGGATTGTGCTTCGGTACTTGCTCAGCCCTTAGCATACCTTTTTAATTTGTCTTTAAAAACTGCAACCTTTCCTGACAAATGGAAAATGTCGAAAATTACTCCAGTTTTTAAGAAAGGGGATAGGTCACATATTGAGAACTATAGAGCGATTGTTATCTTGAGCAATTTGGTGAAAGTTTTTGAGTTTGTACTTTTTGAGGTCGTGTTTTCTCATGTAAGTCGTACCATCTGTACTGGTCAACATGGTTTTTATAAAGGTAGATCAACATGTAGTAATTTAGCATGTTTCAAGCAATACGCTGCGGAGGTTTTGGAAAAAGGAGGGCAGGTTGATGTAGTCTATACCGATTTTTCAAAAGCTTTCGACCGTTTAGATCACGGTATTTTGATACAGAAGTTGTCAAAAATTGGTTTAACGTCTAGATTTCTTGATTTTTTCCAGTCATACATTAATAACAGACATTTACGTGTAGATTATCGTGGTTACAAATCATATCCGGTGTTGGCTACGTCAGGCGTACCCCAGGGTTCAGTCCTTGGCCCTTTGTTATTTCTTATATTCATTAACGACATAGTAAGTGACTTGCGGTGTGAGTATTTGCTGTATGCTGACGACCTCAAGATTTTTAGATGTGTTAATACCTTAGATGATAGTTTAGCTTTGCAAGCAGATCTGAACCTTGTACATCAGTGGTGTGAAGTTAATAATATGCATTTGAATGTTGATAAATGTTGCACTATGACGCTAACACGCAAGTTGGAACCGATAGAATCTGTGTTTGAGATTGGAAACAGCTCGCTCCTGAGAGTTTTTTCGTTCAAAGATTTAGGTGTTTTGTTTGACCCCAGAATGACATTTATCGAGCAGATAAATACTATTGTAGCAAAAGCGTACAAAAATCTTGGTTTTGTTATCAGAAACAGCAGACAATTTCATAATCCTAAAACTTTAATCTTACTATATTATGCTTTTGTTAGATCTATTCTCGAATATTGTTCTATTATTTGGTACTCGGCTTACGATGTACATTCCCATAATCTTGAGAGAGTTCAGCGACGTTTCGTGAAGTATTTGTGGTATAAAGAAGATAGAGTTTATCCTGAAAGGGGCTTTCGTAATGACATATTATTAAGCAGATTCAATCTGCCAAATTTAACGAAGCGCAGACATTTATTCGCTGCTACCTTTTTGTGTAAATTGCTCGATGGCAGCATTGATTGTCCTTCACTCTTAGAGAAAATTTATTTACACATACCTACTTTGCGTACTCGTCATGGTAGCAACAGTTTATTCTATTTACCTGTTCCTAGAACAAACTTATTGTTGTTTTCACCACTGTATGTTATGTGTGGCATTTGTGAAAGTGCACGTGCACTTGATATCTTTCACTACAGTAAAGACAGCCTTCGAAGGTTTTTTCTAACTGTCGGCTAAGCATGCTGTACTTCCTGCCTGTTCAATGGAGTGTTCCGTTCAGGCAGTGTATTGAATCTAAATAAATAAATAAATAAATAAATAAATATACGAGTATATGAATAACCTGAATAGTACAAGCCTTCTCTAATGCGTCTTCTTAGATGAAACGTGAATATTTGCCGAAGGGTCATTTAAACGAGTTTGGCAATATAAAAACGTAAAGAGTTTGAAAAGTGCCCATCAGGGTACCGCAAGTGGTATGTCGGTCTCCATGCTGGGACCAAAAACGGTTTTTGATAGATACTGCATTGTTATTTGCTACAAAGATCCTTTTAAAAAATGGGTATGTGAGAAGCGGCTACCAGCGTTACAAGAGATCTTTAGTAATCATGTATGATGCCTCTTATTAAAATGCCCTAACAGAAAAAATGCCCAATTCCAGTTAGAGTAAAATGGAATTGAGCAGTGGCCGCAAGACAAAAAAAAATTTGATGACGCTTTTGTGCTCGAGCTCTTAAATCCATGTCGCCTTAATAAACCGTCGGCTCCAAGATATATCAGAGACGAAATATTACATGAACATGGACATCAAGTTTTCGGCTCCCCTCTTACCATTGTCAATACAACTCTATTGAGTTAGTCTGGGGTATAGGCAAACAGTACTATGATCGTAATATTGGGGAAAATGGTAATGGTGACAAGGAAGTTTTGAAAGTTTGAGACGATGCTTCAGTGATTGAAACTCCTACAGTTTGGGCCAAGTGTGTGAAACATACCGAGACCTTGATTAAAAACGGCTGGGACAAGCTTCAAGTGTTTAATAGAGACTAATGGAATCATTCGCACAAGAAATCCAATAATTCATACTTGAAACAGTTTTGAATATTTGTTATTCTTAATTTTCTATGTGTGAACCTCTTAATGTAGATTGTTAAATATTTTGATAGGTATGGAAGTTACAAGCATGATGTTTATTAAGGCCCGTATCGTCAGTCGTCCCTACAATTGTAGGGCGCGTTTATGGCCTCCTTGATTGTCATTCTCCTTTCTCTCCTTCAAAAATTTCTAGATTACACTTGTCCCGTGTCAGCGCCAGAGCTCTCCTATTGTGAAGATATGTTTTATTTTTAAATTGCAGGAAATTTCAGGCTGATAAAACATGATATAACTCAAAAGCAAGCACAATTTGATGCAAATAGATGTTTGTGACATAACCTCAAAATAGAACACTGACATGGAAAAATAGAAAACTATGACAATCAAGGAGGCCATAAAGGCGCCCTACAATAATTGTAGGGACGACTGACGATACGGGCCTAAGACAATGTAGATTTAAAAGCTCGAGTTTAAGAGCATTATCATCAAAATGTATGTGTAGGAAAAATTAAGCATTTTTATTATTGAAGATGGTTCTTCTAAAGCTCTCCTAAACTTGACACATATCCACCTCCAATGTTAAACGCTCCAACAATTTAGCAAATAGGTTTGTTATTATATTGTAAATTCCGTATGTATATTTTATTTCAACTTTGAAAAACATTAAATGGCCTTTCATACTCTATCCATGTCTATGTACTAGATTAGAGGATTTTTGAGAATTACGATAAGTAAACAATTTTTAATCGGTTTCCCTCAGTTTAGAAAATTAAGATCCGCCCATGGTACGGAGACTCGATCTGCTTACTTATTTCACATGGCGTTGATGACGTAACCGCCAAGAACGGTGACGACAACGAATGATCGGGTGTAGTCAATTTAAGAATTTTTGGAAACAATTGACTGTGGGTATGCATGATGTACAACACTTGGATAATTGTCGTACATGCTAGTATCAGCTAGTATCATCCCTGCGATGGCAATGACAACCCTTATACGCCGACACAGCTAGTAACTACGGCCCTAGCGTTGTCACAAAATCTAACTACCTCTGTTCAATAAATTATAGTGAGCTCATAATAGCGACTGTGTTAATCTACGTTCTAGCAGGGCAAAAAGGCGACGGCGTGCCACGCTTTCGATCTCTCGCGACTCTTGGCTTAAGTGGAGGACGAAAACTGAACCAGTCGGGGTCGCCGAATATTCACACGGTTTTAATTTAGCTCATTCCTTGAAGCCGATCATAGAGCAAATTCTGATTGAAAGTTCTGCAGTTTTCAGCTTAGTGTTATATTAACAAAGCTGTTGAAGAGTCAAGTAAAGAGTTAACAATTTTTTTAGAAAGAGTTGTTTGGTCATCACCACGTTGTGATTACCATATGGGACAGGAACCCGGAATGTCCGGCCGTGGCCCCTCGATTTCTGGAAAGCGACCAAGACTAAATTTGAAGGTCTCCATGCGGACATTATGCGTTATACCTGTATGCTCCAGTAAAACCACTTTCGGGACTATTCTAAATATTATAGGATAAATTTAATGGAACAAATAAAATCCGCAAATTGTCATACTACTAGAACTTCCGACGCTTACTTGAAAGTCTATACTCTAGAAATGCCCCTGCCTTTTTGAACGATAGGAAAAACTATTGCGGCCATTGACGATATGGCCATTAGACACATGCTTTTCCGGCATTCAATTAACCAGGTATACGCAAAATAATTTGTAACTTGAGAAAAAGTTTCTGCGTTTTCCTATTTGAATAGCCAGGATTTTGAACTATGCACTACTTAAATTTACTGTTAAGGATCGAGCGTAATAATTTACAATATACTAATATAAGAGGCACTCTTTAATTAGACACTGGTTGCAAGAGGCTTACTATTTTCTCATTTAAAATTCCACATTTGTGAAACTGAACTCTACCGTAAGAGGACGGCAGAGGGTTTGAAGAAACTGGCATCGAACTGAAGACATCTACTTTCGTATTAGGTCTGCTAGCTTCACGAACAGACCTTCCAGAAGGATATAGATATATAGCACATTTGAATCAGATGAACGATTTGTCATGTCATAGCCTGTTCGCGGCATGTCACGGCCTGTTTGATCTCGAGTCAACTTAGTGCGGGATGAAACAATGAATCGCTGAAAATTACATTTTCCATCTGCTACAGGAAAAGTCTGATAACATGATCTGAGTGACGAGAAGGTTTTCCTATGCTGGGCTTTTTTACTTTCCTTGGACATTTCACCTTCTTTAACAAGCATTGATTCAAAAAACAGGCTGAAAAAAGAAACCTATAAAGTGTCATCTTGGTAGTTTTTAGGGTGCAGTTATTCCAGGTTTGCTTACTAGGATTGTTTTAAGCGTCCATCTATGAAGGAATAGCTCAACTACACGCATTGTTGGTTGCATATGATTTGTGAAGCCGAGTAGTCTATAGTTTTTATCTCTGAGAAGAAAGTTGGTTGAATAGCAAGATCGCATCTGAAGGATTGTGTATATTTGTATAAAATCGGTGATATTTGCCATGTGAGAAAATCATTACTGAATATGCTGCCAATGAAGTACTTATATCTATTCGCGGTGCCCGACGGGTTACTTATATGTTGTCCTTTCTGAAGACAGGTTATGTTCAAAGTTATAAGATACGATTTTTTACGTTCTTTGTGTTTTCAAAAACTTTGAGGAGAATTACGGAAAATCACCACCGCGCCCGCGTTATGTATGATTACTGTTAGCATGTATATGACTTGTAATTCGACTGCGTACAGTGAATATAATTATTTCTTATCTCTCTCATTTTGAAATCCAGCAAATTTGCATATGTAATTTTCAGAATGGATAAGAAAAAGTGGATGCGCAACTAATTTCTAGCTTTCAACTTCAAGTAAGTGTATTTGAGACAATGGAAGGAATTATCATCGACAAATATAATTAGCAAAAATCCTCACTATGTATTGCCGTTATCTCCAATAATGCCACCTCTGAAGCAGATTTTACATCACATCAGAGCCAAACATTGATAACTGAAGCCTCATGAGGTTTAGGCAACACGTACAGCTACAAAGTTCACAACGTGTCCATCAGCTAGTGCTAAGTTAACACCTTCTAGAAAAACTTACATAATGTCACAAAAAACCAATGTAATGTCAAAAAAATCGACATAATGTCTCTTTTCAAGATACGTAATACCCGTGCCTATCTTTTTCTTTTCAACAATGGAAACTCCATTCCATAAGTGTTAATTTTCCGCAGATCGGGTGTACTACTAGATTTAATGGTGTAAGCTGATTGGTTAAATGTTCTAGAGGTTCTACCACTGAAAGGAAATGATATTGGCAACAACCAAATGCAGTTTTCAAAACCGCATAATTTTCCTTATAGTAAGTATGGATCAATTACCTGCTAAAACTGTGTTTTTGGGCTTTGGCCAGGCGTTTTGGACTTCGTCTCCACGATATGCTCCCGCTGGCGTGTTTATCACCGAACGTGAGCTGTCGTGGATTTGTGGTGTAGCTTTACGGCATCGTGCATCGTCGACAACGCTACGACAGCCCTCACTGTCTCGATATGCACAGACCAATCTACAGAACACATAATAGTGAAGAAGTGCGAGAAGTGCAACTCATGTTGTGTTGTGTAGCAAAACACAGGTGTCTCACTCCGTTGAATTGCTTCTTGATAATTCTGAAACAATACAGTAAACTGTAATTTAAACAATCTTTGTGAATAATTTAGTCACTTTGAATCAGTTTGCTCAGTTTTATGCCTTACATTTGTAGGCCTAGATAGGCACAGTTTTGCTTCATAAAACTTTTGACTTTATGTCTGTACTCTATCGTTATTACCATATGTTAATTAAATCTGGATGTCAATATAAAAAAGCTTTCGTACTTTATATAACGGTGCCAACTACAGGGATTATAAAGAGGCTGATTCCAGATATATCTATTCCATTTAATTCTAATAATCTAAACATTACATTAGACAAATATGTTGAGTTCACAGCCTACCTGTGACACTTATTGACAGTTTCCTTAACTTCCACATCTCCCACAATAGTCAAAATACAGCTCACGTATACCATCACAGATACTGACAGTGTTGCTTTATATTTATACTCACTTTTAACGAAATGTTTGCGAAAGCACCAGCGTTTTTCCATTTAGATAAAGATAAAGAATCCCGGCAAGCATCACGTGACTCAATGCCGGCAATGCAGTTTCATTGACTTTTCCTGAAGAGGATGACCTTAGTGTTGCCGATTCGCACATAAGCCGTTTCACCCACTGGACCAATCGCTGGATTGGTCGCATGTTGATGGGTAGTTGGAGGTGCGTGGAATCACCAGCATACATGCATGGGGAATATACAGGGTGTTCCTTAATGATATGCGAATATTTAAGGGTGTGAATCTACATGAAAAACTAATGTTAGTTTGCTATGGTCCAAAAATGTTTCCTTACAAAAACTCGGGGTGTTGAAGTTTTATGGAAAAAATGGAAATTAATTAATATTTTCAGAACCCCTTCAGATATTTCATTGATATTTAGTACGAAGTTAAAGTTAATAAAGTTGCATATTTTTCAATGCAAAAATAATGTTTATTCATTGATATGATACGCCAGTGGTTCTTTGCCAAATAAAAATTATTTTTGAATTCCCCATTCAATTCAAAACAAATGATTGAATTGTTTTCCTTCGATATTCCATTCTTGAGTAAAAAAATAAAGACAGTTCTATTGTCTAACCTGCAAACTTATTATTAATTTAACTGGAAAAGTTAAACACACCAGGGGTAATGAACAACATAAACATAACATTAAAACCAACGAAATGATAACAAAAATTGTTGAAAATGGCCCCCTTCACTTAGTATACATGCTTCCGCCCTCCTTCTCATGGAATTGCGCACTCGTTGGAGTGTTTTTTATTCTATCATAGGCTGCAACTATTCTTTCTCTTAATTCCTCTACAGTACTAATGGGACTTGTGTAAACTAGTGTCTTAAGATAGCCCCATAAAAAGAAATCTAAACTGTTCAGGTCTGGGGACCTTGGTGGTCATTCTTGGGACCCACCGCGGCCAATCCAACGATTTGGATAAACAGTTTGTAAATAATTACGAACCGCTACACTGGAATGCGCTGGTGGACCATCATGCATGTACCACATATTGTTTCTTATTATTAACGGAACATCATCAAGCAGCAAAGGCAACTGTTATTGATGAAAATTGAGGTAAGTCTGTCCGTCAAGTCGTCCCGGCAAGAAGAATGGGCCAGTAAAGTGGTTGCCAATAATTATTGTACATACGTTAACCGCTAATTGGTGTTTAAAATGGGTTCGGTTACGGCATAGGGATTCTCTTCTGCCTACAAATGATTATTGTGGAAATTCTGAATGGCATTTCGAGAAAAATTAGCTTCGTCCGTAAACATAATTATTGATTATAAATGCGGATTTTGTGTAATCTTTTGAGGATATCACTGACAAAAGGTCACACGCCTTGGAAAGTCAATGGGAAGTAGTGCTTGAACTCTCAAAATAAGGTAAGGATATAACAAAAAATCCACAAAAATTCTCCAAATAATTTGATGGCAGATATTTAAGTGTCTAGCGATCTTCCTCGTACTCGTTTCAGGGTGTTCTTCGACTTCGTGCAGCACTGCTTCCTCAATTTCAGGTGTTCTCAAACCTAGAGGTCTACCTTCAGATGTTCCTTTTTGGACAGAATCAGTTTACAACAAGACAACTATCTGGCAAAGCACGATCGGGATGTCTCTGGTGATAAATCCGTCTCGCTTGCTCACCACTACCGTCGGCAAGGCTACGAGTATATACGTAATGTATTTCTGCCATTTCTGCATTTGAATAATTCACCATTGTCAACAAGATTGTAAAAACTAAATAATGAAAAAGATATCACAGCGAACATATTTGAATAACAGAGACTTGTAAGATGTCAATAGCCAGTGACATATTCCAGAGCACTTTTTTACTCTAAAATGGTGCATCGAAAAAAACATTTCTTGAGAGATTATTTGTTTCAAATTGAACGGGAAATTCAAAAATAATTTTTATTTGGCAAAAAACCATTGGCGTACCATTTTTTTCTTAAAAAATATCGAAGTCAATACCCGTACGCACGCCACTGTTACAGCAATAAATTATTTTTGCATTAAAAAATATTAAACTTTATAAACTTTCACTACGTACGAAATATCAGTGAAATATCTGAACAGGTTCTGAAAATATTAATTAATTTCCATTTTTTCCCTAAAACTTCAACACTCCGAGTTTTTGTAAGGAAACAGTTTTGGACCATAGTTTATAAAGCAAACTGACATTAATTTTTCATGTAGATTCACACCCTCAAATATTCGTATATCATTAAGGAACACCCTGTAACGAAAAGGTTGCACTGCACCCCAATTTGTCTCTCTTAGTATATTCTGGGGAAACACGCTCGGACGCGTCAATTTTGATTCCTAGAGGGACGTCTTTCCATTTATGGCCGTATAATTCAGGGTGATCCATTTCCTAATTTTTAGATTTTCCATGAAGTTTCTAGTAACTTTTGTATACCAACGCTTATACCTACCTTCAGTCGTTGTGAAGCTATTTGAATTTATAATAAAATCGACTAACTCAATACTGGTAATAATGGAACGCGCGTCAAAAAATAATACTCATGGATACCAGCAAGTTATATTTAGCATCAGTCAGTGTCTTTCGTTTCAAATTGTTCAGCTACCTACCTAGTTGTGATAAATATTGACCAATGTCTTATTCAATTCAAGAAAGGGTAGAAATAACAAAGCCGTATTACCAAAATGAGAGCATTGCAAGAGCTACTACCTGGTTGTTTAATGCGTTACATCCAGACAAAAATATTAAAACGATAAGTATGTGGGTAAGTTGATAAGAACATTTGAAGATGACATGTAACTCATGGATTTTATTCCATCTGAAATGTCAGACAACGAAGATTGAATGATCTGTCTCGTTTTTATATACTCCGCCCACAATAATTTCCAAATTACAGACAGGCCAAGGGCTTGCGAGCGAACAGATAGGCAGTGAGATGTTTTTTGCAACTACAATACGCTAAAAGTTATATAGTCATGTAATTTAGATTATTTACTTCAGGGTTAGATGCAGGTGAATAACAGTTCAGTAGAGCCTCAAGACAACTGCTGCTAGACTGTTATATGACAGATCTCGTACATACACTTAGCAGTTCACTAAATATTGCTGGCCCTTTATGTGGCTAATGACATCAACTTACGTTGGCTTCTCATGTTGTGTCCGTCTGATGTTTTTTGGACCATAAGTAATGAAATCAGTGTTTCTGCATGTGTCTGTATTACTTATGAGTTTTTATTTAAAATTTGTAGACAACTTAGATGTTCATAAAGTTTTATTTCGTACTTCCATTGTCTATACAATTTTGAGATCAAAAGAAGTATGAGTAGAGTAATGAAATATTTCCCTGCCTAACGTTGTCTGATTATGTTTCCCACTGTCTGAACGATCTCTGTAATCAATACGCAGTATTCACCTCTCGACAACTCTCATAAATGGAGAAGCATCTCCAGACATCTCCGCCAGGCACGGGAACTCATTGTAGGACCCAGCGCTAAGGATGGACGTTACTGCTTATCTCTGGATAGAGCCAACCTAAGATTGCTGGTGGAACTGTTGTCTCTCCATAACACGTTAGGGCGCCATCTGCACGTGATGGGGGTGGATGAGAATCCCTTGTGTGAGCGCTGAGAGTAGAGGAAGTGACCTCGGCGCACGTTCTATTTTGCTGTCATGCTCTGAGCATTCAGGATTCAGGGCCATAATCAACTTCCCTAGAAAGGCGAGGCTTGAGGTCTGAGGAGTGAAGTGGTTCATAAGGGCCCATTCAAGCGGCCCATGCGCTTTCTCCTTACGGTGACCGGAATGCCTCTAATTTCACGATTCATTCATTCATTCACCTTTTACATTAACACTGATTCCCATTTGTTATAGTAGAAATGGAAAAATTACTCTATTGGTATCTGCCAATGACGTATGGGCATGACAGCTAACGTCATGGCTTGCAATGCCCTGCCCAGCTACGTGTGTTTACCTAGATAAGCATTTGTTAATGAGAATATTTCCACAAAATTTAGCAAGGCCAACAGCTTAGAGTCCATCTAGTAAAGCTTCACTACATTAGCACCGCCCTTTAAAAAAATAAACAGGTCGTAAAAGATAACGTCACAATGCCCATAAAGGCGACCGCTTAACGCTGGTCCAGTAGATAATCCCTTCGAGCGGCAGGCAACAGCATCACGTTGGCTATGAACGTGCACCCCTGATTTATACCCCTGCATAGCGTAGCGCGTTTTAACCGTGCCGCGCTCCGCCAGGACTACGACTGCTACTAATTTCACCTTGAGGTTCAACCTTTCAGGATGGTCGTCAGGGACGGAGCTGAAGAAAGTTTTTATTGGACTAATTGCAATGACAAGCTTTTAAGTCACAAAGTGGTTAGAATTGGTTACCTGGTACAAGCAAGGATTTGGGGTACAGCCGCTGGGGTAACAACGGGCATCTTCCTGGAAAACATATTTTGTCTTCTCAGATCTCCTTGGATATAATGGAGATCATTAGAGTTCCTCAGACTTGTGCTATAATCAAGAAGGTGACCCCGTACATATCCTTGATAAACAGTATGTTTCAGATCTACTTAGGCTACCCTAGAAACCTTGAGTTGGTAAAATTTCTTTGAATTGCTTGTGATCCCCTCCCAATGGTATTAAAAATTCGCATTGGATAGCCTAGCACCTAAAACGACCTACGATCTTCCTAGACTGCCTTGGATCTCCTTGAAATATCCTCAGTGATCACTTCACACTTTCTCGCATAGACCAAACTTTTTTTTCAGTCCGTCGGCTATTGTTTTGAGAAGATCTTACCCACTGAACATACTATATGACTCGTTCCTTTCTAATTACTAAGACTTAGTGTGTGGTTCCCTAACTGGTACCCCCACCTCTTATTATGTAATGAACACTGCAAATTTTGCAGTTTCTTCTCTCTCTCTCTCTCGCTCTCCACACTTCCTCCATCCAATTCATGTTGTATAAGTGTGTCTTCAATGATCACAGGTCAACTAAAAGTACAGCCTTCGTACTTTCTACTACTCAGACTACCTGCACATGCTTCTCTCCTCTTTTCTCTATAATAGACATTGTCTCCCTGATTCCTAGGCATTACCGTAGAGGAGGTCTACCCAGAGAGGGCAATCCGCGAAATGTCTTTGAAGTCTGCCTGTCGCCCTCATTGTTCCTTTAAATTAGGATGGTACTGCAATAAGGATCATCAATCAAACACACGACCGAGTGAACAACTTGCTGTATTTTGAAATTACAAGAAAGTGTTTTTTTACTCCAGCTACCACGAAGGCCTAAACACCCATGGCGTACCGCGGGACTATAGGGGGATACATACACGGGAAAAGGCGGGACTTGATACGGACTCTAGCGAGGGAACACGTGTGCATGCAGCATGCACATATTCTGGCCCCGCCTACGAGATCCACCGGGTGGTACTTCCGCGTACGACAGTTAGAGATCGTCTACCACCTACGTGTTGCGCACCAATACGAAATATTTGACACAGCGCGCATTTCAACGACTTGATTTGCAAAAATATGTAAATATGAGCATCAGTTCTACTAGTTGATTAACCAGAGACTACTCACTATGGGATCCGCTGGTGAACGTAAAAGAATTATTAGAATGTCAGATATATTTTATGCTACGGGCACAATGGGTGAAGGATATACTTTGCCAAAGTATATTTCTTTCAAACTTCATTCGCCTTGTTTAACTGTCTTCTCTTGGTACATCACCTCTTCGCTATCTTACTATACTTAGTAACAGTCATATGTGCTATTCTGAGATACCGACTCATTGATTGAGCTTGACGATCCTTCACTGCCAGGTAATATTAGAGCTGCAATGACTTACTTTGATGATGACTTATCTTGCAGTTCATTTCGTTTTCCAAACATTTATCTAGTAGCCTTACAAGATTTACAACAGTATCTCGTCTCGATGTTCTCTAAGCTATACAGGGTGGCCAAACACGTGACGTCATAAAAAAAAATTAGATTCCCCACATCGAGAGGAACCCAAATCACCCCCATATATATGGTCCGATTTTGTTTAGTTTAGGAGTTATGATTTTTTTTCGGATTTTTCGAGAATTTTTGAGTTCTGTGTTTATTTTTACCATAACTTCGTTAATAATTGTGATAAATGCCTGCTTTTTTCACGATTATGTAGCTAAGACCTAAGGCTTAACTATCATATAATCACTCAAGTCATGTAACTGATACTACTTTTTAATTTTTTTCAAAATCTTCGAACATAACAAAAAAGTAAAAAAGTGCAACAACTTTGAACGTTTATAAAAAATTGAAAAAACATGTTCTTACTATTCGTAAGTATCTTAAAAACTTCCTTACGGTATCAGATATTTACCGTAAAAATTTCATCAACCTAGCTTTACTACATGCTACCGTAATTGTGGCTCAAATAGATCCGAACCCAAAATTGGATAACCCTCTGCTCAATAGAAATTGTTAGTTTCGGAAAAAAAATTTGCAAAAACCACAAAAACACGTTTGATTTTTACTGAACAGCAGATTATTATTCATTTATGTTATTTACAAGAGGTTTTCAAAATGTCTGCCTCTAACAGAAATGCACAGTGTACACCTACGTATGAAATTTTGTTTTAAATCTCTAAATGCTTGTGTGTTGTTTTTCAACACATGTGTCGCTTCTTGAATTTTGTTCCTCAATGAATTTTCATTTGCACATTCTTGGGCGAATGTTATGTCTTTAAAATATCCCCAAACAAAAAAATCAATGGGGTTGAGGTCAGGGGAGCGTGGAGGCCATCGTATCGGTCCGTTTCGTCCGATCCATCTGTCTGGGAACCTTTCGTTTAAGTAGTTTCGCACGATCGTTGCGTTGTGGCATGGTGCATCATCATTCTGGAACACCATGTTCCGTCTGGCTTCCAGGCTTGAATCTTCCAGCAATAATGGTAGGCTATTTTCAAGGAAGCTTTTGTAGGCTATCGAATCCAACCTTGACGGCAGTTCAAATGGACCGATAAATTCCATATTGAATATGCCTTCAGATTACCAGTTAAGAGTGGATTTCTGCGAGACAATGCTGCGAAGACAACGAGAGGATCCCGATTTTTTTGATAAAATTTTATGGACTGACGAGTCACGTTTTGAAAGAACAGGGATATTCAATATCAATAATTTACATACTTGGGCTGTTGAAAACCCCCACCAGTCAAGGCCGTCGACATTTCAACACCGTTTTAGTGTGAACATGTGGTCAGCAATATTCAATATGGAATTTATCGGTCCATTTGAACTGCCGTCAAGGTTGGATTCGGTAGCCTACAAAAGCTTCCTTGAAAATAGCCTACCATTATTGCTGGAAGATTCAAGCCTGGCAGCCAGACGGAACATGGTGTTCCAGAATGATGGTGCACCATGCCACAATGCAACGATCGTGCGAAACTACTTAAACGAAAGGTTCCCAGACAGATGGATCGGACGAAACGGACCGATACGATGGCCTCCACGCTCCCCTGACCTCAACCCCATTGATTTTTTTGTTTGGGGATATTTTAAAGACATAACATTCGCCCAAGAATGTGCAAATGAAAATTCATTGAGGAACAAAATTCAAGAAGCGACACATGTGTTGAAAAACAACACACAAGCATTTAGAGATTTAAAACAAAATTTCATACGTAGGTGTACACTGTGCATTTCTGTTAGAGGCAGACATTTTGAAAACCTCTTGTAAATAACATAAATGAATAATAATCTGCTGTTCAGTAAAAATCAAACGTGTTTTTGTGGTTTTTGCAAATTTTTTTTCCGAAACTAACAATTTCTATTGAGCAGAGGGTTATCCAATTGTGGGTTCGGTTCTATTTGAGCCACAATTACGGTAGCATGTAGTAAAGCTAGGTTGATGAAATTTTTACGGTAAATAGCTGATACCGTAAGGAAGTTTTTAAGATACTTACGAATAGTAAGAACATGTTTTTTCAATTTTTTATAAACGTTCAAAGTTGTTGCACTTTATTACTTTTTTGTTATGTTCGAAGATTTTGAAAAAAATTAAAAAGTAGTATTAGTTACATGACTTGAATGATTATATGATAGTTAAGCCTTAGGTCTTAGCTACATAATCGTGAAAAAAGCAGGCATTTATCACAATTATTAACGAAGTTATGGTAAAAATAAACACAGAACTCAAAAATTCTCGAAAAATCCGAAAAAAAATCATAACTCCTAAACTAAACAAAATCGGACCATATATATGGGGGTGATTTGGGTTCCTCTCGATGTGGGGAATCTAATTTTTTTTTATGACGTCACGTGTTTGGCCACCCTGTATATAGAGCAACCTTAGATCCACGAAAACTTTTGATCACAAAATACTAAATCTTCAGACAAATCGCCCGAAGCCCATTTTCAATCGCTTAAGCGTGGCGTCCCTTCGCAAAGTCTTTACTAGCTGCCCTTTCACATAATTTACAGGACTGGGTCATCGTGTCTTGAGGATACAGGGCGAAATTGAAAGGAATATAAATTCTTCATTGTTATAGTAGCAAGATATGCCTATGATTCATGCAAGTCCAAGATCATTATTTAGTATGTCCTGTCCTACAGTTATTTGGTAAGAAGTCTCAGCACCTTTTTGGAACCATTCTCCAAAGGCATTGGAACGTACTGGCATCCTAAAAAGTAGCAGAAAGTGGTTTTCAATGAGCCGAAGTTATTACTGTATTGAGGAGGGCTTGTATTTTAGTTTGACATATAGGATATACAGGAAACGAATTACTAATTATTTTATGAAATATACAATCTCGAGTCAGGTCTGATTTGATAGCAGCATTTTTCCATGGTAATCATCGCCTCGTTTTCCATTTCACGTCTATGTACTTACTGTAAGTGTATCGCAGTTATCTCAAATAATAACACTAGGTAACCACTTATAGGGTAAGCCTTTTGGCTTCTAATTTGGAGCCGGTTGCTATGGAAACGCCACTGGACGGGTTAGTGCAGTTTGCGGTTATCCGGTGTCTGAAAATACGAGGTCTTGTCTGTTTTATGGAAGCGCTAAAGTATAATTTTTGTAGTAAATATATCGTACCGTGCAAACTTCACACCAGCCACGGTTAATCTTGTAAACATCGTCAGAATGGTAATGTACTGGATGAACTTTCGCTTAGTTGTCCCTTAGCTGTAGCAACAGAGGCAGTGGTGAGATAAACCTTGGCAAATACGTGGTGTGACAATTAAGTTTCTGGAATCAAATAAAGCCTCAGGCAAGCATTTGTCACCAGTCTTTAGGATTTTGATTTTGAGAAACCCTTAGTAGTTCTCGGAATTTAACCGGCAAGGGTATCATGAACCTTGGAAAGTGACGTTATATCGATTTTTTGATATTATACTGGTTTTCTTTGACATTATGTAGGTTTTTCTACAAGATGTTAACTTAGCACTTAGTTGTACGTGTTGCCTAAGCATCACAAGGCTTTAGTTATCGTTGTTTGGCTATGATGTTATGTAAAATCTGCTGCAGGGATGGCATTACTCGAGGTCTAAGCTGTAAGTTGTTTGTGTTGATGATAATTCCATTGGATTCTTGTTTCAAATACACTTCAAGATTCAAAGCTAGAAATTAGTTGCGCAGCCACTTTTTGTTATCCATTCTGGAAATTAAGTATCCAAGTTTGCTGAATTTCAAAAATGAGAGAGATAAGAAATAATTATATTCACTGTACGCTGTCGAAGTACAAGCCATATACATGCTAAAAGTAATTACACACAACGCGGGCGCGGTGATGATTTACCGTAATTCTCCTCAGCTTTTCGTAATTTATAACTTTGAACTGAACCTCCCTACAGAAAGCACAATATATAAATAACCTGTCATATTCAGCATGTTCAGTAATGATTTTCTCACACAGCAAATATCACTGTTTTATACACATGCAGACCAATGCAGGTAATCATCCAGATGCGATCTTGCTATTCAACAAACTTTCTTCTCAGAGATAAAAACTACAGACACGGACCACTCAGCCTCACAAGACATATCCAACCAATAATGCCTGTAGTTTAGTTGAGTAATTCGTCCATAGATAGACGTTCACAACGATCCTAGTGAGCAAACGTGGAATGACTGTTTGCGCCCTAAAAACCACCTAGTCTGCAAGTTAACATCTTATGGGTTCTTTTTATCCATGCCGCTCAGCACTATGATTACAGCTTTGTCCTCCTTTATGTCATGATGAATTTTCTTCAGATGAGATTTCACATCAGAGGACAAAACAGGCTGTAGATGGCAATATCGGGGCGATTGGTAAGGTAAGGCAACGCTCCTATGCCTGACGGTCCTCCTTTGATACTAAATTAAATCGCGTGATCTCACGCGTAGAGGTCTAAAAGCTAATTAAGCTATGAGAGCACGTAAAGGCGTTATGAAAAATTTCTGCTTTCATAAATTAAAAAATAAACCTGCGAAAATTTTGGTGTATAGCTCAATGAAAACAGAACTTCCTAATAAAGCCTGTTAGGCGTCCTTTAGCTAATTATCTTTTAGCACCCTACGCGGCAAATTACATGATTTAGTTAAGCATCAAAGATAACTCCTAGTTTGAACTTCATATTTTCCTAACTTTAATGCTTTTCGCATCCCACACTAACTCATAAGACAACGTAAGATACTGTGACATTGCGCCCATTAGGCAGTGGATTTCCGAGTGGCAGTGTACAACAGTATCAACTGACGTTCTGGCTGCACGTTCATTAAATATAAAATTTCATGATAAATACTGATGGATCACACTATGGTGGCAGAAGCCAAACTTGAACCTCATCGTATACAATCTTCGTAGGGTAGGGATTCACATTAAAACAGGCTGTTCTTAACGTGGATTACTCAACTTGACAATGCTACTAACGTAGTTACTTACGTAAACGAATCATCCTTTCAACTTCAATATTGGGTTGAAATTAAAAGAAACATCTCTAGACAGATGTTGGTGATTCCCTGAATTTAACTGCTGCATCAGTAGACTACAGAAACGAGTGATCTCAGCCTTAGCTCTTTCTTAAAATTACCGGTTTTAAAACAGTTTCATTGTTTCAAAGAAATATATACCCTTTTCGCAAAGTAGTCATGATATATGGGAGAAGGACCTCCTTGAATGAAATTAGTCAGGCTCTTGCGTCTGAGAATATTAAATCTCAGTTCGCAGAAACGTGTTCGAAATATATCAGTTCAAAATAGCTACCTTTTTGCCGACCCTAATTATCAACGTTAGAACTTACTGAATGAGCCTCTGTATATCATACTGTTTTTACAGTTTGTGCAATTTATTTAGAAGCACAATGCAATGTTTATTTTAATTAGTGAATCATTCCGAGTAGCTGCTACAAGACATTAACCATACTGGCAGTACGCTACAGTTAGGTATGATGAATTTTAAGCAGAAACTATCCGTTTATGAAGTTGGGCCCCTTGTCAATTTTATTCATCGTGTTGGGATCTACAGTTATCAGCAATATGATGGCGAAGTGAATAAATATGGAGCTTCTAGAGAGGCTTGATTAGTGACAAGCGTATGGTTTCCAAAGCCAACAATAAACAGGGGACCTCCTAGCTTACGAGCTTAAGTCAAGGAACTGTGGAGTGAATTGATCCAGTCATATGATGAGGTTCATGTCATTGCTCTTGTTATCACGAAAGCTTTCGATCAGCTGTAACAAGCTGCCCTCTTATGCAAGCTTCCATCCTATGACCTTAAGAGAAATCCTGCAAATGGGTGGCTGACTTCCTCTTTGTCGTCGTAATTGAAGTTTCCTTCTCTACACCCCATAATATTAACTCGAGTGCTTCCAAGGCATCAGTTTTAGCCCTAACATATCAATGACCCCCCTCCTGTCCGATTAATCCCGTCGACAGCATTGCCGATCACATTACTCTACACGTAGGCCTGCATTGCCGATCACAAGTTTGGGGTGATGCCGCCCACATTACATACTCGATGCTGCTCATGAGAGGGGTGTTCGAGTGATCTATGACATCTTTCAAACGGACAGTCTCAGGATCCTTTCGCACAGATGGCGGTCTGCGATCTTGGTCTACTGTACCGCTATGTCCGCGGGCTTTGCTCCTCAGACCGCTCCTCCATCATGCCACCGTGCGTTGAGACTGGCCAGACGGACCCGCCAGGCTTCTGTCTTCCATCCCAAAGCTGTCAGTACATCGACAACTGGCTGGTACGTCTGCTCCTTTTGTTCCTAGGACATCTAAATTATGGAACAATCTGGCGGAGGAGGTTATTTTCAGTTCTCCTAACCTTGGGCAGTTCAAAATTCTGAATAACTAGCCGTTTTCAAGTTCGATATAGCGGCGCCCCTGCTTCAGTATAAAAAATATATCGGTTTTTCAAGAATTTGCTGAAGGCCGTAAACACCGAGACAGGTCTTTTTAAAAGAAGAGCTCATCCAAACCAGATAGCGTTAAGTAGATGTAGATATTGTTTTGGGCATATATGAAAACTCATAAAACACGACTATAAAACTTTTCTGATGGAGTTTAGTCATTTCTTTGTTTGATCATAGATTGTTGGTTACATCTTGAAGTCGAGTTCTAATTGAAATCATCATTGCACTTTCCACGCCCACATGCAGTATCGTAATAAACAGATCGAGGCACCTTGCTTTTTGAATGTTAGATGACATGTAAGTCACGGAAAACCGTCGCTTATATACCTCGGCCTGAGTGCAGATTGCTGTCTATCTTCTGTAACGGATCTTGAATCTAGTTTAAAATGGGTGAACCATCAGTTGTTTTTATTTTAAGTTGGAATTATTTTGAGAGTTGGTGAGGCTTCTATGCTCAACCCATTGACAGATATATTATGACAAACTTCCGCTGTGAGCAATGAATCGTGAACAAAGGTGGGAAATATTGAAAAACTATCTTCAAAGTGAGTGCTGTGTTGCAAAATCTTTGCGAAAATTGAGAAGACTATGTGTTGCTTAGAGTGAAAACGCAAGAATGTAAACTCGTCACAGATCACAAGTGGGCATCAGTCACACTTCTGTGCGGATTATTTCCTTTCAAGGTACAACTTGTGCAAGGGTTCTATAAATAGGGAATTAAGATTCCCTACTTCTAATACGTTTATATCTTTAGGGGTTCAGTGAATACAGTGTCTCACAACTTAATCGTGGTATTATTGTCTCAGCCATTACCTTACCCTTGATGATAAAGAGTCTCCCCAGGAATGTTACAAAATCAATTGGAAGCGGACGACAATTTTGGTCGCCAAATTATCTTTTCGGACGAAGCCCATTTCCATCTGGGAGGTTACGTTAACAAGCAGATCTGTAGGATTTGAAAAACCAATGCATCCAAAAAGAGTAAGTGTTTGGTGTGGCTTTCGGATTGGTAGGATTATTGGTCCCTACTTTTTTCTATATATGAAGATGGTGACATCGTGTCGGTAAACGGGCAATGCTATAGAGACACGTTGAGGAGTTTTTTGTGGCCACTATTAGACGACATGCACTTGCACAATCTCTGGTTCCAGCAGGATGGCGCGACATGCGATACCAGCCGTAAAACAATCGATCTTTTACACATTTAGTTTGGTCATCGCGTTAGCAGTCGTTTTGGAGACGTTCATTGGCCAGCCGCAGCTGTTATTTGACGATTATGTCTTCCCATGGGGTACTGTTAAGGACCGCTGTTATACTAACGATCCTCAAACAATTCATGTTCTTAAGGATAATATCCGTCGAGCTATTGATGAAATAGAAAATGTGCTTCAAAATTGGGTGAAGAGGATGGACTACTGCCAGGCCAGCCGCTGAAATTGTTCTTCATAAATAATCAGAAGGTGTATTCTTTTGAATGAAGTATCGAATGTTAAATATTATTGAAGAGTGTAGGTTTAATACCAATTTAAAAAAGAAACCAATGGATAGCCCATAATTTATATGTGTGTGTGTTTCGAGTTTCTGATCATTTTTCGAGAGGTCCTGTTTTAAATCTCAAGCTTCGTTTTTCTTTGTTTTCAAATTGTAGGTCATCTTTGGACTTGCATTTGTTAAATAGTCAAGGGTTCTACAAGTGAAAAATTAGGCATGTCTGATATTTTACTTATCATTAAAACTCTGTACTCTAAAAGTTGAATTAATGGTAGATAGTGGGTGTAAGAGCTGAGTCGGTCTACTTGACTTTATTTTTAAAGTAAATTGTCTCCAAGCAATAAATCTCCTTGTGTTTCAATCAGCGCTCTTCGTGGTTGTTAAACGTTTAACGTTCGCCTCCGAGGCAGAACGACGTTTATTGGACGTAATTGCCAAATTGCCTATACATCATCTGAATGGATTTATCTTTTCAGCAATTTGCCGCTTTGTAGTTTACCAGATATGCGAAAACGTAAGATTAATGGAGCAAAACGTTTCGGTTAATAACAATTTGGCTCATTCTGTGGATAGCCTGAAGTTTCGGGTTTGGTTTAATATAGAGTGCGACAATAGTATATGGCAATTTGGCAATCCAGGTAATTGAGAGCCCTTCCTCACCGGGACGCTATAACGACATCTCCTACATCTGCAGCCAACGAGTTCGAATAAATCAGAAGGAGCCAAGCCTCTATGCTTGCATTGCATTGTTTGTCGCCAAATTATGTAGTTTTACTACATACTTTTGGATAATTTGTCTACCATTTCCTACCAATGTGACAAGTGGCGTAGATTCTTTTCTCCGAAAAGGGCATTCAAGTAGCTATTCGTACTGGTTGTATCCACGTAGAGTAAGCACAAAAAAGACTACTGTATTGCGATGTGAATCGCTCAGTGATGATTGCTAATAAACAAAGGTATTTGTCAAATTAGGCAAAGAAACGAAAAGTAATATTTATTGACGGTACAGTATATGAACAATTCTTCTCATGATTTTGGAAGGTGCACCATTCAAAAAAAATATCGCCACTAAACGGCAACGATGGCGGAATACCTGATACCGGATGAGCGGGACATCCTACTTGAACTTATCTCGTTTCTAAGTAGTTCAGATCCGAGCATGTTCTTGGCTGAAAGGAAATTCCTAGTTGCGCATAACATGGAAAGTCTTGCTTGTATATCATTGTCGCTATAGGTATCCAATACAAACATTTCGAAATTTTCTCCTTAGAGTCTCGTAGCGCTAAAATTACGCGTAACGTCAGAGTATCTTTCCGAAAATGTCTTTGATTAAAGATTAAAGTAGATAAAGTTAAATTTTAGTTTACTTTAGTTAGATTGAAGTTTAGGTTGACCCCTTCACCATTTTTGGCAGCTGCCTGGAATATTAGGATTGTATGGAACCTACGCACTTTTATATCTTTCCGTGGAAATGAAGACTTTATTGCGAAATATCAACAACTGTCAAACCGGCGGCTGAAGTCTGATGGACTTATAGTATGGACTTGCATCCTGACTACTTACTGTTGTACGTAATTTTGGCGACAAACAAATCGTTGCCTTACTGCCTCTATCCAGTCCGACGTTTTAGTCTGTAGCCAAATTAACTGATTAAGATATAGTTTTTGGCGTGCATCTTTACTAGTCGCTATGTCATCGTCATAATTTGGTTTAAAATGCTGGCGACGTTGCCATGGCGTCCGGTGAGGGAGGGTTCTGAGGTTTTATGCAGATTCCGCAGAGAATGTCATATACAGGGTGAATCAAAAACATTGGCACTATTTTTGATGTACAGTTGTATTCATAAAAAAAGCGTACACGAATTAGAATGAGAGGAAACCTTAACCTTATTTGCGTAAAACCGGCTTATCGCATGTTAAAGGTTATTAAAAATGCAAAGCATGGGCGTCGGGCATTAGTTCAATACAGTAACAAAAATGTATTTCTTTATTTTACATCTTAACAGTTTTATAAAAATTACAATAGAAACAAAAAACGATTAACAAGAATAAATAAAATCTAATATTTGGTCATATATCCCTGTTTTTCTATTACTTGAGCCAGTCTATTCGGAATTGACTGAATTATATTTGATACAATATTTGGATCAAGCTCTTCCCAGCACGCATGTATTATTTCCCATAAATCTTCTGAATTTTGTGGCCTAACATTTCGAGTATATATTTTTTTTACGATTATACCCCAAATATTTTCGATTGGATTGATATCGGGACTATAAGCGACCCAAGGCAGCAACTCCACATTATGGGTTTGAAACCAGTGGGTTACAGCATTGGCCGTATGAACTGGATAATTATCTTGTTGAAATATGAACGTATTATTGGGATATATTTGCTCAGCACTTGGTAACAATATGTTTTCTAAAATGTTAATGTAATTTCCGGCATTAAATCTTCCCTCTATTCGCTAGCAAACACCAGGTCCATGAACACTTATCCAGCCCCATATATTTACAGAGTAACGCCCAGGTCTAGAATTGAGGGGGTTAGTATATCGCTCTTCAAACCTGGTATTGTTTGGACGGTAAACACGAATTTGGCCGTTATAAGTCGACTGGAACGTCTTTTCATCAGTAAAAATGACCCTGTTCCAAAATTGAGGATTGCGGTATATATAATTTAAAGCAAAATAATCCTTCGTTAAGAAACATTTTTTTCGCAGCAGGGTGACATTTTAGTTCAGATTTCATTACTCTCCTGCTGGCGGTAGGTTGGGAGGCAGGAAATGCTGTATCAATAACAGCATCCCTTACAGTTGCAAATGGATTATTTCTTAAATATCCCAAAAAAGCAGCATCCTGTTCAGGGTTGGTAAGTTTGGGACGACCTGAACCAATTTTCCTCTTTAGGGAATCTTCCTGTTCCCAGCGTTGCTTAATTTTCAATATGGTTTTTTTATTTCTATTATACAACTGCGCTACAGCACGGATTGACCATCCTTCTTCAATTCTTGATACAATTTGAGCCTTTTCAACTTCAGACAACTGACGAGGCATTTTTATTTTCTTCTGTCAAAGTTTATCAAACGTTACCACCACGCATTTTCGAAATGAATTACATCGACGTCAATGCTTTGCATATTTGACAATCTACGACGTGTGATAACCTCCAATAAACAATCATTTAGACAAGCCGGTTTTACGCAAATAAGGTTGAGGTTTCCTCTCATTCTAATTCGTGTACGCTTTTTTTATGAATAGAACTGTACAACGTGTATCGCGGTATTTTCAGGCTAGAACGGCTTTATGTTTTTAAGTGATTCTGCTTCAATAGAAAATATTTTCTTCTACAGTGGTTAACGTATCACAGTTTCTGTTTATACTATATGTTAGAAAAAATCTAATCGATATCATATCCACTCGGAGATATTCTTACTTGAATTATCCATTTTAGCTGTGAGGCATTTGAAGGGTCTAACCACAGAGCCAGCCCACTTGATCCGACTTCTGACGAAACTAAGAAGAATCCCTTGTTGATCAGTTAAAAAACGCTTAATAATGTTGACAAAACAGACTGACTTGGTAGTAACTCTCTAATAAGCCAACATGAAGATTTTATATGAAGTTTCCCACGCAATGTCTACTCAGAAAAGTGCTATCGAATAGTGCTATATTTCTTTTTTCTCATTCTATATATATATATATATATATATATATATATATATTTTCTCCACGTGAAACAGATGGAGGAGGTTAGAAGGGACTCTGCCGTTTTCCCCCAAAATGGCAGTTCGGTAATTTTTAATGTGTTTGGGTGTATATAGTGCTAACACCTAACGATGGTTTCCGTCGTTATCAATAAACCCAATGTGTCCGTCCTTTTGGTTTTATAATTGCAACAAGTGCTCTCATGTACGCTTTCGTTTTGAAACACAATTTGGCTGCAACCTCAGCGACGACTCCTGAAGATGGTTCCATAGAGAAACCGAAAGCTCGGGATTACCGTCAAAAGAGTTTACTAAAGCTTATAAAATTTTTAGACAATTTCCCAATTAAGAAGTGATTGTATATATACAGGGTGACTTTGAAGTTGAGTCATTAATTTTCAGATAATGATTGTAGAAGGAAGATAAACCAAAATATGTGTGTAAAAATAAAAAAAAAATTAAAAAAAAATGTTACCTTGTTTAATAAAGTATCCTCCCGACAAGTATTTCAGTGCGGACCTGTATTTGATCGTGCGGTCTTGGAGCAGCATGCCCTCACCTGTGAGGTCTTAAGTCACCTGATTCACGAGCCCTTTGCACTACATTAACAAAGGCACGAGGGGTTGGTTGCACTCGATTGGGAAACCGATTCGCATAAATCCGTGATGCATCCGGGAGCATTTTGTAAAGACTGCCCCCCCGTAAATAAGAATCATGTCCACAAGTTCAGCATTTTCGTAAACATGTGCCATTTTTGATTTCGTTTGAGCCACGCAACACACTACTATTCACTCAGGATTTATCGACTGACGAAAAACATCGCGATAAACGTTTCAAATTCTTTCGCTTTTTTGTTTCCGATGCGATGAACCGGTCAGGCGGATTATATCCGTTGTCGCCAAACACGAGCATATAATAGGCAGGGCGGTACTCAAACTTCCAAAGGGCTATAACTTTGTTACTTTAATTTTACCAGAAAAATGGTAAAGGAAAAAAACATTTCTTTTGAACAGATCTACTCACTGTTAAAATAAATGACTCAACTTCGAAGTCACCCTGTATATATAAGTAAACATACAGGGTGGCGCATCGAAAACGAAACAGACTCATTTACTGGCAGCTCAGTTTTTTATTTGGAAAAACGCTCAGACCCATCGATTTTGTTTTCGAGGGGGACACAAGTTTGGCAAAAAATCACGTTAACACGTGCATCCCGCTGGGCGGGGGTGAATCCAACCCTAAAATCTTAAATGGAAAGGGGGTCGAGTGATAACTTATTTTAAAGGTCTTTCAGTTCCCTTTATAGTGATATAAAATTAATGTAGTTCAGTTCAGTAGTTTTGAAGATTTATTGATTTAAAGTTTAAAGTAGACTTTAATAGGTACATCAGATTAGTTTGTACTACTTTCAGAAGAGATTTGACTAAAAGAATTTACTTAATAAGTAAATGCTTTTCTTCACTACGCCCATGGTTTTTTTATCATTTTTTTTTGTTGAAAATAGCTATTGGAGCATTTTTTGTGGCAAAAAAGTTATTTCTTGTAGGAAGATAAGGAAATATCTCGTACTTCTTTTAAATAGGAATTTAGTACATAGTTTGCGATTGATTTGACCAAACTTTGTTGCTAACATAACTTGTAACGCTTTATTACATAAATTAACCACAGCAGAAAGAGTTGAAATTATTTATCGAAATATTTTTCGAAAATAATCAGTGCGCTAATAGAACAGCAGAAATATTTAATGAGCGACATGAGAGCAGTAACGTGCATCGAAAATATGTTCTAGAACTTGTAGCTAAATTTCGGGAAACTGGGTCAGTCGCCAATAGAAAACGCAAAATTGAAAATCCCATAAGGAACCAAGCAATAGAAGTGGGGGTTTCAGGGCAAGTTTATGTAGTTCCTACGGTAAGTACCCGCAAACTGGAGACTGTGTGTGGTGTACGTACTGTCCAACGGATTCTAAAGGCCCATAGTTTTCATCCATATAAAATTCACCTGGTACAAGAACTTAATGAAGACGATTTTGATCGGTGATTACAATTTTGAGAAGTTATGAGTGAACGAATTATAAACGACGAATACCTTCTATTCAACACTTACTTTTCCGACGAATGTTCCTTTTTCTTAAATGGCGTAGTAAATCGTCATAACTGCCGATATTGGTCCGATTCTAATCCCAGAATTTATCATGAGGTTCATATACAGCAGCCACAAAAATTAAATGTTTGGGCTGGTATTTTTGGCGATCATTTAGTTGGCCCTTTTTTGTTACCTGGAAATTTGACCGGTGAATTGTATTTGGAATTACTGGAAGACGCCATAGATCCCGCATTAACAGCCATAATTGAAAATCAGAATGATCGGTGGTACATTGCGAATAGGTTGATGATCCAACAGGATGGTGCCCCACCACATTACGCATTACATGTTCGACAATATTTAGATCAGACGTTTCCAGATCGATGGATTGGTTGAAGAGGTGCCATGGAATGGCCCCCAAGATCGCCAGATTTATCACCTTTGGATTTCTTTATGTGGGGCCATTTAAAAAGCAAAATCTATGCTACTCAGCCAACATCATTAAAAGGCCTACGGCAAAGGATTGTCCATGAGTGCCGTCAAATTACTCCTCGAGTATTGCAAAATGAGCGGCAACGTTTTGACCAAAATCTTTATTATTTCATGGAGAGTCATGGTGGCCATTTTCAACATTTACTTGTCTAACGGGTCTGTTCATCATTCATTTTTAAATTTCTTTGCTGCCAAATGTGTTGATCTCCACTAATGATGATGTATTAGTTTTATTTAGGCTTTAAATCAATAAATCTTCAAAACTACTGAACTGAAGTACATTAATTTTATATCATTATAAAGGGAATTGAAAGACCTTTAAAATAAGGTATCACTCGACCCTCCTTTCCATTTAAGATTTTGGGGGTGGTGTCACCCCCGCTTAGGGGGATGCAGGTGCTAACGTGATTTTTTGTCAAACTTGTGTCCCCCTCGAAAACAAAATCGACGGGTCTGAACGTTTTTAAAAAAAAACTGAGCTGCCAGTAAATGCGTCTATATTTATCTGTTACACATATTTTCATTACTTTACATTCCTTCCCCAAAGTGGATAATGATAATCTAAAAATCCCCAATAATGAATGAGTGCAGTTATGTAGAGCTCCGGTGGCTTATGGTGCATAGAACTCTCACTGATATGAAACCGTTTATTTTTGAATATAATCAATAATTATTAGTTACTACAAGTCATCACATTTCATAACTGAAATTATTGCTATGTATTTATCTATCTCATTAGTTTGGCAGCTTGAAAGTCGCGGGCTACTTGACGCATTGAAGTATTTCAAAATGAGTGGGAAACCAATAATGTGCCGACGTACGTAGCATCTTCAATCTTTCTCAGACTTGTGCAGTTATGTGACTCAGTCATCCATGCACTTTATTTAAGCAGTGTTACCGGAGGCTCGGAATATTATCAAATCTGCTATAATTCAAAGCCTAATCAAATTAAATGCGGTAATATGTCATAAAAGTAAACAAATTCTGTACATGCCTCAGTAGAGAAGGCCATTATTATCCTTGAAAATGTATGCCTCGACGCGTTGCGCCTCTGGATATAAAAGTGCTCGTCCAACAATAGCATTCTTCTCCACAAAGGCATGCAATGTACTACTCCTCAACGAATATACAAGAAAAAACGGGGGTTAGTTTATAGTAGGACATGCTGTACATGGTATCCTGGTTACGATACAGAGTAGTTGTTTAATATACGGCTTGATGATTAATATTCCAGAAATCGAAATTCTCTGCGTTAGGGGTAGGCTACCTTTATCACATACCTAATTGAATCACTGGCCAGCCAAGGCCCTTCACTAGAATTTAATCACACAGGATTTCCGTTCGATGGTTGCACGTATAATACTGGAGATTGCAAGTCGTCTCTAAACTCAATCTGGATAGTAATCGCCTGCCGGTTTATCGGAGTATTAGTTACAGATCCTTGTATATGCGTAACTGTTTTGTAGCGAGGGCATGGCCTGGAGGTCACTTAGCACGTAAAAGGCTTGCGGGAGATTGTAAAATACGGCGTCCTGAAAGTTAGGACTTTCCATTTCAGCAATAAATGCATTCGAAGTAATAAACTTAATCTGCGGTAAAACAGCGGCTGAAACGTGAAAAGGGAAAGTGAAGAAAGTAGGCTGACTCTGTACAAAAAGGAACATGTGTTACAAAGGGGATCAAGGGCGAGGAAGCGAGGCCGACCATGAACTCTGGATATATGGATGAGTGGTGTTGAGCTGGCAACTTAGTGGTTAAGACTGGACCGCCACCATCGGGCGGTCGCATGGGCAAGTATAGACGTCTGATTCTGTAAGTGAATCGAATTTACCAGTGTTTTAATTTAACATAAAATATATGACTACTAGATCTAACAGTATCACCAGGACCAGAATCCTCCTAATAATAGAATAGCCTCCAGCGATACCGAAACCACAAGGTTTGCGCCCCTACCCTCTACAACCCCAATCACCAAGTTTCATCTCTTCCAGATACAATACAAAAATTGACCAGGACCCTCTCAAACGTCAATGATGAGGTTTGTTGCCGTTTTTTACAAAGCTTTTCAGTTCTTGGTGTAACAGTAACATTTTATCAAAGCCACAGACGATCAGCCGACATACAAACAGACCGATAAACAGATAAACCAACGAGAATGAGTGACATGGTACATGTCAGAGAACATACAGAAGAAATAATGTCTCGTATTGAAAGCTTTTCGCGATTACAATAGTTCCTCACCAACTGACGTGGTAAGTAAAATTGAGATAATGTACTCACATGCATTTGACAAAAAATTTCGAATACCGCACTATTGCATCTTGCTCGTAAATAATTTCTGGTGCTCATAAGCTTATATATGTTACCGGACAAACCCGATTTTAGGATAAACTAGTTTTTCCTAGGTCAAACCAGTTTATCCGAAGAGCGATAGGATGAACTAGTTTATCATAGCCTAAACTGGTTTTTCCTGAAATAAGTTAATTATGATTAGGAAAAACAGATTTGTCCTAGCCTACATACAGTCTTTTGACAAAATTAACAATATTACAAACATGTTTAGTAATTTTTATTATTTACTTGTTATTACATGTCAAACTATTATGGCATATCGAGTTGCAGAGAACGTTATTTTTCTTGCAAAGACATCGATTCGACATACACTTCTTGGTGCAACTACACTTAAAGAAACCTTGGCCTGTTCCAACTGAATGTTTTATCGCTGCGGTTCTTAACGAAATTTCATTGTCCTTGTTTACTTCTTCTTCCAATAAAAACTTTTGTGTGCAGATATCAAATTCATTTCTGAAATGAAAATATTCAATTTAAATCAAATAAAAACCGTAGCAAAATGAATAATTACCTGCAATATAATTTTTGTAAGATACCATGCTTGGTCGCAATCTTATAAAATCCGTCATCAGATGCTTCAAGCACAACTCCAATAACGTTTCGAAGATCTCCTTTAGCCCTGTCTACATCAGGAGTAGGTATGATGATGTTATCTTCAACTTTCGCTGGTGGATGCACCTTGTGAGAGGCTTCTTTCATCTTTTTGGCTTGTTTTTCAAGGCTCTGCGCAGCCTTTGATCGTGCTTCTAAAATATTTTGTGAGGTTTCATCCATGTCATCGTCTCCATTCCTATCTTCGTCTCCATTCTTATCTTCGTCTCCATCCGTATCTTCGTATCCATAACTGCCTTCATTTTCATGTCCATCTATGTTTTTCCCATCAATCAGTTTTTGAAGATCGTCTTCGTCTTCAATGTCCTTTAGCAGCTCCGAAGGTAATGAACTAGTAGAGAGGCCAACCTTGGGTTCCGCACCAAACATGGCCTTATAAGGCGATTGTTTAATTCCAGAATGAAATGCCCGATTTTTCATAAACTGTATGTACCTTAGTCCTTCTGACCATTTAGTTGTCTCGCTGTCATTCATCCAAGCATTCAGCATGTTTTCAATACCTTGATTTGCTCTTTCGACTGATCCCTGACTTTGACTATGTCGTGGTTTTCCATGCACGATTTTGAACTCTGGCCATAAGCTTGTCACTTCTAAAATTACACGATTCACAAATTCTCGGCCATTGTCAGATTGTAGAATGCATGGGCCCCGAAAGTTAAAAATATATCATTTAAATGGTAGGCTACCTCTTCTGCTCTCTTACTTTCCAATGGACGAAGCAGGACAAATTTTTTTAGGTGGTCCTGATACACCAATATAAATTTAAGCTTTCCATCTGGTTGTGTCCGGAAGTCAATAAGATCGACTTGGCATCGGCTATTCATTTCGGTGTGCAAAATCGGTTTGGAGACTAATCCTTTCTTTTTTTTCGTCTTTTTTTGTTGACAGACCATTCACATAGATAAAAAAGACATATCATTTCTTTTGTGATATTCGCAAACTTTTTAGAAGTTTCAGCCAACATTCTGTCACGACCACCATGTCCCACTGCTATGTGATCTGCATCAATAACGTCATATAACTCATCAGCGGTGAGATAATACTTATAATATTATTTGTATTTCCTTCATTTCGTGCGGTAAATTTCTTTACACCTCTGATTTCCACCACATCAAATCTTTTCAGTCTTCTTTGTTGCAAGGGTGATTTATTCTCCGTTTTTTTAGCCTCTTCCACTTGTTGGATAAGTGCCAAATACTTTTCCTTTGTCAAAACATTAAAATGAATTGATTTTTAGTCCTCAGATCTTAAAACCTCTACCAAGAATCTCTGCCTCCACTCTTTTTGACCTACGTGCCCACTTGATGAAGCCTCATCCATGTTAATGAGATACAGAAATACTCTGAGAACTTTAGATACATAAACAATCACGAAATGTTTCAGAATGTTTAGCTTATGGACAACACGCACAATACGCAACGATTTTGCAATAAGACGAACGCTCCATAACAGTCAACGTACGCGTGCAAACTAATCCTTGCGATCGGCGCCGGCGAGCCAAACCAAGGTTCAGACCAGTTCAGACTGGTTAAATCGCGGGTCGAAGTTGTTTAGACTAGGACAAATCAGTTTTCCCTAATCATAATTAACTCATTTCAGGAAAAACCAGTTTAGGCTAGGATGAACTAGTTCATCCTATCGCTCTTCGGATAGACTGGTTTGGCCTAGGAAAAACTAGTTTATCCTAAAATCGGGTTTGTCCGGTAACATATATACTTAATTTGCAATTTCCGGGGAAGGCTAGGTTTTCTTTGTGTCTACCTCGACGCTCCTAACACCGGCATTTGTACGATAAAAACAACCCTATGCAATTCGAGATCAAAACATCCAAGAAACCGATCTGAAGTACTGTAGTCGGTAGTATACACTCACCGTAAGCGGAGATGAAATCCGAGTTGCGAACGAACAGCCAGATTAACCTACACACAGCCAAGCGCCTGATTCTGGTACTTAAGCACGTCGTACCTTTTCATAATGGATACAGGACCATACTGGCAGAATTTCTTGCAGGGGGCATTCTATTCTGAGAGCTGTTGACGTTTATAAAAAAGTGTGAATGTATAAACTTTTGAAACAATAATATCTCCCTGGTTTCTCCATATCACTAAATGTTTGTCCATAAAGCTTACTACATCTATAAGGATGAGACTGATGGACGCCAATGAAATATCAGTATCAGAATGTTTCTGGGGAAATGACTTTTAAAAACCTGGAATACAGACCCCCAAACAGTAAAAGAATCACGCCCACTTAAAGTTCTCCGGGTATGTGTCATTTTCGTCTTGGCGGGCTTGAACAATAAATTGGCTTTTAAATAATAAATTAACATGTTTCCCAAAATGCATGAACTTGTTGACCTTCGGAGTTCCATTAGATAATATTTTTAGTTGTGAGGCTACACAGCACTATTACATCCGTGTGTACTGAACTCAGTAGCTTCATGTATTTTTAGTAACATACTAACTTAGTTTCAAATGCTCTTATTTAATGCTCGCTAAAGTGTTTTGAGCTCTTGATAGGTACACTATGCTCCCCAGTACAATGCATACACTCGCTAATACCCTGAGGTAAATTCAGGCGAATCGACAGTTCAAAACACTGACGCATTGTACTGACTTAGTCGATACCATATGTATAGAGTCGACAATGGAGGAGAATAGATTACGCGTAAGAAGTTTAAATTTGCCTGCGTTTCGCGAATTCGATATTAGATTCGTATTACATTCTAAGACCTCATATCTGAGATGTTTCGATTAAAGCACTTAATATGCACTTTGAAGGCTGACGTACAGGAAGGGTGCGATGGTACGTTAACGACAACTTGCGTTGATTAAATAAGAAAATATATTATTAAATTTATAACAAATTTAAAACTGAGCCGTAGTTCTGCGTTGATGTGGACCGTTCTTCCGTAACTGGCTCATGACTAACTAGGTCTCCTACATTTGTACCTGTGTGGGGTCGCTTCTAAAAGATCAAGGCAAGCTTATATTAACATTTTGTCAGGTTGTCAGTCACCCTACAAATTTTCCGTTAAGTATCATATAGTGTCATGCGGCCGTTTACTCGCTCGGTTCCCAAGTGAAGGTTCATTGACGGGGAAGGAAAAGAAACTCATATTCAAATGACAGGCCATATCAACAAATACAGACTAAGTAAAACGAGCTAGTCAAGAGTTCGTTTTCCTTCTAATTCCTTATTTGGAGTGAATATCAATGTGCACTGACATAACTAAATATTTTGTCACAAAATTAGTAAATTCACTGTGGCGAGAACAATCCGAGAGGATTCAAAGGTAATTTAGTTTGTTGCTGGAAATATTGGAAATTTGCCATGACATTTGCTTCATATATGAATGTGTGCAGCCTCAGTATTTAAAATAGTATATTGTCATGATTCGAGCACAGAACTCCCGAAGTCGCCAATTTGATATATTTTCATCAACGTACCTAGGTTTGAATTATGCCGGTTGGTTTTCGCGGTCCTAGGTGTTATTTTTTTAAAGTGCGATTGTTTGCCGATAATTAAAGTGCTTTTACATAATTTTACAAACAGCGGCATAACCCCAATGAGGGTAGATGTTTCCATCGGTATGTATTATCATTATTATGTTTATACAACGTTGTCTCTTTGGTAGGCATTGGTCGGCAAATGGGATAAAAGTATGCACCAAAAGTACACAATTTTGGCGACAAACAATGGAATGTAAACGTATAAGCTTGGTTATAATTAATAATAATAATAATAATAATAATAATAATAATAATAGTAATAAATATGTCTGGCCGGTTAGGGTACTGGTGCCAGCGGTATCAAACCTGCTACCGTAATAACATCAAGGAGAGACGGTACAGCCAGCGGTCTTTCATCATGCGCCAGGAGGTTTAGTCTCCCTTCCTCCGATGGCACTTCAAGAAAAATCATGCGTAATGCGCGCATGCCGGCATTTATATGGGGCCGTTTGAAAAAAAAAGGGGGAAGCACCACGGGACCACGGACCTCATGGCTAGTGGTGTCGCGCCCGGCAGGGGTGAGGCTGCAACCGTGGTTGTAGCCTCTGAGGTAACCCAGGTCGTTATCCAGCGAAATCCTCAAAAAAATCGATCTAATCGGATAAATCCAGATGAGGGGCCGACTGTAGTTGTGACTGACGAACATAGTCACACTCTACCTGGTGGCTCGCAGGCTCCAACTCATGGAGGAGATGCTGCTGCTAGGGGAGGAAAGTTGAAACGTATTAAATGGACACCGCAGATGAATAAAGACGTAATGAGGTCCTTTTATTACGTAACGAGATGTATGGATCCTCCTCCTCCCGGATGGAGGGTACTGCTGCATGCTGAGTTTAATAAACTTTACCCTGATTTGAAACGAACCGAACAAAACGTCGCTGATAGGCTACACGTCATAAAGAGAAAAGGTTACCTAACACCTACGGAAATAGCTGAGATCAGAAGGGAGGTAGGTAATCATATTTCTGCTAAGAGAGAAGAAGAGGAAATACAGATGGAGGAAGCAAGTGTGGCTACCACAGAAACTGAAGAACAAGAAACTACCTCAACCTACTGCGACAAATTTATTAGCAACACAAGATTCTTCGAAATAGTTGACCCAAATCAAAGACCGAGACTGCCAAAACTTATATCGAAACCAGGCACGCCTCAACTAATAACAGCTATGAATCACATACTGAAAGCCTACCTGGAAGATGAGGACAACCTCGCAAATATACACCTAGCTATCTACGCAGCTGCTGTTACGGTACGAGAAGATAATGGCCAAAAATTGTCACGGGAGATACTTTCGGACCACCCAATAAGACGTCCCCCAGAGGAGCCAGAATGGCGTAGACGTCTGAGGTTAGACATAGATAAGCTGAGATCAAAATCCGACCTGCTAAGGGAATATATTAAAGGCACGAGATCAGCCAAAATTAACTATAAAATGCAAGCCATATGTCAAGAGTATCGGATAGAAGTAAAAGACCGGGAAAACATCCAGAAATTGACAGAAATCATGTATGAGCTCCGCCAAAAGGCCAAGGCTAAAGGCGCGAGGCTCAAAAGGTACAACGAAGCCACAAACAGAGCAAAGCAGAACCGCAGTTTCTCACAAAACCAGAAACAGTTCTTCAGTAATCTTACAAGCCCAACTACATCTAATAATGATTTGTCACAGGCACAGTGTAAAGAACAAGATGCTATCGACTACTGGGGTAAAATATGGGGCGATAAGAATGAAGCAGATCTCCAAGCACCATGGCTTAGTCAAATTGAGCAACAGATCGTTGCAGTGCCAGACATGGATGAGCCAAGAATAGACACAGCCGATATTAAGAATGTACTCAAGAAAGCAAAGAACTGGAAGGCGTCCGGCCCTGATGAGATTAACAACTACTGGATTAAGTCACTCACTGCCACACATGCGCCACTAGCTAAATGCTTCCGGAGAATCCTTCTAGACCCTTCATCGCTTCCCAATTTCTTAAGTATAGGAATTACCCACTTGCTGCACAAAGTGGGAAGTACAACAGGCCCAAGGAATTACAGACCAATTACTTGCCTGTCTGTAATATACAAGCTTCTGACAGCTGTACTCAATGACAAAATCTACAATCATTGCGAAATTAATGATATAATATCACCTCTACAAAAAGGATGTGCTCGTGGATCTAGAGGATGTAAGGAGCTACTGATAATGGATTTTGTGATTACGCACCATGTGAGAACTAACCACCGGAACTTTCATGCATGCTATATCGATTTCACGAAGGCATTTGATTCTGTACCTCATAACTGGCTACGCAAGGTTCTGGAACTATATAAGATCCATCCATCGATCAGAGCATTATTATCGCATTCTATGACTTTATGGAAGACACAACTTAGCATCAACGGCAAGATGATAGGCAAACTGAGCATATCCAGAGGGATCTTCCAAGGCGATTCATTGAGCCCAACCTGGTTTTGTTTAGCCTTAAACCCCCTCTCGACGCTACTCGACAACAGCAACGTGGAATACAGAATTAAGAAGAATAGTGCAGTCAGAATTAACCATATGTTTTACATGGATGACATCAAACTGCTCGCAGAATCAAAGCAGCAGCTAGCTTCGTTGATTACCACCGTTAAATTGTTTAGTAACAGCATATGCATGGAATTCGGTTTAGAAAAGTGCGCAACTGTTAATGCCAGCAAAGGACGCATCATTAATATGGGCGAGATAATAAATGACATCGAGGAATTGGATGAAGGCGATTCGTATAAATACTCAGGGCTCAAACAGCAACTGGGACTAAATCACAGCGAAATCAAAAAGGACTTAACGGAAAAATGTAGAAAACGCCTTGTAAAACTGCTAAACACCAAGCTGAATTCCAAAAATATGATATCAGCCATTAATGCATGGGCAGTCCCAGCCCTAATTTATTCTTTTGGTGTCGTTAAATGGAGCAACACCGATCTGGAAGAACTAGACAGGCTAACAAGGAGGTCCAAGACAAAGTTTCGTATGCTCCATCCTAACTCTGCTGTGGAGCGGCTCTACCTGCCCCGCAATGAAGGCGGCAGAGGACTAATCAACGTATCCCAGATGTGCCACACACAAATCATGCATCTTCGGGAGTATTTCTTAAACCAAAATAGCGCTCTAGTACAACTAATCAAAGAGGCAGATTGCAACGCAACTCCTCTGTATATGTCACAGTTGCAACAGCCATCCAGATGCAATGCAACGAGAGAAAGGTTGCAATCTTGGAAGAACAAACAATTGCATGGCAGGTATCCGTCTCAAATGGAGAAAGTTGGTATTGACAAAAAAACATCGTTCTCGTTTCTCCAGCGTGGTTTCTTACACCCAGAGACTGAAGGGTTTATCTGTTCTATACAGGATAAGGTTATCCGCACACGAAATTATGACAAGCATATATTGAAGAACCCTATCACTGATAAGTGCCGTAAGTGCGATACAGTAGGCGAAACAATCGAACATGTCACAGGAGCATGCCCTAACCTGGCCAAAGATGCATACTTAGGCAGACACAACAAAGTAGCCGCAATAATACACCAGCTAATCGCGCACAAAGAAGGTCTAATAAAAGCAAAGGTGCCCTACTACAAATATCACCCTGTGTCCGTTCTAGAAAATCAGAACCTATTGATGTATTGGGACCGCCCAATAACCACTGATAGGCGCATAGAGCATAATCGACCTGATTTAGTTCTTATAGACAAACAGAAACAAATGGGAATCATAATCGATATTGCGGTTCCACTTACGCATAATCTTAAGTCCGTGGAAACTGAGAAATGCTCCAAATATCAAGACCTCAAAATAGAATTAGCACGGATGTAGAAGTTGAAAGAAGCAATGATTATTCCCATCATCATATCAGTGGAAGGGGTGGCCACGAACGCTTTGTCGGAGAATTTGAAAGTCTTGAACCTTCCAAAGGGTACATGTATACAACTGCAGAAGGCAGTGATCCTCGACACTTGTCGGATTACAAGAAAGTTTTTATCGATATAGGAAATTGAGGGCGGGTCATGATGAATTTCATTCCCACCCAGAGCCACCATCTATAAACATCATTCGAGGTGGCCCAGATACTACCAGCTTAAGCTGTGAAAACTCAGGATAATAATAATTTATTTCATTGTTGAATAGAACAGAAAATTCTATAACGAATGAAAAGGTCATAAAAGCAGTGGTGACGAATTATAAAAGTATAAACCACAAATCTAAACAAAAAACTCCTCCAAGGTGTATAAACAGTTGTCTAGCAAAAAATGTTTTAGTTTTCTTTTGAAAACAGCTATATTTGATTCATTTCGAATATCATCATTGAGCTTATTGAAAGTCCTACATCCCAGATACTTACATGTTTTTTGGATGACTTCAATTTCGCGCTTATTTTTGAAAACAAACATTCCTTCTAAGATATCTATTTCAATTCGCTCAGCATTACACTGGGCCACGTGTGGAGAAAAGTCATGATACTTGTGACACGCGCTGCAGCGGTTTCTGTCACGTCGTCTCTTCTCATTATACGTACACGTCCATAGCGCTTTTAGGCAAGTTGATGACGTGTTATTGCTTGCAAGCACACCTACTCCTTGTTGCCTTCGCTACCTTTCTGGTACTTACTCAATTCTTGGATTCTGGCACTAGTAGTAGTAGTAGTGGTCGAGAGGCGAGGCGTGAAAACTAGGCACCCTTTGACCCTTTTTTCCGACCATGTAGAAGTAACACTGTACTACTCCACAAGCCACCCACTGACTGGTAGTTGATTATTGGATAAACAAACTCCAGCTCTGCGATGTATATCTGTTGATCTTGCACCGATTTGGTGGTGATATACACAACACCAATACAATAACTTCTGAGGTGAGAGTATTTTTTATCTTGGGACGTGATGTCATGTCGGATATGTTCTGGTATTATACAGGGTGGGCCATTTAAAGTGGGAGCATTTGTTTATAAAACAAAAATACATTAAAAAATATTTATTGTTGTTCATTTGGAAAGTCTATTATTTTGATCCAAAGAGACTTGTAATTACTTTTCAAAAATGATATCGCGCAAATGGCCACCTCTGGCATTGATAACCAAATGTGCCCTTTTCTCGGCGTTTTCCATCACGTCGGCCAATTTTTCGACGGATATGGCAGCAATTTCTTAACGAATATTGTTCCTGAGGGCAGCTAGAGTCCTTGGCTTGTTAGCGAATACCTTGGATTTCAAATAGCCTCACAAATAAAAGTCTGGTGGCGTCAAATCAGGTGATCTCGGTGGCCAGTCAAAATCGACATTTTTCGATATATTGTCGCAATAATTTGATTGTTGCTTGAGCTATGTGGCATGTGGCGCCGTCCTGCTGGAACCAATAATCGTCCATGTCATTTTCACAAACAATTAGCCCCAAAAAATTCATTATCATGGCTCGATAACGCCCACCATTGACGGTTACGGCAGCTCCATCATCGTCTTCAACAAAAAAGGCTCGATGACCATATTCACGCACATACCGCACCAAACAGTAACTTTTTGGTCATAAAGAGGCTGCTGTTCGATTAATTGAGGGTTTTTGGTAGCATAAAACCGACAATTATGTTTACTTACGCCTCCATGTAACGAAAAATGTGCATCGTCGGACATGATGATTTTTCGCCAAGACATCTTCATTTTCGGCCATTTCAATGCTCTGCTTAGCAAAATCAAAGCGACACGGATAATCAGCTGGGTTCAATTGATGCGCCATTTGAATTTTGTATGGAAACACTTTCAAATCCTTACGAATTATGCTTCGGAGAGTGGTTCGAGCGATGCCTAACTCTTGAGAACGATGACGACCGGATGTTGGAGTCTCTTCAACACTGGCTCGTACTGCTTCGATATTTTCATCGGTACGTCTAGTTCGTTATCTGGATAGGTGACTGGCATTACTAAGACTACCGGTGTTCACAAATTTTGCGTATCAACATCTGAAAGTGTTATCAGCTGGAGCACTTTTGACTTTATTTTTTTTTACGAAACGCACATTTAGTTTTCACGATTGAGAAGTTATTTTGAATGTACAACTGAATAATTTCAGCGCGTTGTTTTGGTGTGTACTGTTCCATGGTTAAAATTGTACTGAGATGACGCTTCCAACGCGGTATGACGTTAGTCGATCTGTCAACTAATGTCAAAGATATAGGGTTGCTTGATACCTCCACTTGTTTTATCTGGAAATTTTTAACTTGGCAACATTGTAAGGACAGTTAAATATAATTATATATCCAACCGCCGATGTGTATGTACGTGATCTGGCAGAAAGACAAAACCGTGTATTATACACCAAAACCTCAAACAAAACCAAACAATATGTTTCGTTCGTGACATTGTGTTGGTTTTCCTATAAGAGATCTACTTGAAACCAGCTGTTGTTTACTTGATGAGCACTCGTTGTGTTGCCTAAACCTCATGATGCTTGAACTATCATGGTTTAGCTCTGATGTGAGGTGCTTCAGGTGCTTAGTGAGGATTTGTATGTTAAGAATTTGTGTTGCTGATAACTCCCTTATCTTCTTGTCTGAAATACTTGGGTGTATGCTTCATCCTGGAAATTACATATGCGAATTTTTTGAATTTAAAAAAAGAGAGCACTAAGAAAAGAAAATCCCTGGTTAATGAAGAATAGTACAACTAACAGGTGAGAAAACAGGCTACAGACAGGAATATTTATGAAACGTGTAAAGGCTATTACATTTTATATTATTTTTTTCCATTCATTTGGATGTTACAGAAATTTATTTTGCGATGTCAGGTAGACGTGAGGCTTTGCGAATATGTTTTGTGTGTCCTTCCTATTTTTTTAAACACAACGCGGGCGCGGTGGTTGTTTCCATTAAATCTTCTTCAAGTTTCTGAAAACGCAAAAAACCGGGGAAAATCATAACGCTGGCAGCTAACAATTCAGCAAGTTGATATGTTGTAGCTCAATGCGCTAACCACAAGGCTACCTAGCCTCCCGCATTCCGGGACTACATTGAATTCTTGTCGGCATTCCCAAATCAGTTAGATTGTCATCGAATACGCTCTAATGCATTGAAAAACTAAGTAGTGAAAATCCGAGGTATCCGTACTGCTAGTTGGTTTTGAGACACCCTTTATATGGTTTTCACTTCACTGTATGCAGGTCAAGATCCCTTCGTTCTCGATCTCATTTCCTGAATACCCATATCATTTTGCAACTAACGAAGCTGAAACCTTCCTTGGTAAACAAAGGTCCAAGATTGCTTGCTGCTTTCTTTTGATATGCTCAGGGCTGTTGATAATAGTATCTACAGGAAGAGGCTGAAATGAAGAATTTGACAGATCACTGGTCACAGGCTTACAAATGCCTTTGAAGCTTTGACACGTCCTTCCTTTTTCGTAAAAAAATAATAGCGCAATTCTGCACAAATGGCATGAATATGCAGCATTTTTACCAACCTACTGTAATTGAAATATTTTTGACACTATGGTATCTTTATTATTCGACTTCTATGGACTTTTTTGGCATAAGGCCGTGAAGTGGAATGAGTGTCACTGAAAAACGGTATTGTTGATTTTAATAAATTGTAAGTATGGACTTTGAATATACACATACAGATGCATACTAACTGAGTCAATTTTGCTAGAAACATGATAAATTTACTATTCAACGGCCACAAAAACTCTCACAGAATGAAGATAACTAAATTATTAGTTAAGTTTTTTTGAAATAGTCGTCTCTAACTATACATGAAATGTAATGACATTATGATCAAAAGCTTCAGATTTGCAGATTTGGATGATTGAACTAGACGGGACCTTACTCTGGCGACCAAGTGTTATATGTGCTTAGGCTCCTTAGCAAAGTATGACCCTGGTTTCCGGTTAGTCTTCGTGTGTGGTGACTCAAAGCATCGCAGCAACAGAGAATCAGATAATGTGCATCAATAACCAAGCTTTTAGCCAATAGGGTATACACGTTGGCTGCTTTTTCACTATATGCAAGTGGCACCTAAACGTTCTGTAGTTAAACGAGATTTTCACCTTATTCTTAGATGATTCTATCTGCAGGTAAATCAGTCTAAACCAGTGGTCGCCAACCTTTTCAGTGTGTTAAGGTACTTTGATAATTTTGGAATAAGCAGTGAGCTATGTACCTAGTCGTTTGTTTCACTAATACTAATACCATCTAATAGACTTAAATAAACTAATAACTAATATATACTACATATCTACATCCATTCCTATCAACCGTAGGTGTTTGAAAAACGTGTACAACGTGTGACACTATTGCTGGAGCGCCATCGGTTGTCAAGCCTACCATTTTTGATAATGGAATTTTCTCAGAAGAAATAATATTTTCAAAAGAAGAAAACAAGTCTTTTTAGAGGAATAAAGTTCAAAAGATCTTGTTTAATCGTAAAACCACTAAACGCCAGTGTGACGAACACGGCCATCTGTGGATTCATCCACCTGCAGTCAAAAATAAGCACAGTTATCGAAGTCATTTCTTATATCATTACTTTTTACTTCTACATTACTGTATCAGCAGAAAGTTGCATAGATTTTATAGCAGACACTACCTCTTCTTTATTTCTAAAGTTGGCAAATAACGAATCTGCAGCTCCTAAACACGCATTTTTTATCATTTCCCCGTCTTCATAAGGTTCATTCGTTTGTGTATTTTTCTGGAACATCCGGTACGATGTTTCATTTGCAGCCTTACTTTTATCGATTGTTTTTAAAAACATTGTCCGTCGTCCAAGTAACTGATTTTTTAACTGTTTCAGTTTTTCCGTTCTGGTTGCAGAACGTATTGGGAATGATTTTTCAAATTTCGAGTGCCTCTTGGTATTCAATTCTTTAGCAACAGGAACAGATCTATTACATAACAAACATACATTTTCACCTTTAACTTCTGTAAAGAAATATTGTTCTTCACATTTCGAATGGAAATGGTATGTCTTCATCTTCTTACTGCTGCATCTTAATGTTTTTAATTGCAGACCAACTCCAACCCAACCGCTGGACTTTGTGCAGTTCAGTTTTAAACTGAGCGCACTGTCGCCGCGCCTTGCCTATTTATTCGGTTCAAAGTAATCGAGATCGTTCTCGAACAGATCGCTCACAGCAGTGTTGCCGCTGCTTGTGTTTATTATGAGAATTTACAAAATTTAGGGAAGCTTCTTTGGTTCTTACGCCTTTCTCAAATAGGTTGTGAGCCACCAGAAATACCAGTAGCTCGCGATCGACGGGTTGCCGATCACTGGTCTAAACAAATGCAATACTATACAGGGGCTAACTTCGTACATCTACAACTGGCCGGTATGACCGCCCCTTTGTCCCTAGGTTGTCGACATTGTTTTCGAAAATTCTTGAAAATGGAATTTTTATTTGCCACTACCATTATCTAAACAGTTTTTGACATCACGACATTTTTTATATGGCCTCATAAAGATGTCTTCCAAGAAACTGCGCTGTGGATATGTTCTCTAACATCATACAATGTAGCTAATTCTGGCGATTCCAGTATATGAATTGACACAACCTTGACCTCAATATTTTGGGAATCTATTTTGAAAGGCTCCCTATTTGTAAGGAAAATCCTCTGAAGGTATGACCACATTTGTCGCAGTTTGTACTAGTTGAACGCCCCATTCTGATAGACCCTTAATCATCACATACGTAAAGCCTAAGCGCTGCAATTTTTTTCAAATTGCGTCAGAAACAAAACACAAAATTCTGCTGATCTTCTTCGCTACGACTCTGGTTACTCCGGATTTCGCTTCGTAAATCCGACAGAAAGCAAAGGTTTTTAAAGGAATCGTTATGGAAAATTGCGATGATGCCCCGAGCGGAAAAAATCTTTGTGTTTTCCTAAATCGTTTCCACCCTTTTTTGCTGCAAAGGTTCTGGGTCGACCGGATAGATCCTAACGACTGCCCTGCAGGGAGGTCAAGCTGATTGAGGATATCTAACTCCTCGTACAAAAGAAAAAGGTATATTTCAGATATGACAATCTACAGATACATCTAATCTTTATGTTAAACTAATACACCGCTTAAATACGCTACAGAGTGATCTGAACCAGACCGTTGAATCTTTTAAAATGTTGTGACTTACACCTGGGCAACCAACCCCTGTCTCTGATGGCATCATTTCATCAATCTCAAGCCACACTGATCTTGCTATCATAGCCAAAGATCGCTTATCCTAGTCAGAACATGTTGATAACATCATCAATATGCTGGAAATATCCCTCAAAGGATCTGACGTTAGCACTTACGCATTCATTTACAAGATGTTTGTTAGACATATACTTGAGTTTGCTGGTCATATAGGGGAAGCAGCGCATGTGCGCGACATAAACCTTCTTGAAGTAGGTTAGCATCGGGAAACATGAATACCTTTCAAACCTTACAGACCAAGCTTTCTTTATACTTGAACCACCACGAAGCCCTAATCCTAAACATCCATGGGTACCGTGGAGCTTAAGGGGATACAGAGGAAACGAGGGAAGACGCGAGGCAACGCATGTGCATGCAACATGCACACATTCTGGCCTCGCCTCAGAGATCCGTTGGGTGGTAACTCGTCTTTTGACAGTCAGAGACTGTCTACCACTCTATAAAGGTCGTCCTGAACTATTCCATTTCTCCAAATTTTCAGATGGTGATCTCATAGTTATTTTTAGAGTACTTCGTGTCCTGATAGGCACCAAACTGTCTGACTTATTCGAACTTTCGCGCAACAACCTCCGGGGTCACAGCTTTAAACTACAGAAGAAGCTGCTCAAAACAAAGGCCTGTTGGTGCACCCTCAACGAATTCGGACTAGGTAGACGAAGCATGCATACGATTTGTTTTGAACCAAAATTATGTAAGGATGCAATTCCATACTACAAGTCGTTCAGGCATAAGCTGCCACTTTGACAGTTGTTGACAGCTCATGTGATCACAAACTTGTTTGACAAATGTCAACAGATATCACAATTTGGAATTATTATTGCACGGGTATTATGTAAAATGTCAAAAAAACCTATAAAATGTCATCTTGCAGACTAGGTAGTTTTTAGGGTGCAAACAGTCATTCCACGTTGGCTCACTAGGATCGCTGTGAGCGTCTATCTCTGGAGGAATGGATTAACTACACGCATTGTTGGTTGCGTACGTTTTATGAAGCCAAGTGCTATGTAGTTTTCATCTCTGAGAAGAAGGTTAAATGAAGAGCAAGATCGCACCTTGATGATTATGTGTATTGGTCTGCATGTGTATGAAGTTTATCTATCAGCTGTGACCGGGCTATTTATATGTTGTCCTTTCTGAAGACAGGTTATGTTCAAAGTTATAAATCACGATTTTTTAAGTCTTTTGCGTTTTTAAAAACTTTGAGAAGAATTACGGGAGGTTACGACCGCGCCCGCGTTGTATGTAATCACTGTTAGCATGTAAGTATATACTTGTAATTCGACAGTGTACAGTGAATATAATTATTTCTTATCTCTCTGATTTTTGAAATGCAGCAAATTTGCATTTGTAATTTCCAGAATATACAGGGTGTTCCATAATTATTGCGACAAAATGATAGGGGTTGTAGAGGGCATAAAAATATGCAATTTTGCCTTTTAAACCCCTGTTCGTAAATATGCTGTTTGAGCACTACCGCTAATTTTACCTTAAGAGCTCATAGGAGAAAGAAAAAATTCACCAGCTGCAAAATGTTCGTCTAGCACATTTCATGGTCTCGCCGATTTGTAAAAAAAAGGGTGGTATTTACATTTCTGTTATCGTAAATTCTCCACACCGATTCATTTAATTTATCTCTGAGTGGTGCGTCAAACTAGATAGTAAATAACAGTACCTTAGTGTTAAAATGCAGCGTTATTCGTATGCGGAACTTGCGGATATGCATTTAATTTACGGTTAAGCTGGTGGTAACGGAAGACGAGCCTCGCGAATCTACGACCAACGGTTTCCAGAACGTCCTCATCCGCATCATGCCATTTTTGCAAGGATTCATGGACGTCTTCGTGTCAGTGGCAGCATCAGACACCTCGCGGGAGCAGGGCGGCCCTTCACGAGGCGCACAGTAGAATTTGAGGAAGCGATTCTGCATCATGTAGAGGCCAATCCGCGTACAAGCGTGCGTGCTATTGCACATGATATGGGAGCGTCTCAAACTACTACTACGGGTTCTCCATGACCAGCAACTACACCCATCCCACCTTTTAAAAGTCCAAGCCATGGGTCTAGAACACTATCTGCCACGTCGACGATTTTGTCGTTGGTGGCTGCAGCAGGAGTTGAGGCAACCAAACTTTGGTCGCTACCTTTTGTTCACTGACGAGTCCTGTTTTACAAAGTAGGGTTATTTTAATAGCCGTAACAGTCACATTTGGGATGAAGAAAACCCTCATGCCATAGCCATCCATAGAGACCAACACCAGTTTTCAATTAACATCTGGTGCGGCATTGTGGACGAGCATATCATCGGGCCATATTTGCTTCCACGACGTTTGGATGGGCATGCTTATGGTCGATTCTTACAGCATGTGCTACCGGAACTATTAGAAAATGTGCCACTGAACTGGCGCTCCAGCCCACTTTTCTTTACAAGTGCGGCAGTATTTGGACGACAAATTTCCAAATAGGTGGATAGGCCGAGGTGGCCCTGTACCTTGGCCTGCGCGGTCACCCGACCTGACCTCACTGGATTATTTTCTCTGAGACCATCTGAAAGCTTTAGTGTACGAAACTCCTGTTCCCAACCAACAAGAGCTACTGGGAAGAGTGATGGCCGCGTCCGCCCATGTTCAGGACATACGGGGGGTATGCCACAGAGTTCGCCGATCATTGAACAATCGTGCACAGCTGTGTATTGAGTAAGGTGGAGGACACTTTGAGCAATTACTGTAGGTAAGCTGTTTCAAGAAACTGATCTTTTTTTTTGCTGCAGCCCAAACGGTATATTTCCGAACAGGGGTTTATAAGGCAGAATTGTTCATGTTGATGCCCTCTACAACCTCTATCATTTTGTCGCAATAATTATGAAACACCCTGTATAAGAAAAAGTAGATGCGCAACCAATTTCTAGCTTTGAATCTCAGGTAAGTGTATTTGAAACAAGAATTAAATGGAATTATCATCAACACTTATTATTAGCACACAAATCCTCACTATGCACCTCTGCATTGCACTTTTCTTCTAGATATAGTATACAATATACAGCTTAGACATCTTTGAAGCAGATTTTACATCACATCAGAGTCAAACATTCCCGTTAAGGTCACACGTACAACTACAAAACGAGTTCACAACGCATCCGTCAGCTAGTGCTAAGTTAATATCTTGCAGACAAACCTACATAACGTCACAAAAAAACGATACAATGTCAAAAAGAAATCGACATAATGTCAGTTTTCAAAATACGTAATACCCGTGCTGAGCGAGCATTCTATTCTGCTGCACTCAGGAATTGGGCTTCGGAATGTAAATGCAGCTGATCTGATTTAGTGAACCTATTGTGTGTTTTATAGAGAAACTCACCATATATTATTTGAGCTAAAGTAATGTTTTAATAAAATGACAAAAACTTGTGTATGAAATGTAATTAATCTTACTTTGCCGTGGTTTTATTTTAAATTTTATATAGTTATAATGTGAATCGTATGTATATAAATTCAGTTCAAACAACACCCCCTCCGAAATTATTAATTGTACCGAACGTGTTACAGATGCAAAATAATTAATTCAGAATTCTGTATGTCTACTTCATTCACCAGCATATTGTTTGTATGCCGTTGCAACCAACTATATAAAGTCAGTAACATAGTATGGCTTCAAAAACTACACTGTAGCTATAATTGGTAAACAGAAGAGAAAACGAAAAATCACTTAAGATGTCAAAAAACTAGCTCACTGTTTTCACAGCAATGTGTTCCCTCGCTAGGGTCCGTGTGGTATCCCATCCCTATAGCCCCACGGAGCCCCATAGATGCTTAGGCCTTAGACTTTCGTGGTGGTAGGAGTACAAGAAAAATTAACCAGCAAAAGCGCGATAGATACATATCAAAAGCGGAACAAATGGCAGTGACGAAGTAGCTCTGAGCTTAGAGCTTAACAGTAAAATACAAGCTAGACACTGCGATAATATATTCGTATGACAACAAAAAAAAATGCATGGTCCAGCTAAAAAGTACTTATAGTAAGAGAAGGTAGTTAGACAAGGCTAATATATTAAAGAGAGACAGATAAGAAAACCTGAATGTGGCATCCACAGAACAGCTGATGGCATCCATCACGTGTTGGCCATAAGCATCGATAAGATTTATATATTTCAATAAACTCTGAAACAACTTCTTTCGACCAATATCGTGAATCTGCTATACTACCTACCCAACAATTAACATGACTTGAATTTTGTATATGTATAATTATAAGTAAATAACCCACGCTAGAATACAACTTATGCACGATTTCCCGCGCGAACGTAAAATGTAGTCAAATGTTTTACCTGCACGAAAATTACTGGCGACGAAAACGCGGGTTTGAAGACGTCTAAAAACTGACCCATTATTTCTCATTTACATTGGCATGCTTTCGCACAAGATAGGAACGGGGTATACCAGTCCCGCAGGAAAGAGTATAAATGTAAAGGTACCTCATGACACACAAACTTGAAGCTTTTGGCCAAACTGATGACAATAAGTATAATAAACCACATATGTTTATTTAAAAAAATACAAACAACTTTAATCGATAGCACTTTTCTGAGAGTATACAAAAGAATATTACATGAAAAACTTCATATTCCTCTATACCTCTATAACTTGTATATACATCTTTTTCTTCTGAAAGGTCATCAAAAAAAGTTAAGGGGAGTCAAGTTATAGCCTTTGTCGTGTAGAAAAATATTTATTCAAGCGTATCGAGTTTAAGGTATAGGACGTCCTAATGATTCTTCCACGATCACTATTGGATCTCATGATAAATAGGATTCTTAGAAGCTTCAGTAGATATGGAAGGTAAGCTCCGCAAGTGGTATGGTTAAGATAATCTGGTTACTTATTTCGTATGACATTGTGATGTAGTCGAAAAAACAGTGAATGGAATTGTACTTCATTCAAATCAGTATAAATGTTCGCTCATAGATCGCTGGAGCCGACCAAGGGAAAATACTCCATGCAATGAGTTTACAATCATAAAAAATATTTCACGAAGTCTACTCTCTTCGTACTACTACTCTTTTGTTCACTTATCTAAACGACTGTTTTCCTGAGTGGCAATCGGCAATCGTGGATACATTCCAGGAAAATACATTGGCTGATGATGTACTAAATCATTATAGTAGATAAGTGCGCGAATAATTAAAGACACAATTGGATAAGGTGTCAAGTAACGTTTTTTTAATGTCAATTTTCTCCATTAAATGATATTGTTACATTATCCGCTTGCGTCTTCAATTGTTATAGGACCCCACCTGACTACCTAAAATCTCATGTGGTCTTTTATTTGCTGGCATGTTCTTCAGCACGTAACGTGTTATCCTGTCAACTGAAAAACGTTACTTTGCTTTGTGTCTAAAAAAAATATTTTCGGTTCACTATCACAATTCAGATAAGTTAGAATAAGATGATTTCCCGAATGGTTCATTTTATTGGCACGTTATATAATGTAACAGCCGGCGAATCCACTAATGAGATAATTTCTGTGCGAGTCTTAAGAAATTAGCGCGGATTATTTGGTTCATTTCCGTTTCAGGCAAAGTGTTTCTGGTTACGGTGTTATGAAGCACTCAGCTATTATTGTTAAAGCATAAGGAGAGTGTATTAACATCTCTTGGGCGGTTACTTAAGGAAATATTTACAGCTACGTAATTGCTCTCAATGAGCAGAAACCAACTCCGTGTGATTACATGCCTCCTAACCCTAACAAGACACAATAGCCTGAAAGAACACCTGCACAATATATGGCTGTTGGACCGAGACCTCAACGGCAGACAATCCGGTCGTTAGAATCAGCATCTTATAAGAGAACCACTTACCTCCGTACACTGAAATTAACATCAAAACAGCAAATAGTACTGTAACTATTAAACGTCAGACCAGCGTTAAATACTTCGGAATACATATTGATGAAAATCTAAGATGGGATGTACAAATGCCAAACTTCAAGTACCTGATAAACGCGCTCAGCTTTGATTGTATGAGTGTCTGATACTACGCACTTGTGAAGTCACATCTTTGCTGCGGAGTAAGTGGTTGGGGAGGAGCAGCATTCTCATATTTAAGAAACTTAGAAACTGCTCAAAAATATATACTTAACATCATTTTTAGCAAAAAGAAAACTCATCCGTCTGACGAACTATATCATAAGACCGGAATGATGGACATAAAACATATTTTTATCTATAATTCCATGGTGTATTACTTTAAAAATAAAAAATCATGAAAACTGATCCATAAATATGACACCCACCACAAAGCGACTCTGCGCCAAATAGTAACTAAGCCAGAATAAACACTATTACAACGCTCTTGAATTTATCTATGCCCCTAGCTGTACAATGAAATGCCTGTTGCCTACAAAACTATAGAAAATACCGGAATATTTAAAAAAAATCATTGTTGATAAAAACCATGCATAGAAAAAAATCCATGAGTATATAGATGGCAAATCGTTGAACATGCCTCTATATAAAGGCCAGATGAAATCACCAGCCTGTATGAATGTGATGATTATCGTATATTCGTAGTGCTCTTTTTATATTAATTTTGTTTTTACTATATTTTGTTATATTTACGATAGACATAACTTTATTATTGGAAAGTTTTAATACTTTTTTAATGTGTGCATCTCAATGTTTTGTGAATGTACTATTCCTTGTGACTTAATATTTTGTACCTTTTTTTTATTTTCACTTTTTTATTCTTTACGGTTAGCTATACCTTGAATGTATTTTTTTAACTTCCAAATTTAAACAAACAAATAGCCAGTGCCATTTGACGACTCTTAAGTTGTTTCGCCAGTGACCATGATGGCAAATGTGACAAAAGATTAGATTATTGCCACACACAAGGTTTCTTTCGTGGTAGTCCTTTAATTTGTCATTGTTGCTCCTGTACTGGCAACGATTATAGAAATCTGTATTTTTGGCAAAACAGTTATAAAATCATTAGCCTTACGTGTCTCGGAAATCCTAACTAAAACCTAGGAAGCTTAGAACAGTACCAGCAGGAACACTATACCAGCTGGTGCAGAACATCAGACTGATAGATTGGGTGCTGCAAGTTTTGAGGGACAAGTTACAGTAAGTCTAATAGGCTGCGCTTCTAACGGGGAAAGGAAAAGAAAGGGTTTGCATCTCGGGGTACCCTCCAATGACTGCTTTCAATATTCTACATGGTTTATCCACACACCCTGAGACACAGTGTAAGTGACACAATGTATGAGTCTCAAGCGCTCTATATTTTGTGGTCAAATAAAATTGATCCAAAACTTGCGTAAGCTGCATTGCACCATTCCGTCCATACCTGCCCACTACGTGTGAGAGCGAGTGGCCTGAAATTTTGCACCGTGTCGCTTTTCGCATGACACTGCAAGCTGCCCTAGTGCCCTTTGCTTGATAGACGGTCAATTGAGGCTAATGGTTTACAAATTCGCACTGTGATCCTCGACGCCGTGTTGGAGCAGGTGAGTATTTGAGAGAATTGGGTGTTGAATTTGTTGGCAATTCAGTGTCAGCATAGTGACAATGTCAGAAGAGTTCGTTGTGAGACGTGCTTCCTCAGCAAAACTTATAGAGGTGGGGTAGTTTCAAAATTGGAGAGGTGACAGTAATTCAAAGCGAGCTTATCTTTGAGACAACAAGCGTACAGTCAAAATCACTAAAGATGACTATTACGTCATACCATAAACTGTACTGAAATAATCACTGGGCGTACGTCGATGATAAAGTCACGATGTCGGGGCCATATGACCGAAGTTCGGTTATTTGAGCGATTAGTTTCCGGTTTCAAATGATTTTCCGTACATATATTTACATTTTAAATATTTCCAGTAAAATTGCATATTCATGTATTTTAGAAAAACTAGCATTTCCTCGCGTATCTGTTTAGAATAATTGGATATTTTGAACCCATTTCTTGTTTGTCTAGTATTGTTGAATCCGAAGAATTCTTACCAAAATTATAATAATATATGGCTATCAGCTTCAGTATAGTGACCAGTTGATTCTGAGAAGATGGTTTTATTTTCTTTAAATCTGAAAAAACATTACAAACACAATAAAGCACACAAAAATGAAAATACTTTTCAGTTTTGCGATATTTCATGTCATGCATCCACAGTATTTATTTCAACATACAGTACAAAATTATACAAAATACATTTCATCAAATAAACTGCACAAACTCATTTACAAATAATTCATTCCATTACTTATGGTCAAATTCAGATTGAAATTAATCGCTAATGTCACATTCAGTATCGCTATCTGAGGTAATCACTGGTTCTATTTCAACAATATTTTTCGTGTACCACTCTGAAATTACCTGATGATTATGTTTTACACATTTTTTCCAAACTTCTGGTGTAATTTGTGACAGAGCTTCATTCCACAGCTTCATCACTATGACCACATCTTCCAATATGTCATGTCTATCATAATACTGCTTAGCGTTGGCCCATATTAACTCGATGGCATTGAATTCACACTGGTATGGGGGGGTACGAAGAACTTCTTATGATTTCATCTATTAAATATTTCTTTTCTTTACGATTTCTTTTCACTATATTCAGTAACTCTACTTTAGTTACTGTTGGTTGAAGCTCAATTTCATCTTTAACTAGCCAGTCACTGATCTCTTTTTTTGAAGAACTTGTGTTTGGGATCTTTTCCAATAAAATGATGTGATAGGGTGCATTATCCATAATTATTACTGATGGCTCTTCCAAGCTGCAGAGGAGTTTTTATTTCAACCACTTAATGAATGTCTCGCCGTTCATATCACCATGGTAATCCGTAGATTTAGACTGTGAGGAAAATAACAGGCTTGCTCCATCAACAAATCTCTTTTTGCTTCCTGCATGGACAACAATAAATCGCTTTCCTTGAAAGCCCAATGGTTTCCTTACACTTTTTATTGGCTCATCTTGCCAAGACATTTTTGGATTGCCTTGAAAATATCCATGTTTCATCCATAAAAACAATTTGATGCGAGGAAGTGCTTACATCATTGTAATTTCTCAAAAATTTGGTGCGAAGTAAAGCAATACTGGATTGCTTAACTAAAAATCTTCTATTACCATCTTTTTTATATTTAAAGCCTATGGTGGGCAGCACTACTTCGCAAGGAGCTATTGCTGATATAAACAAGCTCTTTCTCTTTAAGCGTTTAATTCAAATTTGCTATGGTGACATGTTTTTCTGAAAAAAAAAACAATAATTTGGAATCCACCCTCTCATGCTCATTTATCATCATTGCTTTCAGAATACATTTGATACACTGTGTCTCGTATACTATGCTTAACTGCAGCAGATAAATCTGTTGCTTTAGATTTTTTTCTGGGTCTCTTCTTTCCTGGTGGTCTTAATACATTATCATTAGATGATGATATACGTCTTTGTATTCTTGTAATAGTGGACAAACAAATACTTAGTGCCCAAGCCACCTTCTGAAAAATGTTATAGAATAAATTAGCAATCATATCCATATGACCATATTTCTAATTATTACAAACCTCTCTAACTGCTGACAATGGTAATAGAGGTCCTCCATCATCCTTTTCTTGTTGACAGTAATTCAACAAGGATAGCACCATGCCCTGCGGTTGAAAGTTAATAGTTTTGCCTTTCATAGCAAGCACTCGCAAACTAGAAATAAAAAGTCGTAAAAGATGCATCTGTGTTGGGAATTATTTAGTTTCTACCTTAATAATAATTTTAGTGAGGAGTTATAAGTAGAACATACCTTAAGACAGGAACACCAAAGACCAAAGTAATTTTCGAAAATAACCTAACCTGATATAACGAAATCTGACTTTTCATCTGTCAAATGTGATCGATCATGCAACACGAAAAAATCGTCTATCTTTGTCGGATACCTGCATATTAGTAATACTGTTCGTTTAGACAATAAAATTATGAATGTCTCTGTCTACCACACCTAAAGCTTCATTAAAAATATTGGCAAATCACTGTCGTTTGTCTTTAATAGAGAGAAAAATGATGACGTAATCGTCATCTTTCGTGATTTTGACTTTACGCTGAACATACCTGCCAAGCTTGTACAGTGGTCAACTTACTGTATCCTCACTCTGAGTGTCACAATGAATTGTTTACTGTTCAGCTTACAAATTTTCCATGATATTATAGTCTAATCATATTAGACGAAAATACCCCTGGTTTGCGAAATAATTGTTGAGTCTGGTTTTATTGCTGCAAGTTGTTCTAGGGGGTATTTAAAACACGGACGTATAAAATGGGTACACCAGTTATTGTGGGAAAACTTTTAATTCGACAACAGAGAATGAGAAAACGTATTTATCGGGATTCAATCGAAAGTGTTGGCAGGTACGAAGAAACTCTTCATATAAGATCCTTATGTATTTACGGGACCCACAAAATGAGGCCACACGTAAAAAGGTCCCACTAATAGCAAAAAAGTTATGGCCGAAAACCGAGGCAAATTGCAGGTTTTAGCACTTGCTGGAGTAGATTGGTCAAAAGGTTTTTGAGAATTTCTAATTGTTTATCTCAAAACACCTGTCTTCCGGCCATCACTATTAGTTTACTGAGCAATATACAGGGTTCGTTCAAAGGGCATTCATTTCATAGCAAAATTCACTATTTTGTATTGCCGATATGAATCGCAAACCATTTCGCAAGATCTTAATGCAAAAAGGATGGGTTACGTTTTTTCTTCTAAACAAATTCAACATTTCGTATTTGTGAGTAATGCGCATCAAAAGATCCGCTTTGTTTTGAAATGTAAACGTAACCCATCCTTTTTGCATAAAAATAACATTTATCTTGCGGAATGGTTTGCGATTCATATCGGCAAGGTAAACACGTGTATTTTGCTATTAAATGCTCTTTGAATGCTCAACACACTAGTAGTGAAGGCCGAACAACAGGTGTTTTGGGATAAACAATTAGAAATTCTCAAAAAACTACCTGACCAATATACTCCAATTTAGTTGTTATGTAGAAGCATGCATCCTACGGATTCGACAAATTTCAATTAGTTGCGTGAAGTTATCGTGGAATTACCAAGTGCCAAAACCTGCATTTTGCCTCGTTTTTCGGCCATAACTGTTTTGCTATTAGTCGTATTTTTCTACGTGTGGTCTCATTTTGTAGGTCTCGTAAGCACCTAAAAATCTTATTTCAAAAGCTTTTTTGTTTTTGTCAATACTTTCGATTGAATCCCAAGAAACACATTTTCTCATTCCTTATTGTCATAAAGTTTTCCCACAAAGCTTGGTATACCCATTCTATGCGTCCACGTTTTTTAACACCCCCTTGGACAACTTGCACCAATAAAACCAGGGTTTAGAATTATTTCGGGAAAATTTGCTGATATGGTTAGACTATTATGTGTTAAACATGTTCTGTTTCTACTGTGGTTTGGAAACTACGGCTCGGATTCTAATGGAACTTTGATACAAAGCTACTACTATGCTAATCATGAAATAGCTTTTGATATGCTTTCACCGCTGGCGATAAAGAAATGAGTAAGAAATAAAGAAGTGAGAACTAAACAAGCTTAGGTTTCCATGTTTTCCAAGTTGCTGATCATTTTTGGGCATAGTACGGTGGTCAACCTCCAAAAAATTCTTCTACTTACTGGTCACTTCAGTGAATCTACACTTCAAGTGAAAAGAATTAAAGTTACTAGAAACGTTTGGCGTCAGGTACGGCTTTTACGGTTGCAGATATCGCTAGTAATGCTTATAATTTCTGTACACCCTAAAAGTTTCTGAGCCGTATTTGGCGTACAACTTCGGAGTAATGGATATTTGTAAAAGTCATTCTCTTAAATGCTATTTATGTGAAGAGTATCTTTGTGAATATAATTGCATGTGTGATAAGTAACTAGTTGACTCCATTCCAAGTGAACCTACATTTCTATAAGGAACCAGCTGTAGTTGAGCGGTTTGATCGCGGCTGGCGAGAGGAGAGCGAATATACTCTGGCAGCGCCTAGCGGAGCGAGTTTAACTGCATTCGGTGGCGCAGAGCGTCTGCCACGCGGAGGTATCGATAACATTATGTAGCGTATCTTTTAGTTTTTTCTGCAAAAATTTTAAAAGTGTAGTGGCGATATTCTACTGATGAAGTATAGTATAGTTTGGCAGCAACTAAGCAAAAAACCTTTTTTATAGAGTGGTGCAAATTGGTGTATAACGGGCGAACACATGTTTCTTGTTGCCCAGCTGTACCTATCTTTAATTTTTGTAACTTTATCCACGAGACATTTTGGCTTTTCATAAACAAAAAGTTCCACCTTAGGAACAACTTTATAGGGACTTACTCTTGTGTTCTACACCTTAGGAAAAACCATTGTTATACATGGGAAATCATTTCTTGGCAACAGCGCATCGGCTCGTCTACTTCATCGCTATTCGTACATATTTCCTACCGTTAACCGCAGATCTGTATCACGAATGAGAATAATAGGCAGATACGCTGTGTTGCCAATTTGAGTAGAGCTTGCCGAATTGTGGGGAATTTAGAGTTAAGTGTTGATTCATTCAAGCTTTTAATCAGCATGGCCTAGACGTTATAACTTCATAAAGATAACATTGAAGCTGAATGCTGCTGGAGTATAGTGTTTCGAATATTCAAAGCGGAGCGGGACACTATACTCGTTCAATGGGCCATCAAGCCACAGTCGTTTCAACAAACAAATTATTTTACGAAAATGCGTTATATTTTTACGATTTTGTCGTCACCAAATCTCTGTTTCATAAAATGTACGTCTATTGTAGAATTTTCAGCAAACTAAGCAAGAAACGTGATCTAGAATTTACTCAACATTACGGATTTCTCGAAATACATTAAAAAATGTGACCTAGATACCTAACTGCCCCAAGCTCTTTAAATGTAACACCTTAAACCACGGTTACTAGGTGCTCAGTCACGTTGATTGTCATGTTGACTGCGCAAGTCAGCAAACAATCTGGCGTAATACACGTTAGGAATCATCAGGTATTGCCAGATTCCCGAATACCGGGCACCATAGTAACCGTTATAGTTGTCCTTCAAAGTTGTCAAATCGCCCCTATGGCGCAAATTCGCCACACCAGGCAACTGTGCTATAAACAAACCCTGTTTATCACTACTATTTGATAGTCATATGGTAGTTGTAGCCCTATCTAGCGGTCCATGATTTCTCACAATACTGTTGTATCTCTACTGGCAACAAGAATAGGGATTACAAAATCATTTATGCAACAATATACAAACATGAAAAATATGATTTGAACCATGAAACATTATTACAATTTTAATAGTTTAAACTTTTTTCATTTTTGGAATACTCTTATGTGGAATCCGCAGCTATTTTTCCCGAAATTTGGGTAGACTTAGATTTCTTAGAAATATGACATATTGGTATCGGCAACTCTGCGAATGGGAGAAACAAATCGCATTTGTTGAGCGCATCCGTCTAAGCGGTAGACGCCAGCGCCCGTTCTGCCATCTCTCTCTTTTATCACTCTTCTACTTTACCCCGTTGTCCGTCACACTCCGATGCTGCCAGATAAGATACTACAATCGAGTGTCTTTCACGCACCTACATACTTTTGTATATTTCCATCTCTCTTCCTCATCATAATGTATAATAATGATTTTTCCCATACTATACATATCTGAGAAGCTGACCACCTATTTTAGAACATCCTGTATATTATACAGCAGGGGGATAGATTTACAACTCCATTCTGCTGAAGATGGTGGTGGCTGCTCTACCCCCAGAAAACACCAAGACCCGTGTTTAATTAAACCCAAGGCATCTTTCTATTCTATCTTTGCTTTTGGAAAAACATTAATAAAGTTTGGCGCAATCGCGATCAAGCCAAACAGTGGTGAATTGAAAAGACAAACATCAGGAAGGCCTGCAATTAAAGTTTAGTTGAGGAAGCTACCAGGATAAGATGTGCGATAACAGACTTCCTACTTTCGCAGAGCTTCAGCACTTAGTTCTACTAGACGGGATCCTTCATGACAGACAATTATTTTTATGAACCATTGCGACCTACTTCATTTTTCCTAATGATCGAGCGGATTTGTTGACAAATTAGGGTCAAGTAGACTGACTTTCCTTGGTATGCCGATGAGTGAACCACTGGAACAAAATACCTCGTCCGCTCAGGTTTCATTGAACCTCTGGATCTTCTCAGGTTTTTTTAAATTTGTGACGCCACTGGATAAAATCGTGAGATTTGATAAAAAATCAGTAAACCTAACAACCCTCGACTATAGCGGCAGATACTTGCCCTTGGATTGTATCAGATCATCTTGAATCACCTGATATCTCCTGTATTGTCTCGAATCACCGTGGCGTTATATATTCTTCAATTGGATCGTTTCTCATTGAATTGTCTTGCATCTTCTCCCACAGGAATGAAAAATCTCTGACAAGAAGGTTACTAAATATATGGGCAGGGCTATGTTTTCTTCCTGGTGAGGTACTTTTGAAAAAGGTCAAGGACCGGACGTCGAACATGCAATGTTACTTCAGGATCAGTCAGACAAATTCAACATTCACATTCAAGGTTATTATAATACATGATAACGTATAAGTCCATGGTCGATGTCAAAGAAAAGGATTCCCAGCTAAAAAAAAGTTTATTCTGAAATGACTTTTAAGGTGAGGTTCAATACCTCATGATATTGAAAGGAGGGCTGGTTGATGCCCGGACTACAAAACTGTATTTTCATGCCCCTCTTAAATTTTTCAATAAATACAAAAAAACCTACACTATATAGGTACAAAGACTTTAATTTTAATTCTAATAGAAATAGTTTAAAGGTTTAATTAAACTAATAAATTTTTTTCATCGAAAAACTAAATAAATAAAATAAAACAAGAGTAGGTACTAATGAGACACCTGAGATTGCATGTTGTGTACCAGTTGGTTGATTCTAGGTTCTGTTTTTGCCAGAGCTATCATCAGGTAGCTATCGACATCAAGACGATTTCGCTGTTTAGTTTTAATTAAAACGAGAGCAGAAAAGCCTGTCTCACATAAGTAAGTTGAAGAAAAATGAACTAGTATTCGTAAAGCAAGAGGGGCAAGTTTCGAATTAACAGGCAATCCTTTGATTCAAAACTTCTCCAATGTTAAAAGATTGAAGTCACCTTTCATGAAAGAATCAGCCTTCATTTCTAGAAATTCTTCCTGAACGTCTTCTGGTAATTATGACACATCGACAACAAATGAATTCCTTGTCATTTGCCATATTGGTGACATTGAATTGATCAAGTCATCGTTGGTTGTCAGAGCGGTCCGTGGGACCTTAGCTCTTGAGTCACAGTGTCAGTTTGTAAGTCTGTCAGGTCTGGTAACCCAGAAACCAGACAATTTTAAGGAAAAAAGGGGAAGGAAAGGAGAGAAGGAAGAACGAGAGCAAAGGGGAAGAAGAGAATCTTTTAGGATATGCAGCGTTTAGGCATTGTTAAAATCGCTTCACAGATTTTGATATGGTCTAAAAATATTTGATTTTTTCTAAAGATTGTGTAAAAATGCTCCAATTTTGGTTGTTCTAAGTTCACGAGTTAATTTTGATTACAGTGCGAGCGGCGGCCTTTTGTGCTTGCGAACTTGCTCGACTGTGTAGTCCACTGAATCACGCAACAGAGGGTTGCTGTGCGATTCCGCTAGGCTATAGCGCCGCTGCGCCTGTTGCTTAATGTAGTCCTTTAGGTAAGGGACATCGAGGTCTCTATGTAGAGTTTCGTTAGAGACATACCATGGGGCATCAGCAATAGTGCGCAACGTCCTGCTTTGCAGAACCTGCAGACTTCGCATGTGTGTTTTAGCAATAAAACACCAAGCCGCACATGCGTATGTCATTGCTGGTCTTATGACCACCTTATAGAGTCGAATCTTGTTAATCAAACTTAATTTTGACCGTTTACATAATAATGGGTAAAGCTGCCGAAACGTAATTTGGAATTTAGTTTTTAGCGCTTCCATATGGTTCCGCCAAGTCATCCCTTTGTCCAGAATGACACCGAGATACTTAGCGGAGGATTCCCATCGTATACGAAGTCCATTCATTGAAACTTCAGACGGAACGCCGCGACGTCTTTTTGTACAGTAGATTGCCTGCGTTTTCGAATGGTTTATTTTAATTAGCCACCGATCCGCCCAATCTAATACTTCTTCCACCGCACTTTGCAGCCTGTCATGGACTAGGTCACCAGACCACGACTGAGCCACCAATGCAGTATCGTCAGCATAGAGATAGACTTCACAGTTGCTGGGACTAGGGACGTCATGGATGTACAGTGAGTAAAGGATAGGTCCAAGGACCGAACCCTGAGGGACGCCGGCTGTAATCAGCCGTGTTGTCGACAACACATTGTCAATTTTGATCCGAAATTTCCTACCTTCAAGGAAGGATTTCAGTAGTTTTAGAAGCCAAAAAGGGAAGCCCTTTTGGATTAGTTTATACAAGAGGCCCGCGTGCCACACCTTGTCAAATGCTTTTGAGACATCCAAAAGCAAGATGCCAGTACTTTCGTTAAGGGTGAATCCTCTGGTTACACGTTCCACCAGCCTAATCGCCTGTAGCTCCGTACTATGTTCAGACCGAAAACCGAATTGCACGTCAGGAATCACATGGTGATCTGACGAGAAATTCTCAAGGTGACGTAGAATCACCTTTTCAGCGAGCTTAGACGCAGCTGACAGCAGGCTAATGGGACGATAATCCTGGGGAAATATCGAACCCACCTTCTTTGGAATCATTATAACTTCAGCGGTCTTCCACGCGGATGGGAAGTACTGGATCCTGAGCATGGCATTGACTATTGCCACGAGATAAGTTAAGGACTTCCGCGAAAGCAGCTTCAGCGCCTTATTAGTGATTTGATCCTCCCCAGGTGCTTTACGCACTTTAAGGTCTTTAATATGACCTTGAATCTCTGCTGGTGTGCAATGCGGGATCTCAGGAGATACCGCTGATGTGCTAAGCAAATCTTCGGTTGAAGAAGCTTCTGAAGAAGAATCTTCTGATGAAGAAAAATCACCAACGAATGCGCGGCTGTCACTGACGCCGTTGGCCCTAAAATATCTCCTGACAGATCTTACGATGTGTTGCTCCTCGTCGAGGTCATTATCAAGATCATAGTTGGGAGAGAACTGTCTTTCCATGGCATCGGCGAAAACCTCAACCTTCTCCTCTGTCCTGAAGATAATGCCTCCAGGACCGTGAATGTGTGGGATTTGTTCACGGTTTCCGTTTTTGAGCGACTTCGCCACCTTCCAGAGAGGAATGCTTGAGTCAAGCATCCCCGCCAGAAAGTCGTTCCATTGCTCATTGCGGAATTCATGAAGAGCATTTCTTACTTCATGAACAAGATTCGTCGCTCTGCGAATGTCATCAGGATGAATTGAATTGATGTCTCGATAGTATCGGCGAAATTTGTCTTCCAGCGCTGCCAAATGAGTTTTTATGTCAGCTTTTAAATTTGCGTTCTTATTTTCAATTGCTTCGTACAGCCGAGAAAAAGATATAACATTTTCAGAAGGTACTTTTTGGTTCCAAAGTTGAAGCTTGATTTGAACCCCTTAATATAATCATAATTGCTTATTATAGTCTTGTATAAGCCAATCTCCTTTGAAATGTGTCATCTTTGAACATTGACAAGAAATCGTGTTTTTCTTTGAACTCAATAAAAAGAATTACCTCTTCTTTCAATGCATAAAGTATATGGAACAGAAGAACTTTATAGCCAAGTCCAAAGTCTGGCGTAATTTCTGTGGCAATGTTTTGGAAACCAAGGCTTGCCAATGAATAACACAATGTGTACGAACCATTGCCGGATTTTTTTCCTTTAGATTTTTAGGTAAGCCCGATCGTACACCTATCTTTGCAGGTGCACCATCTGTGCGAAGTCCAATAAGTTTCTAACAAACCATTTTTTTCAACAAAATTTGATATTGAATTGAATATATCTTCAGATGTAGTATCTGCTGTCAAAGATTGCGAGTACAAAATCTCTTCTTGAATGATATCTCCGCCGATTTAACGATAAACATATTGACTGTGCACAATTAACGATGTCGGTGAATTCATCGCAACTAATGTCAAAAAATTGTACTCTGTTAATTATTTGTGACTTTGTCTGCTGAAATGTCATCGATTCTACGCTTGACTGTGTTATTTGAAAGATAAATAGACTTCATTTTTTGCACTGCATCTTCTCCTAAAATTACCTGCGTGGCGTTTAGGACACATGGTTTTTATTACTTCTTCACCGATAGTATGAGGTTTCTTTTGCGTTGCTATCATAAAAGCTATTTCAATTGATGCTTTGAGATGCTGCGATACACCTGTGTGATAACTTCCCGATTCATCCAGTCTCATTCGCTTGAGTGATTCTGCTGTAGAGGAAAAAAACTCTTTCGTCTTCAAAACCAGAGTAGGATATTGTTGCTTCAAATGCCTTTCAAGGCGATTGGGCCTCATGCTATCGGTACTTAAAACGTTCATACATATCACACACTGAGGCGATTATAACTCGTCTTTTTCTATGAAGGTAAATCCAAATTTAACGCAATCTCCGGAAAACTTTTTTTGCTGCCTTTTGCACATATAACAATAAAACAAATAAGTAATAAATAAATAAGCAAAATACCTACATGTAATTAGTAATTATATTCCATTATTTTGTCTTAATAACGTAATGTATTCAACAGTATGTTATATTGGCCACCGGGAGATTTATATTTTTGTAGGCAGCTTAACGTTATAATAGTAATTTTAAATACATTTGGAATCAATATTCGGTACTTAAAGTTCGTCGTTTCAAAATTATTTCGCCACGTTGGCGTTGGTTTGATTGTGATGTGGTAAAAATGTCCCAATGGCTGCTCTATGAACGCGTCTCCACTCAATCAAAAATTTAGTAAATCAAATAAAAATGTAACTGAAGTTTGTAAATACACAAACTTATCTTTTAACAGTGAGTCACAATAATTTGACAGACTCAAACAGATTTCTCAACAAAATATGTACATCGAAACGTCAAATTGTTCGCAAGTTTGTGGGAATGAATGTCACAGGTGCTCATCCACATCTGGTAGGTACCTACACTATTGTTTTCTAAGTGATGAATGTTAAGCGGAGCGGGGAGGGGGTGCACGCGGATCTCATGTTGTGACTTGTCGAAACTTGTATAAACTGCGATTTACGACGCCGGGTTTAGAAACATCGGTTGACAGAATAAGTGAATATGATATTTAATTTCTAATTATATGCATGTAAATTAAAGATTACATTGTAATGTTATTTGTTAGTGTTGTTTGTTTATTTTTTTTTGTTTTTTCTTTCTAAAATGCAAACGATTTCCACCCCCCTGGGAGGCGCGCCCCTCTATTTGGCAACTCCTAACTTAGACGGTCTCGGGTCCCTTTTGGTTTTTGTTATTCGCTATGGTTCTCCGAGCTCCCGTCCATTATGCTGCCACGCTTTGAGCCTCCTAGACGAATTCGCCAGGTTTCCGCTTTCCATCCTTACTTTGATAAAATTCGTATATACAGACAGGCCGGTGCGATCGCTCCTTTGTTACTGGGGTATTGAGACTGTAGATCAATCTGCCTGAGGAGGCTTTTTCCAATCCTACTAGCCTCGACCAGTTCAAAAATCGGATTAACAGAAATACAGCCCCGAGCTTCATTCTCGTCTATTGACGATCAGTGGTCTGGTCTATTTATACCAGTATGGAGACGGCATTTGGCCACTGAGTTCCTTTTAACTACAATCTGATCCGAGCCTGCTAAATAAAATCATTAGATGACCGTTATCACTTCCACTCACTTGTTCTCTCTACTCTACTGGATAGAACCACTACTGTACTCGTTGACATCGAATATGTAAAATCGTTTATCACGAAATGATATCTTAGAAGATACTAAATTTATTTTATATCCTATTGTGCTGTTGACAAGTTCTTAAACTTGTAACTTTTGACGGATATTGATTTCAGCGGTGTCTTGGGGGAGCTGCCTTCAGAAACGTGATGTCGCTGCTGTAGCGAACTTTACTGTTGCTAATCTCAGATTTTCTGGTAAGCGCTTTCCTGCATATCATCAAAAATTCTAAGAGCACTTTAGGGAAGCGACATCAGACAGTTTGAAGTTCATGCACGTAACGCCAGACACTTCAAAATTCAAAAGACAAACGTGAAGACCGGCATACAATTAAACATCTCCCTCACGATGCTTACAAGACTTTTCCGCTTCTGGAAGAAGTAGACCAGTGTTGCCGCCTCGATTACTGGCAATATACCAGATGATACAAACCATCATATATTTCTTTCTTGGCCATGTTTACACCGCACTATGCTATGCGTTTACAATAATGAAAAGTAAATGAAAACTGTTACTGCGCCATTTTCGGAAAGATAACGTTCTATGGATAAAGCCCAATTTCACGAACATTAATATTATGGACCAATGGGAAAATACCTTATCAAAATGCAATTTGACGGAAGCTGTCAAAGGTCTCTGAATATCAGTGATTTCTATTAAAATATTGAATAAAATCGTGAAAATTCGACTATATTATAGAAAAGACCACTTTTTGATTCCAACATGATGCTTTTGTACAGAGAAAACAGGACAACTGTCATGTGTTTTGATTTATGTTACATTTGACAATCCGTTATTCCCTCAGCGAACGGGAATGGGAGAAACAATAGGTCGATTTTCTAGCTGTTAAATTTGGCAGCAGGTTTGGTCGTCTGTTAATGCATGGCAATCTCGAATTTGTTAGTTCAATATACTGAGTGTTTACATGTTATCATTATAGCTACACACCCGTTGAATAGTGTGGATTTGTCTGTAGTTTGCAAGAAAATGGAATATGAAATACAGTTCATCCAACTCCTCATCTTCCTTTATATCATAATAGTAATCATTTATTAATTTACGGGTTAATCAATTTCTTCAAAGCAATAAAAACATTGTCTTCTCCATCCTAAAACACAGATAATATCTTTGAGCCATAGAAGCAAAGCGAATCTCATGCTTTCGATTCTCCCATCACTAGTGTGATGAAATGACAATTTGTCCCTCCTTGGATTACTTGAAATAGTGATGTGCTTTCTAGTTCGTTTCATTAAGTTGCGTTCAGTTCTAGGACCTGGTTCGTGAACAAACTACTGTATGCAACAATACCACAAAAATATATGTACAGAAACACAGCTGATATTCCTGTTTGTCAGTCGAGATAACGTAAAAACGATTCAATTCATATGTTTTAACCGTTCCAATGCATTCCACTGATTGCAAATGTATTCGCCCATCACTATCATTGTGAGACACTAACTTCAAATGTCAATTCTTCTTTGGTCTATTCTTTTTCTCCAACGTTACTGTAGTCTATGTTTTGTGGTCACTTGTCTCTTGTTGTTAAGAGCTTGTTGTATTATTTCTGAAAAATAGATTTTCCGTATAAAAAGTGCTCCATCCAAGATATTTCTTGTGCAGAATTACATATTACACTGTCGTGTACAGTTAAATCTGCACTAACCCCCAAATACGTGGTTATTTTGAGTGTACCATGTACCATCACCGATGATGCGACTGATTGTACACTGAAATCTAAACAAAAAACTGCAACTACGATTGAATGTATGAATGTCATTTTGAACAAGTTTCGGACCACTGGTGTAAAAATGTCGTTGAGCAATTGGAATGAAGTGTATGAATGTGTGTATTAGCATCCAGTAGGTGATGTTGAGTTAATATATATTATGGATTACAAAAGTTGAAATAAACATGGAGAAACCTTCAGCTATACTCAAAAGAAATGGATTTTACTCAGCCATCAAGCATTCTTTTTTTTTAATTTTGGCTCAGTTTTATATAATTTCATAATATTTAATAAACTGAAAACATTTCAATGGTAAGCTGTCACTTCATGTTTTACAGTGTTTTGTTTTGAATACTTTGATGCTATTTGCAAATTGACGGAGAGATCTTGAGCTGATTGGGTATATTTGACGGACTGTTTGGTACTCGTACCCTATTGGTGCAGAATAATGGTTTGTTAAATTGAGAAATCGGCCCTAAGTGTCGTATCGTCAGTCTTTCCTACAATTGTGGGTTGCCGTTATAACCTGCTGTGGATCGGATTGATGAGAGGAGATCATTGATATGTTGTAACAGAAACAGTGTTGGAGCCACGACCGATCCCTGGGGAACACCCGTGTTGACACTGCGACAGGAAGGAAGTTAGCCAACCATCTCCTTAGCATCTCTGGGAGACCATAAGATGTATGTTAGCTTAAGAGGGTAGCAAGCCATAGATGACAGAAATATTTCGTATATCAAGAGCAACTGCATGGACCTCACCCTATGATTGGACGAATTTGGCCCACAGTTGTGCGACGTACGCTAGGAGGCCCGCATTCTCTGTTGGTGCCGAAGTCCTGCTTGTTGCTTTTCAAGACAGCATGTCCGATATACTCTCCAGAAGCTCCCGATTTGTGCGCTTATTCACAACCTTACTGATTACCGAATGTAGAACTATAGGTCTGTAGTTGTAAGGGTTGGTTCTGGATCCTATTTTTCGGACGGCCTGGACATGATAAAATTTCACCTCTAGCCTGTACCATATATGAGAGCTGATCTTTGTCACAAAGATAATGCTATATATACTATGATACTTTGCTGTTTGAGTCTGCATCACTAAAATCCTGAGAGCTCATTGTATAAATTTGTATGCACGTCACTACGTATATATAGTAGCCATTTATCGCATTGAATTTGAGGAAATATCTGTCATGCTAAAATCTGCTGTAAATCAAGTGCTAAATACAAATATATTGAAATCTCCTTCCCCTAATCCACCGCTTCAAAACAGTTCTCCCCTTGAATTAGGAAATAACACCAATTTTGTCAACACTGCTTTATTGTTCAATGAGTGGCTCAATCCGTAACAAGGTCACGCAGCATTATCCAATTATAACTTCTGAAATTTGTTCTGTGGTTGCTTCCTTGATGTCTCTCGTTTACAGTGGCTAGTTATTGAAAAGCTCCGGGCGACCTTTCATGCCTGAACTTGTTTGCGCATGGCTCAGTTGATGCCCATGGGAAATCCCACAATGATAAAAATGATGATGCGAACTTCATTTCCCATTTTTCGGCCCTTGCAGCGCTTCGAATCAGTTCAAAGTCATACAAGTGGATCTTGTTAAAACATCGATATCGTAGCTCGTCAAAAATCATGAGCACCTAGAAAGGCCGTAAAGATTGATTGCGTTTTTATACTGTCAGATTCTTTGACAAAAGTTTAGGGTTGCTGACCAATTTGTACGAGTATTAAAAGTTCAGCGTTTCTTCAGTACTGTTCGAGATCGAACAAGGTGGATCAACCAATTATTGACCTATTTTTACTAAATCGAATAAGCGGAATGGTAAAATTAAAAATACTAATTATTTCGTTTGTCTCTGTCTACTTTATGAATCAGGAATCCATGCCGTGCCACGAGGGAATAGATGCTAGTCTGATAAGTGTGCCCACAAAGGCACTGATCTCTCTCTGTCTCTTATAAAAACTGAACTAGCGTACGGAATTTCACATAGCCTTGGATAAGCCATCGCTGCCTCCCTAACGTGGCCAAAGGTATTGAAGATTACCCATTTCAAGTGTGTGGCCAACATTTGAGATTTTGATATGCATGCAAATGCTGTCATCGGCGCTCGCTCATTTAGACGTGGGAAAACCAGGCATTGTTGAAAGCCTCTTAACATAAATTAAGAGGCTCCCCGGCGCAGATTTCCTCAATTTTTGTTAAATTTTCATCACATTGGACTGTGTTTTAGGTTTCTTTCATCATCAGGAGCAAAAAAGGTCCCTACTAGGTGAATAAAATATAAGAGCACCATCTCGTCAAGACGCTACGGTGACGTCGCCAGCATCCGCAGCCAGAGTATATAAATGAGACTAAAAATAATAAATGTTTTTGAAAAATATAGTTTGTATGAGTTGGAGTTACAGCCCCCAGTGACCTTTCTCGGAAGCTGGAAGTAATTGTCTGCAATACTCCTTGACCACTTTTATTATGAGTTTTTTAACTGAGTGGTTGCCGAGATACAGACCGCGTGGAATTCAGATACTTGACAACTGCAAAAATAACAAATTTCAAGCATTGAAAATGGCTGTTTAAGACTCAGACTTAAATTGCTGATAACTAGCGGCCAACTTCATACAAAAGTTAATCAAGAGAACCCACAAACTTTGGCAGGAGCCAAAAAATGACTTGTCTGAACAAAACATCAGGTTGCCATCTGGCAAACGCTTGATTCATGGTAAGCCTAGGCTGCATAGATACAGGACTGTCGAGTTTATTGATCAAAGAGCAATTTGAGGTTAGAAACAAATTTCAAATCCTAGGATACGTTTCTCATTTGTTATTAAGTTATAACGTGTAATATCCAACGGAGGGCCCTGAAAGTTAAACAGCTATGGGGTCGGATGCGGATTTTGAGAATAACTCAGCCACTTAACCTTTCTGAGCACTATAGGTCTAATCGTACTAGCAAAATTCCCCGAAGTAGTTTTAAAGTCTGGTTTTATTGGAGCAAGTTGTTCAAGGGGGTATTTAAAACATGGACGCGTGAAATGGGTACACCAATTTTTGTGGATAAACTTTTTATTTAACAACAAATGTATGATTTTTAGGTATTTACGAGACCTACAAAATGAGACCACACGTAAAAAGATGCTCGGTTTTCGGCCATAACTTTTTTCTATTAATCTTTTTACGTGTGGTCTTATTTTTTTTGGTCTCATAAATACCTACAAATCTTGTATGAAAAGTTTCTTCGTTCCTGCTAACACTTTCGATTGAATCCCAAAAAACACGTTTTCTCATTATTTGTTGTCAAATAAAAAGATTTCCCACAAAAATTGGTGTACCCATTTTATGCGTCCATGTTTTGAATACCCCCTTGAACAACTGGACTTTACAATTATTTCGCAAACCAGGGCTATTTCCGTCTAATATGATTAGATTTCTAAGCGAAATATTACGCATATTACACAGTTCAGCTTGCTTACAGAAGAGACATGCGTGCTTGGAATTGAAAATTTTTCTAACCTCAAATTGTTATTTTGTCCAATCAGCGTTGTCACTCCTATCTATGCAACCGCTCCTTAAGAATCATATTGAGGTTCACGGCTTTAACAATTAATTTCTGAATATAATTATTTAATATAGTTTTCGCGATTATTATGCGTTTCGAAGTCTCCGTGCCACAAGGTACGGTGAGACTCTACCGCCGGCATCTGCAACCGCAACATCTCGCTGTCATTTCGCGTTAAAACATTTTACCTGGAAACTTTGACCGAGAATACTGTGAAGGTAAGTGGACCTCAAACGCCGATGTTTTCAAAGGTTCTATACAGACCCCTTGATCTCCACATTAGACGACCCCTTTGCAAGGCATCTAACAATCTCGATTATAAGAAAACAGGGGGTAAGTAAATTTCTCCCATGAACACAAAACTTTCGCCTCCTCATGCATACTCGACTGTACTATAACCGCTCAATTGCAAGTGTGTGTGGTCAGCCAGCAAGTTGCGATGTGCGCACGGCTACTATCGTTCACGTCCGCTCATTCTCGTCCCGCAATTTCGCTTCTTTTTGTCGTTTGCAAGCGGCGTTCGAGCCTGACGCTGTACGTCGTGAATTTTTATTACGTCCTTTGTCGGCAATTCTACAAACGCCTTGTCATGCTGCCCGCTCGGCCCGTGCGGGACAACATACAGGAAACTTTAAAACGCATCATCAGGAACGTTTCCAGATAACTTTCAAGCGACTGTGTAAGGTTTGAATTGGAAACTTCCTGGATTTGTAGTTTTTGTGTGGAACGAGAAAGTTCCTCTAACTACCGGAAACATTGAAGCTTCCTGATTTTATGCCTCAGGGATTGCTGAATTACCTACACGAAACCGGATTTTCGTCAAAATACCAAAGAAATTTTCTTGGTTCAAGCCATAGGTAAAAACATTTCTGATTTATGAGGTGTGGCTTCACAAGATAAAAAGCTTCTTCAATGTTAATTGCAATTCTCAAAAAACGTCAAACCATATCAACTTCCTGACCGTAACCTCACCCACATAACCCTTTCACTTTACTTTCCCTATCATTGCTATCATCTCCTTCCAATAACTTTCTGAATTTTGTTGCAATACCTTGGTAGAACATAAGATTTTACTTTTCGGAACTTTCCTACCAGTCGGCTCCAAAATGTTTGCGGAACAGTTCGTTTGCGTTTTTCAACTTTTCACATCTATGTCTACCCTGTTTAATCCTATTTTATATTCAGGTACCTTTAACAGGTTTGTATTAAATTGCATTTCAATAAGTTCTTTCCTGACTGGTTGGACTTGTATGCGTACACTCTATCGTCACATTCGAGCCTTTGCACTTTTTTCATACCGTCCACGGTTAGTGCTTCCTCTGACTGCGGACCAATGTCGTCAACGTTTGAACTGGAGCAGAGTACGGCAACGTTGATAACAGAATCTTTACGGATATTATTGCAACACGCTTTATAGTCATTAAAAAAGGAATGAACTGGAAGACATATAAATAAGATATATTGTCATTAATTGCCATTGTACCTCGTCATCTCGTCGCTTGTCATTTGAACAGAATGATCTTTTCTTCCTTCAAAATCAACCCAACCAGGGGAGATTTTTTATTAAGTAGAAGATAGAGGAAATAAAGGAAGAAAAGGAGAAAGGGGAGCGAAAAATAGGGGGATGGAATCAGTCAATAAGAAGGAAATTTATTAGTATTTATTCCGGAAGGAGCTTAATTTGGTTAGAGTATTGCCAACAGATTCATAATGTAAAGAGCCAGACGGGGTCTTTTTTGCATAGGTACTTGAGCCGGAGTATAGTAGCCAGTAACTTGATCTTCTCAAAGCTCGTAGGTATTTGAAAATCTCTGTGAATGGTGTCATTGAAGATGTACCATGGGGCACATACTATTGTGCGGAGAATTTTGTTTTGCATGATTTGCCGAGTATGCACACGAGACTTGGAGGCAAAGCACCAAGCCTCACATGCGGATGTCAAAGCAGGACGTATAATCGTAATATAAAGGCAAATTTTGTTTACGAGATTCAATTTTAAATTTCGCTTCAGTAGCGGATACAAGTGCCGAAACGCTATCAATGTATTTTTGGTTAAATTTCCAATATGAGTTTTCCAAATCATAGTTTTATCTAATGTGACACCTATATATTTCGCAGTTGTTCCCCATGGGACAGGAGCCATTGTACTTAAAGACGGCTACCGCTATCGCCGAAACATAACAGTAATTGACACATGTGTGGTTTGTTTTAGCGGGCAGACAATAGAGTACCATACAATGGGCTATAATAAACTTTAGATGGCACGAGTGGTAATTGTACCTTCTTACAGTACTGCTGTCTCTGTCAAAACCCGCAGAACTTGTTCTTTAACTCTGCACTTGGAAGTGTTCTTCAACAAAACTATAGTGATAAGGTAGCGCTGTTCTACATCCAAGTACCGCCCATCTCTTGTTTCCTATTCACCTCTCCGCAACCTCAGGAGATGGTCCATCTCAAAGGCTGTAGTCAATGCTATGCGCAAATAAGGAGCAATAGGCTTTTATATAATTTAACCTTTCTTACAACTTGAGTTCATGTTTTTTATGCGAACTTGTAAGAAACGATATTTTGACGTTCCCAGTTCCGTTAACTACGACAACATTTTTATATAATAGTTGTGTCTCGTACGAAAAACACTATCTAGACAATAAAGGATGTCCTGAAGCGGAAATAGCTATGAACTTATCCCAATCCGCTTAATAAATAATTTTGCTATGCACTTACTTCTCCAAGTACCTTGTTATTTCTTGTTTACGACCTTTTTATGGCAGCACTTTACTATTATTTTATCACCTCTAGTGGGTACTTTAGGTGAGGTTGAGGAACCTTACTAGAATAATGCAACATTATGAGATGAATCGCAAGACATCAAATCAATACTTTTTAAGCCGTAAGATAATAGTGCTACCAGAGACCTCTGAGTCTTTGGGTACGTCGTGTTAGGGCTTAGTGAGATTCCCGTCACTGTCGCAGTGAGACATTCTAGGAATACTAATTAAAAAAATGGCGTAAAGTAGGTTGACTCGGTACTTACACTCAACGCTGTCATCAGTTTATCAGGATTATGTTCAGCCCAAGTGAGCTAGCTACAAACCTGTAAAGCAAAAAAGCTATATTGGTCAAGTCAGCAAAACAGACCCATACGTACGTGCTCCATAGTCCCTACTCCAAGTATCGGAAACCAGGCAACACTGCTGGACCAAACCAGCCAAATGCGTCATAAGAGCCAGCCATGATACTACAGCACTGCCGGCGATGTTGTCAGATGCAAAAGGGTTAGGCATATGAAAGTTGCGGTTGCATCGTATTGTCCGACAATCGCGTGTCTCGTCTATAAATATTTTTTGTACGTTATAAGGGCAAATATAGGGGGAAACCTGATGTGTAAAATACGTATTGATAGGTGTCACACATATCCATATCTAGTCACAAAGCAAAAAAAATGGCACAATACTTCTGGGTCTGTGCTGGAATTTTTGGACGTGGGAGGCTACATTTATAGTCATCAAGTACTACCTAAGAATGAATATTGGTACCATTCAGTTCCAAAGTATTTCAATTTTGAAAGTTGAAAATACAGCTTTTCTACTGGTCCTGAAGGTACAAACTCACAGTCTCTCTCTATTGTCCCAGAAAATTAATGTAATAATTGAAGAATGCAATTTAGCAATGAATATCTAGTTGCTCTGGAATATGTCACTGGCTTTTGACATCTGACAAGTCTCTGTTATTCAAATCTGTTCGCTGTGTGTTATTCATTTTGTCAAAACTGTTAATAATGGTGAATTATTCAAATGTATAAATGGCGGAAATGCATTACGTATATGGCCTTGCCGACGGTAATGGTAAGCAAGCCAGATGGATTCATCACCAGAGATATCCCGATCGTCCTTTGCCAGATAGTCGAACCTTTTCTAATATTCATCGTCATCTTGTTCTGTCTGAAAAGGAACATTTGAAGGTAGACCTCTAAGTGTGAGAACACCTGACATTGAGGAAGCAGTACTGCAAGAAGTCGAAGAACATCCAGAAACGGGTTCGAGGGAGATCGCTAGACACTTAAATATTTGCCATCAAATTGTTTGGAGAATTTTAGTGGATTTTTTGTTATATCTTTAACATATTTTAAGAGCACCGGCATTACTTTCCATTGATTTTCCAGTGTCAGTGGTATCTTGAAAAAATTACACAAAATCCGCAATTTGAATCAATGATTCTATTCATGGACGAAGGTAATTTTTCTCGAAATGCCATTCAGAATTTCCACAATAATCATTTTTGGGTAGAAGAAAATCCCTATGCCGTAACCGAAACCCATTTCCAACACCAATTTTCGGTTTACGTATGGGCAGGAATTAATCAATTCATTGGCCCATTCTTCTTGCCGGGACGACTTGACGGACAGACTTACCTCAATTTTCTTCAACAACAGTTGCCTTTGCAGCTTGATGATGTTCAATATGTGGTACATGCATGATGGTGCATCAGCGCATTTAAAGGTGACGGTTCGTAATTATTTACAAACTGTTTATCCAAATCGTTGGATTGGTTGCGATGGGTCCCAAGATTGGCCACCAAAGTCCCCAGACCTCAACAGTTTAGATTTCTTTTTGTGGGGCTATTTTAAGACACTAGTGTACACCAGTCCCATTAACACTGTAGAGAAATTGAGGGAAAGAATAGTTGCCGCTTGTGTTAGAATAAAAAACACTCCAGGGATATTTCAACGAGTGCGCAGTTCCATGAGAAGGAGGGCGGAAGCATGCATATTAAGTGAAGGGGGCCATTTTCAACAATTTTGGTAATCATTTTGCTGGTTTTAGTGTTATGTCTATGTTGTCAGTTGTTGTTGTTCATTACCCCTAATGTGCTTAAATTTTCCAATTAAATTAATAATAATTTTGCAAGTTAGACAATAGAAGGGTTTTTATTTTTTCTCAAAAATGGTGCATTGAAGGAAAGCAACTCAACAGAGATCATTTGTTTAGAATTGAACTCGGAATTCAAAAATAATTTTTATTTGGCAAAAAACCATCGTCGTACCATTTTTTTATCAACAAATATCGAAGTCAATACCCATACGCACGCCACTGTTAAAGTTAAAAAATATTTTTGCATTGAAAAATATGCAACCTTATTAAATTTTACTACTTACTGAATATCAGTGAAATATCTGAAGCGGTTGTGGAAATATTGATTAATTTCCATTTTTTTCCTAAAACTTTTGTAAGGAAACATTTTTGGACCATAGTTGATAAAGCAAACTAACATTAATTTTTTATGTAGATTCACACCGTCAAACATTCACATATCATTAAGGAACACCCTGTATAATCCATTTTCTTGCTGATCTCAATTTTTCATGGAGGTAGTGGTATGAGACAAAAACCTATTCTGCATAGCCACGGGAACTTATTGTCTTTCCTGTAGCATTCCATATCATCACTGCTTCATATCCTTACTGACATACGTATAAAAATGCAATGATGTGTATGAAACTCCTGAATTTTCTCGATAAATTCGTTCTTACCTTAGAAATACCTTTCCCAGTCAAAAAATGATCTTGGACGCGAGCCTCAACGAAAAAGACGATGATAGATTCCTTTGATGTCCGATTTAAAAGGGGATCGTTGGAAATTGATGGAAATTCCGAAGCATCAGGGAAAATTTCTCCGTCTTGCATTCAACTTGTTAACCGCAGTTGGCTCTAGGTTAGAGGAAACGACGTGAAACGTTTAGCTTTCGGATAAAATTTTAAGGTATATACAGGTGCAAATTGAGACATGACAGTCATAGGGACCTTTCATACGCAGCGGTACAAACAATGAGTACAGATTCGAATCTTGTGGATACCTGACATCTTTCGAGACTCTCTCAGTTGGAGTGTCGCGTTTCCGTCCTTCAGAAGAGGTTCAACCACGTTCTATACTGGAATGCTAAGTCGGACAGTTAAGTTAATAGTAAATTGCAGCTTATTGGCGGACTACGATAAAATGTTATCATGCTTAGACAGACAGTCTCTAGCTATAATAACATTAATACCCACATAACTTGGATAATGTTGATTCCAAAGGCGCTATCAGTTGCGTTGATTTGAACTAAATTCTACTATCCAAAGCTTAAGGGTATCGCCATGGTTTTCTTTTTCATTACTTATACTAATCTCAATGATGCCCAGCACTCCTTGGCCGCTATTATTAATAACCAGTCCGGACGATAAATGAGGATATTGCTTGAACATTGATGAGAATAATGGACATCCGCTTAACAATGGCAAGAGAAGTAGAACGGCTTATTATATTGAAGCGTTGGGTATTTATTGATTTATATGCGATTCTATGTACAAAAACGCCTTTGATATAGTCGAAATCACGAAAGATGACGATTACGTAATCATTTTAGTCTGTAGAAAAGACAAACGACAGCGATTTGTGATTATTTTTAACCCTGGAACTGCACACTGGAGTCCGAGAAACCCAGGTATCCCCTCTCTTGTAAGTGCTTCGAAGAAACGTAAATAGTTCGGCTGGATAGTTCGGTGTAAATTCAGTCTGTAGTGAGGAGAGACAGTGCGTAGACGTTGGCTGTTATTTGTGCTATCTATCCCGTCCGAATATTGACTAACATCGGTGAATGGGTACGGCAGACCCCAGTGTGTGGTTTACGTTGATAATATTTATTTTGTATTTTATAGCTATGGTAAATTCTGACTGGGAAAATCGTCGTCCCTTAACGCAACGTGAGTTACAAAATGAGGTCGACAATGTGTGGCAAAATGAAGATGAGGCAGATAGTGACGAAGACTTGTTTGGTAAATTATCTGACAGGGACGAAGATTATGTCGATGAACAACAGTCTGATACTGACAATGAACAGAGTGATGATGGTGATGAAGTTGTGTTACAGAATCCTGGTATATCGAGCAGGAACACTGCTAGTATAATGGGCAAAAACGGTCATCGCTGGAGTACCAAAATACCAGAACGCAGAGGCCGCACAATGAGAGACAATATTGTTTTACATATGCCCGGTCCTAAACAACAGGCGAGATTAGTTCGCTCTCCAATAGAAGCATGGGAGTTATTATTTAACCAAGAAATGTTAGATATAATTGTATTACACACAAATCAAGAAATTGTGCGTAAGTGTTTTGAAAACTTGCCACAAGGTTATAAAAAGCCAACTAACCTTGTAGAGATTAAAGCTTTTATTGGGCTTCTCTATTTAGCAGGGGCCCTTCGACTATCAAATACGAATTTAGATGAATTATGGTCAATAAAGTACGGAAATGGATTATTTCGAGCTACAATGTCTCAACAGAGATTTCAGTTTCTAGCTCTCTGTTTACGATTCGATGATAAGAATGGTAGGGCTGCAAGAAAATTAGTAGATAAATTTACACATATCCGACAGCTTTGGGAAATTTTTATTGAAAACTGTAAGTCGTATTACACTCCCTATGAAAATTGCACAGTGGATGAGCAACTTGTCAGTTTTCGGGGAAAATGTCCATTCAGAATATACATGTCTAGTAAACCCGATAAATATGGTATGAAAATAATGATGATGAACGGCTCTAAAACTTCTTATGTGGTTAATGCAATTCCATATGTGGGAAAAGTTAATGTAGAGAATAATGAGCCAGTACCTACTTATTATGTTCGGAAACTCTCAGAACCAATTCATGGAACCCACCGTAATATAATCATAGACAACTGGTTCAGCTCTACAGGGTTATCCAAATTAAGTGTCCACCATTAGTAACTCTGTTATTAGTGAAAATACAAAGTTGTTTGAATTAGCAAACTAGTAGCATTTTTAACGCTGGTAAAAATGAGAAATAAAAAAAAACAATTGAGAGTCGTTATTTTGATTTTTTTCAGTAAAATAACATTTTTTTAAATGGAAACCCCTGTATATTATATTTTTTTCTGTTAAAGCATCAAATTTTAAACAAAAAAGCTTTCAATAACTTTTCTCCTAGGTTACAAATTGTTGAAGTTATGGCCTCCAATCTGAAACAATTAAATTGTATCGACAAACTTTATTTTCAACATCAACTTATAATCTTACAAAATACAATAACAATTTTTTTTAAAGAAGATGCTCGAAAACACCACCTTGTTCTTCAATACATTTTTGGGCACGTTTTTCAACTGCTCGAACTGTCTTAAGTATGGTCCTACCATCTATCTGGGTTATCTTTTCCCTAACTGCAGTCTTTAACGCATCAAGGTTATCGTACCTTCGCTTGTAAATTTGGTTCTTTAAGTAACCCCACAAGAAGTAATCAAGTGGGTTTAGATCTCGTGATCTGGGAGGCCACTGTATTGGGCCATTTGTTCCTATCCACTGATCATTAAAAGTAGTACTTAGAAAATGATAAGTACCTCTGGAGTTGTGGGCAGGTGCGCCATCTTGCTGAAAATGCAGATGATGTCTACTTATAAGATCCAATTTGTCTAAGAAATTAGTCAGAATTTCTGACATAAATTCCACATATCTTTCACCAGTTAGGGTTCCCTCATAAAAGAACGGGCCAACAATTTTTGAACCAATTATACCGCACCAAACGTTGAAACTGAAACGGACTTGTGGGCCTCTTGGATGTACTAACAAAAGATTTTCTCTTGACCAATAATGGTGGTTTTTTCTATTAAACATTCCAGAATTTGAAAAATTTGATTCACCTGTCCATAAAAGGTAACGAAAGTTATTTACATTTTGGTGACAGAAGCTAAGATACCAATGGCAAAAAACAAGTCTTCTCTCTGGATCCCCTGCCAAAAGCGTTTGAACTGGTCGGTACTTATACGGAATAAATTTGTATTTTTTTAAAATCCTTTGAACAGTACCATAACTGAAATTAGAGTCCTTGAGAATATCTGCTATTGAATTGTCACGATAAGCTTCAAAATATCCAATAACTGCAATTTCCGTGGCCTCGCTTATTATGAATTCTTTTTTTGCCCTTGTTTTAGCAAAAACGTTTTCGTTGCCCCTAAATTTTCGATAAAGTCTCAGAAAATATCGTTCATACGGTTGAATGCGAGCGGGATATAATCTTGCTCTCAAGGAGGATTTTCTGCACACTAAATAGCATTCTAACATATCACACTTTTCTTCATGGGAGAACATTTTTCTTTAAATTAATGACACAATAAAGCTTATAAACAAGTATTTACACTAATGTTTGACATTATTTGATTTTATCATTGTTTTCCAAAGCCTTCTAGTTGCGAGTATGTCCAGTTTAACAATTTGTCGCTTATCTTAATGCTGTCAAATCGCGAACGCCATGTTGTTTTCATAGCCGTCTTAATATTATAATACTGCAAATAATTAAAAATATTTATCGTTATTTTGACTTTATTTTTGACTTTAGCGGAAAAGTCATTATGAACTTTTTTGTTTAAAATTTGATGCTTTAACAGAAAAAAATATAATATACAGGGGTTTCCATTTAAAAAAATGTTATTTTACTGAAAAATATCAAAATAACGACTCTCAATTGTTTTTTTTATTTCTCATTTTTACCAGCTTAAAAATGCTACTAGTTTGCTAATTCAAACAACTTTGTATTTTCACTAATAACAAAGTTACTAATGGTGGACACTTAATTTGGATAACCCTGTATACCTCTATGTGAGGAAATGTTCCATCAGTATAAATTAACAATCCTAGGAACACTGCGAAAAAACAAATGAGAGATACCCACAAGCTTCTTAAGAAGAAAAGCAGTTGGCACGTCCCTTTTTGCTTTTGATCACAACAAAACGCTTGTTTCGTATACGCCTAAGCGAAATAAAGTTGTGCTTTTACTATCCACTTTGCATCCTGATTCATCCATTAATGTTGATACTGGAAAGCCAAACCTGATACATTCATATAATGAAACAAAGGGAGGAACGGATAGTTTTGACCAGTTATGTCATTCTTACACGACATTACGCAAAACTAGAAGGTGGCCCGTGAGAATATTTTTCAATATGTTGGATGCCAGTGGATGTAATGCTTTGATTATATTCTCTCTTGTGAATCCAGACTGGAAAGAAAATACTCAAAATAATCGTAAAACGTTTCTCAAAGAACTAAGTTATTCATTAATTGAGCCACATTTACGAGAGCGGGCACAAGTGACCACGCTGCGATCATATCTTCGGCCTAGCATTAGTGAAATTCTAGGAATGGATGCGCCACAAAGACAGCATCCAGCAACAGATTTGCGTGGTAAAGACAGAAAAACTAACTTTGGATGTTCTAAATGCTACAAACCATATTGTTTAGAGCACAGGGCTAAACTTTGCTGCCAATGTGAAGACACAAACTGAGTTTCATGACTAAGAAATTTATTGAGGTGTATTTTGATTTTTCAACTTTTTTTATGTTCTATAATGACTTTTTAGACAATAAAAATGTATTTAGCTTTTTAAAAGTTTTTTGTTGCATTTTTATTGATTACCTTCAGTTAATGTGCAATTGTATACTGATTTGTAATATTCTTTGTTCTAATACAATTAAGGTTGAACCCAATGAACAAAATATTATTAAAATATTTTCTTCTACGAATTATCTGATGTATTTTGACATAAAAAGTAAAAATATAATAATGAGGGTACATAACATCCAACAAAAATACTTGGGTTTCTCAGACCCCAGTGTGCAGTTTATAGGATAAAAAATAAGTGTGCAGTTCCAGGGTTAATGAAGTTTCAGATATGTTAGACAGAGACAAACAGAATGTTATTGTCTAAACAAACTATATTGCTAATTTGCATGTATCCGACAGAGATAGACGATGTTTTAATGTTGCATGATCGATCATATTTGAAAGATGAATAGCTAGGTTATGTTAAAGCAGGTTAGGTTGTTTTCAAATAATACTTTGATCTGTGGAGTGCCTGTCTTAAGGTATTCTACTCATAACTGTTATTTTCAAAACAAAAACTCCCCACTAAGATTATTATTAAGGTATAACTCAAAACCATGAAATAAAATGAAAATAAAAATAAAATAAATGAAATAAGCTAACTTCGCAAAATCATAATATTTTGTTGTCATTATGTTCCTGATATCGTGATTTTATCATCGACGTACGTTCATTGATTACTTCAGTACAATTCATGGTATGACGTAATAGTCATCTTTCGTGATTTTAACTATAGTCTGTCAGTTTTCCATTGTAAAAGATAGTGAATTTGTATTCTGAGGTCATGGAGAATGCATAAGGAGCGCCAACATGTGGATCACATGACTTCCCTTTCCATTCAAAAGCTAACCAACTGCCATTTTCAAATTTTTAACTCTAATTGCAAGTTATTATCAATTTGGTAGAAAACCCGCAGAAGGCCACCCTTGTACGCGGGTATGCATTAGCTTATGAATAATTACGTAATACTTAAACTAGAAATAAAAAGACACACGTGATTTTCTAAGAAAAGAACAATAACAACATTAAATAGGATTTTACATCCTTTTTAAGCCGAAATGTCTTATTTTAGGACAAAAAGTTAGTGGGTTATTAGTGTTGTTGTTTTCTGGTCTCCGTTTGTGGGATATATCGAGTATGTTGTCAAAATCGGTAAATAAGTATAGCAGGGGTATATTGTCTAAATCGGTAGTGTTGGGTATAGGGTACATTGTCTAATTCGGTAACTTTAGCCCAGTAATTGGTTTTCATGTTAAGTGTAATCTGTTTAAGTCAACGATTTCGTCAATTCTCTGTCTGGGGATAGATGTTATCCAGTCTTTTTCTTTCCTTTTAAATGCATATTTGGAACGTATCGTCTTCAGGTCTTGTGAAAGAAGATGATAACATCTTGGTCCTAGGTAAGAATACGATCTGTGCAATATATTGTTTTCTGGTTTTGCCACCTTTAAATAATTCCTGTTTCTTGTTTGGTAAGAATATAACAGCTCTTGGTTGGGAGGACGGGATATGTGTTGCACTATCAACACTTTTATTAGGTATAATTGCCTTACGTCTAATATACCAGTTTCATTATAGAGATGGTCAGTTGGATACAGTAGTGGTTTATGAGATATTGTCTTTAAAATACTTTTTTGAGTTATTTCTAATTTGAATATATGAGTTATGTTTGCTGAACCCATGCTATTATACCATAACTTATGTGAGATTCTGCCAATGCATGATGTAGTATTTTTAATTGACAATACTCTAGTATGTTTTTAGTTATTCTTATTCGATATAGAACGGATTGCAACTTTTTCGCGACATACGTTATATGCATATCCCACCCGAGCTGTGCATCTATGTAAATTCCTAAATAGTTTACTCCATTTACTTTATTTATTTTACATTTATTATCCTCATTGTTTTTTATTTGTAGATGATGGTAAGAGGGCCCTTTGTTGGCATATGATGTGAAGGGAATAAAATTAGTTTTTTCAAAATTTATTATTAATACCTTATTACCAAACCAGTCTTTGATTTTACAAAGATCATTTTGTGCTACGTTTCTTAGACCTGTCCAGTTTTCGTTTGTATATATAACCACAGTGTCATCGGCGTAGCTCACGATGTCTCCTTCAATTTTTTGTTTGAACAAGTCTGTCAAATATATGTTAAGATGCTTCCCTGAGGAACCCCGTACTCGACCGTTGCTATTTTCCTGTAAGTATTCCCAATTTTTACCGTATGAGTTCTACTAGAGATATAAGATTTCAATAGGTTATATGATGTACCTCTAAATCCTGTTTTGAAGGGTATCTAGGAGTCCAGCGTGACTAACTGTATCGAAAGCTTTTGAAAAGTTAATAAAAATTCCGATGCAAGGTATATTGTTGTCTACATGCTTTAACAGTCTTGTGGAGACATACTTGATCGCGTCATCTGTTGATTTGCCTTCAGCAAATCCAAACTGCTTTTCTGATAATATGTTTTTCTGTTTTATATAGTTATTTAAGCGATTTTTTAGGATTTCCTCGAAGATTTTGGAAATATTAGATAATATAGTGATTGGTCTATAGTTAGCCATGTTGGTCGTCTGCCCACTTTTAAATATAGGAAATATAACCTCTTTCTTAAAGCCTGAAGGGCACTGTCCAGTAGGGAATGCTCAGTTTATTATAAAAGCTAATGGTTCCGAAATTTCGATAGGAATTATTTTTAGAGTTTCAGCTCTAATTTCATCCCAGCCCGGAGCCTTTTCTCAATAGAAACATTTTTTTGCAAACTTGTCCGCCATATTTAATCCGACATTTTTGTTTTTCAAAATAGCCATACCAAATTCGTTAATAGCGACCTCAAGCCAATGCTAAACTCTAATTTGAGCGCAAAAATTTTTTAGCAAAAATGTTGATTCCACCATTTTGATGAAGAAACGGATATCATAGGTATTCGTTATCACCGACCTCAAAAATATATAAACGAAGTTTTTTAGTGAAATTTTGTGAATTTTTATAGTTTTGCTCATGTATTCGGGCTTCTGAATCACTGCATGGAGCGTATCATCTTCAGCAAACTAAGGCTAGGTTCGGAATGGATTCAAGGGTTGTCAGGCATAACTTACTTTCTGAAAGACAAAATATGTTTATACGTAGGTGCTAAGTAGATTTACCGGCAGTGAGAAAGCCAAGTAAACATAGGATTTAATTAAATTCTAATAGCTGACCCTTATATGCGGTGTCGGCCCAGAAGCCAACAAACCAGAAACGGGAGACAGGCCAAGTCATAATAGTTATCAGAAGAATGTAAACAAAGTCTAAGTTGTGTACCTTTCAAATATAGGCTTTAAAAAAGTCGGAAAAGTCTACACCGGGTGATGATCTTTTTGTTCCTATTAGTACAAATTTCAATGTTTTCTTAGACGTAGTGAGGACAGTGTCATTCTACCTGCTGACAGCAAGACAGATGTTAACGCCACTTTTATTGATTCGTGAAGTATTCATTAAATTCAAATTCAGCGTACCTTCCTTTAGCAGATATTCAACAAAACTTCGGTTACTACCATATTCCTGCACTGCTCCCCAGTATAAAAAATCGAGTCCGCATAGTGCGCTGGGCAGTCGTCTTGATGGTATCACATGTAAATATACTTTGTAGCAAAAAAGGTAAGCACCTACGTATGTTTATTAGAATTCAAGAATTATTTACATATCGAGTTATCTTGCCATGAACACGTGAAAAAATTGTCAGGTTTTTCGGTTAAGCTTTTGTGGAGGCTGCGTATTGTTTGGTGAAGATGGAGCATTCAGTTTGCGTACGTTCCGGATAAGCATACGTAGGTGTTTACCTTCTTTTTGTCAGTCAGTATACTTATTGACACGTCTTCCAGTAAACTTTATAAATGGTCTAAATGAGTTTTGTCATTCAAGAACTCTGGCAGCTCAAATGGTACAATGATCCTCCGATTAAAAATCCGGTCCACACATTTACTTTAAAGCGATACTGTGATCTATCTCCTTGAGAAAAAATAGTAATGAGAACGAACAGATGATCCACACGGTATAGTAGACCGGGAGCTGTGGGCAAAAATGGGGGATCCATGTGATACAGCAGGAAACCTACTCAGAACGATAGTACTACATGAAAAAATACCTTCTAGCACTATGCCGTCACTTGAGAGCCGTACATGTAAGTACAGGAAAAAATTGAATTTTCTGTCCAGAAGGGGTCAGAAAATTCTAAATGATTTTTTACGGCTTTCTTTAGTATCACAGATGCCAAGAAAATAATCACGACGCACTTAGTGCCGTACGGAAATAATGGTGCCGGAAGCCATAAAAAATGTTTAATTTTCAGGAAATTTTCTATGCGGAAAAATTAATTAATTAACGTACGGCATTGTTACAGTTACCTTTCTGTAATTTGTTACATTTAAAATTTACCAACGCTGTACATATCTGCTGGTACAGGGGTGAGAAAACTCGGGTCGCAACCCCTGATTTAGACCTCTATGGTCTAAAAATTGTCGTTAATTTATCAAATACTATTAAAATTATTTAATTTTAAGTTGTATCAATTCACCACCATTATACCTACTATATAAGGGTAGGGGGTTGCGACCCAAGTTTTCTCACCCCTGTACCAGCAGATATGTACGGCGTTGGCAAATTTTGAATGTAAAAAATTACAGAAAGGTAACTGTAACAATGCCGTGCGTTAATTAATTTTTCCGCATAGAAAATTTCCTGAAAATTTTGTATGGCTTCCGGCACCATTATTTCCGTACGGCACTAAGTGCATCGTGATTATTTTATTGGCATCTGTGATACTAAAGGAAGCCGTAAAAAATCATTTAGTCTTTTCCGACCCCTTCTGGACAGAAAATTCAATTTTCCCCTGTACTTTCATATAACGCTCTCAAGTGACGGTATAGTGCTAGTTATTTTTTCATCGTTCCCTGCTGTATCACATGACCCCCCCCCATTTTTGCCCACAGCTCCCGGTCTATAGGTTTTTCTGATATTCTTAAAGCCTATAAAATGAAAAGTATAGAAGTTTATTTAGCGGCCTGACGTCGACTCCTGGACACCGTGTATACAGGGTGACTTCGAAGTTGTGTCATTTATTTTAAC